>CM038145.1:381072237-381375455 GCA_021437245.1 Aegilops speltoides | reverse complement strand
CCGTCTTTGAGGACGGGAAGAGGCATCCTTCCTATCGGTGACGGCACAGAGGAACTCTCAATGAAAGCACCAATGTCGGTGTTAAAACCGGCGGATCTCGGGTAGGGGGTCCCGAACTGTGCGTCTAGGCGGATGGTAACAGGAGACAAGGGACACGATGTTTTTACCCAGGATCGAGAATAGCCGGACTCGAGAATTGCCTTGAGAGGCTGCTTTTTACTTCCGCCGCGAGGGCCGCCGTATGCTCCTCCGTTCAAAGAGAGCGTTCGGTGTTTCTGTTGACCGTAATGACTCCTCGAGGGCCTGGCATATTGAGCTTGAGGTATGCGTAGTGCGGCACCGCATTGAACTTTGCAAATGCGGTTCGTCCGAAGCGATCGCGTGATAGCCGCTGAACGGGACTATGTCAAAGATTAATTCCTCGCCGAAGTTATCCGGGATCCAAGACCACTTCAAGTGTAATCGAGCCTATCTGGTGGCCTCTACACAGTATGGCGCCTTTAAAGGTCGTTTTGTGGGTTTAATCCTTGAGGGGTCTATGCCCATTTTGCACACTGTATCCTGATAAAGCAGGTTCAGGCTGGTGCCGCCGTCCATTAGGACTCTGGTGAGGTGAAATCCGTTAATGATTGGGTCTAGAACCAATGCGGCGAATCCGCCATGGCGGATGCTAGTGGGGTGGTCCCTTCGATCAAAAGTGATCGGGCAGGAGGACCACGGATTGAACTTTGGGGCGACTGGCTCCATCGCATATACGTCCTTTAGTGCACGCTTCCGCTCCCTTTTGGGTATGTGGGTTGCGTATATCATGTTCACCGTCCGCACTTGTGGGGGGAAGCCCTTCTGTCCTCTATTGTTCGGCGGCCGGGGCTCTTCCTCGTCATCGCTATGCAGCCCCTTGTCATTGTTTTCTGCATTTAACTTGTCTGCCAGTTTGAACACCCAACAATCCTTGTTGGTGTGGTTGGCTAGTTTTTCGGGGGTGCCGTGTATCTGGCACGAGCGATCGAGTATTCGGTCCAAATTGGACGGGCCCAGATTATTCCTTTTGAATGGCTTTTTCCGCTGACTGGGTTTAGAGCATCTGAATCCGGCATTGACTGTCGTATCGTCAGCATTATCGCCGTTAATGCGGCGCTTGTGCTTGTTGCGACGTGACCTACCGTTGCTGTCCTTGGTATCCGAATTACCAGGGCTCTTGGTCATGTTGTTACTACGAGCTAGCCAGCTGTCCTGTCCCGCACAAAAGCGGGTCATGAGTGTTGTGAGGGCTGCCATGGATTTCGGCTTTTCCTGTCCTAGGTGACGGGCAAGCCACTCGTCGCGGATGTTATGTTTGAAGGCTGCAAGGACCTCTGCATCCGGACAGTCGACGATTTGATTTTTCTTGGTTAGGAACTGTGTCCAAAATTGTCTGGCCGATTCCTCTGGCTGCTGAATTATGTGGCTTAGGTCATCGGCATCTGGTGGTCGCACATAGGTGCCCTGGAAGTTGTCGAGGAATGCGGCTTCCAGGTCTTCCCAACAACCAATTGACTCCGCTGGCAAGCTGTTAAGCCAATGCCGAGCTGGTCCTTTAAGCTTGAGTGGGAGGTATTTGATGGCGTGTAGATCATCACGGCGGGGCATGTGGATATGAAGGAGGTAGTCCTCGATCCATACCGCAGGATCTGTTGTGCCATCGTATGATTCAATGTTTACGAGTTTGAAACCCTCGGGGATTTGATGTCCATTGCTTCATCTGTGAAGCATAGTGGGTGCGCGGCACCCCCGTACTGGGCTATATCACGATGTAGCTCAAATGAGCTTTGTCTGCTGTGTTCGGCTCGGCTTGATTTGCTGTATCCGGCATGACGGTTATCGTCACGTGTAGTGAGGCGCCCACACGATCCTAGATCGATCTTGTTTGTCTTGCCTTGTCCTCCAATATATCTCGCAGGTCTGGCGCATTTCCCCGTGCCTTGGTACTTTTTGGGCGGCGCCGGGGTGCGGCTTGAGTGGAGGGCCGAGAGGCCTCTCTGTCGCGGCCACGAGGTGGCCGGTCGGCCCTATCATGCGCTGGTGATGTAGGTTTAGGTGCTTCCTCCTCTAATCGGGGTAGCAGCCTGCGTTTTGGGTAGCTCTTGGAGGGGCGTTCGAGTTCATACTCTTGACCGCAAGGACTTGATCCATCTGTCGACTAGCAAGTCTTGGTCACTCTAAGTTGTTCTGCTTTTTCTTGAGGCTGCTTGCCGTGGCCATAAGCCTATGTTTGAAACGCTCTTGTTCGACGGGATCCTCAGGCACAAAAAATTCGTCGTCGTCGAGGCTTGCCTCGTCTTCGGAGGGAGGCATGTAATTACCGTCCTCTACCTCTCTGTCTGCCGCTCTCTCATGAGGGCTGGCTTCTCCATCCTCCCGCCCGAATCCTGCTTTGGAGGGTTGTCTTCAACCGTCCGGGTGTTATTGTCTCCGTCTTGGAATCGCGTTTTTTTTGTGGCGGGATTTAGAGCGGCGCCGCTGCCGCCGCCGCTTAGGCTGTTTTTTGGAGGGGTCATCCTCCGTTGTTCCATCGCCATTCCCATCTTTTGGGATGTCCACCATGTATATGTCGTATGACGAGGTGGCCTTCAAGTGCCCTGTAGGCGCTGGTTCTTGGTCGTCTCCTACATCGTCGTCCATACCGTCGATGTCTTCGGAGTCGAAGTCGAGCATGTCGGTTAAATCATCGGCAAGGCTCTGAAGTGGGTGGTGGGTGGGCTTTGAATTTCTTCGTCGTCGCATCCCGACCTTCGACCATAATCCGGCAGGCTCTCCGATAAAGAGAGACTTTAGTGAATTCAGGATGTCGCCAAAGGGCGAGTGCTGAAAGATGTCCGCGGCAGTGAACTCCATGATCGGCGCCCAATCGGATTCGATTGGCAGGGGCGCGGAAGGTATGGAGTCCGGAGAAGAGTCCGACACCTTGGAGTCACGAGCTTCGCAAAGGATAGGGTTGGTGTTCGGCTCAATCGCCGTAGAGATAGCAGCCCCCAAGGCGGTGTCTAGTCACCCGTCCTCGATCGGCGCAGTCGGCTCCGAGCTAAGGGTCGGAGCGGACACTGGTGCGGCCTCCAGGGCACTGTTCGGCGGCAGAGCTAGATCATGCCCATCGTGACAAGTCTGGCGGCCTTCGGCGTGGCTCGAACCCGTCGAAGATCAAGTCTCTGCGGACGTCAGCCGTATAGTTCAAACTTCCAAATCTGACCTGATGGCCAGGGGCGTAGCTTTCAATCTGCTCCAGATGGCCAAGAGAATTGGCCCGCAGTGCAAAGCCGCCGAACACGAAGATCTGTCCGGGGAGAAAAGTCTCACTCTAGACCGCATCGTTGTTGATTATCGGAGGAGCCATCGAGCCTAAAGATGATGACACAGAGGAACTCTCAATGAAAGCACCAATGTCGGTGTCAAAACCGGCGGATCTCGGGTAGGGGGTCCCGAACTGTGCGTCTAGGCGGATGGTAACAGGAGACAAGGGACACGATGTTTTTACCCAGGTTCGGGCCCTCTCGATGGAGGTAAAACCCTAGTCCTGCTTTATTAATATTGATGATATGGGTAGTACAAGAGTAGATCTACCACAAGATCAGAGAGGCTAAACCCTAGAAGCTAGCCTATGGTATGATTGTTGTTCGTCCTACGGACCAAAACCCTCCGGTTTATATAGGCACCGAAGAGGGTTAGGGTTACACAGAGTCGGTTACAGTGGTAGGAGATCTACATATCCGTATCGCCAAGCATGCCTCCCACGCCAAGGAAAGTCCCATCCGGACATGGGACGAAGTCTTCAATCTTGTATCTTCATAGTCCAGGAGTCCGACCAAAGGCTATAGTCCGGCCATCCGGACACCCCCTAATCCAGGACTCCCTCACCCCCCCTCTAGTCAACTATATCGATCCTTTCAGAGGTTCCCCATCTCCATGAGTAGCAAGTACACCTAATTTTTTTGGTATTTCGTGTTCCATATCCATAACTAAAGATAGAGAACAACTTAGAACAGCAAATAAAAATTACTTAGTGATAAAGCAAACAAGAACACACGAGAATATTCACCCCATGCTATGACTCCCCGGCAACGGCGCCAGAAAAATGTCTTGATGACCCGCAAGTATACGGGATAATTGTAGCCTCTTTCGATAAGTAAGAGTGTCAAACCCAACGAGGAGCTAAAGGTAGAACAAATATTCTCTCAAGTCCTATCTGCCACTGATACGACTCTACGCACGCTTAGTGTTCGCTTTACCTAGAACAAGTATGAAACTAGAAGTACTTTGTAGGTGTTGTTGGATAAGTTTGCAAGATAATAAAGAACACGTAAATAAAGAGTAGGGGTTGTTTTAGATAAAGAAGCAATAAAGTAAGTATTAGTAGAGAGCTTTTTATTACGAGAAAGTTATTTGTCCAAGGCAATCGATAACTAGACCGGTAATCACTATCGCAATTTTATTTGAGGGAGAGGCATAAGCTAACGTACTTTCTCTTCTTGGATCATATGCACTTATGATTGGAGCTCTAGCAAGCATCCGCAACTACTAAAGATCATTAAGGTAAAACCCAACCATAGCATTAAAGCATCAAGTCCCCTTTATCCCATACGCAAACAACCTACTTACTCAGGCATGTGCTTCTGTTCACTCATGCCACCCACCATAAGCAAATCATGAACATATTGCAAACCCTACAACGGGAATCCCTCACGCTTGCATGACACGGAGAGCACCATAGGACATCACCAATAATAAAACATGCAACTCAAACTAATCACAATCATCAATTAACCCATAGGACAAAACAGATCTACTCAAACATCATAAGATAGCCATACATCATTGGGAAATAATATATAGCATTGAGTGATGACCCGCGAGTATACGAGATAGTTGTAGCCTCTTTCGATAAGTAAGAGTGTCGAACCCAACGAGGAGCTAAAGGTAGAACAAATACTCTCTCAAATCCTATCGGCCGCTGATACGACTCTACGCACGCTTGACGTTCGCTTTACCTAGAACAAGTATGAAACTAGAAGTACTTTGTAGGTGTTGTTGGATAATTTTGCAAGATAATAAAAAGCACGTAAATAAAAAGTAGGGGCTGTTTAGATAAATAAACAATAAAGTAAATATAGTGAGTGTGGAAAAGTGGTGGTAGGAGTTGTGAAATTGTCCCTAAGCAATTGACTACTTTACTAGACCGATAGCAAGTTTTATGTGGGAGAGGCCACTGCTAGCATGTCATCCCTGACTTGGAATTCTATGCACTTATGATTGGAACTATTAGCAAGCATTCGCAACTACTAATGTTCATAAGGTAAAACCCAACCATATCATTAAGATATGTTGGCCCCCCTTCAATCCCGTATGCATCAATTTCTATGCTAGGTTGAAGCTTCTGTCACTCTTGCCCTCCAATACATAGTCCTATCAACATACAACTAACCCTATGGTTTGATCCACGTGCGCGCTCATATGATGGGCAGCAAAGGACAACAACATAACCACAAGCAAATTAAATCAATCATAGCAATTCATCAACCACCAATAGGACAACGAAAATCTACTCAGACATAATAGGGTGGCAACACATCATTGGATAATAATATGAAGCATAAAGCACCATGTTCAAGTAGAGGGTACAGCGGGTTGCGGGAGAGTGGACCGCTGTAGATAGAGGGGGGAAGGTGATGGATATGTTGGTGAAGATGGCGGAGGTGTTGGTGAAGATCGCGGTGATGATGATGGCCCCCGGTGGCGTTCCGGCGTCACCAGAAGCAAGGGGGAGAGAGCCCCCCCTCTTCTTCTTCTTACTTGACCTTCTCCCTAGATGGGAGAAGGGTTTCCCCTCTGGTCCTTGGGTCCCATGGCTTGGGAGGGGCGAGAGCCCCTCCGAGATTGGATCTATCTCTCTGTTTCTGCGTTCTCAGATCCTACCCCTTCACCGTTTCTTTTATATCCGGAGATCCGTAACTCTGATTGGGGTGAATCTTTTGCCCAGATCTTTCCCATAAAATTAGCTTTCTTGCGACAAAAGAAGAGCATCAACCGCCTTATGAGGGGACCAGGAGATTCCAGGGCGCGCCCCTATCTCCTGGCCCCCTCGGGCACCGTCTCATGTTGATTTTACTTCCCAAAAAATCATAAATATTCCAAAATAATTCTCCGTCCGTTTTTATCCCGTTTAGACTCCGTTTGATATGGGTTTTCTGCGAAACATATGCAATGGACAGGAACTGGCACTGGGCACTGGATCAATATGTTAGTCACAAAAAATAGTATAAAAAGTTGCCAAAAGTATATGAAAGTTGTAGAATATTGGCATGGAACAATCAAAAATTATAGATGCGACGGAGACGTATCAGGTATGAACCATAGAAAAGTTGGAATAGAGTAGATATTACACCAATATGAATTTATAATGAGTTCACAACAGTACCTAAGTGGTGATTTCTTTTCTTATACTAACGGAGCTTACGAGTTTTCTGTTGAGTTTTGTGTTGTGAAGTTTTAGTTTTGGGTAAAGATTCGATGGAGTATTGAATAAGGAGTAGCAAGAGCCTAAGCTTGGGGATGCCCAGGGCAACCCAAGGTAATATTCAAGGACAACCAAGAGCCTAAGCTTGGGGATGCCCCAGATGGCATCCCCTCTTTCGTCTTCGTTCATCGGTAACATTACTTGGAGCTATATTTTTATTCACCACATGATATGTGTTTTGCTTGGAGCGTCATTTTATTTTGTTAGTATTTACTTGCTGTTATTTAGAATAATGTTTTGCATCTATATTTTCAATAAAAATGTCAAGGATAGCCTTTACCATGCTTATTTTGCAAGTATACATGTTATTGTTTCAAAACAGAAAGTTTACCGCTGTTGCAAAAAATCCCTAGAAAAGTCAGAAAATGATAAAATGTTGAAACTTTTTGCATATTGAGCTTTGATAAATCTTCTACATTGTGATAGACTTTCTTACTCTTTGGAGTTAGGGAAGTATGATGAATCTTGCATTCTTTACAGACTGTACTATTTTGGCAGATTGCTGTTATGTTTGCATTGTTTGCATATGTTTGCTTGTTTAATGATTCTATTTGAGGATAGGAGTATTAAATATACAGAGACATTTAGTATACAATGTTGAATAATAATTTTTGTAATTTGTTACAGTAGAAGATGATAAGTTTTTTGCATTGGTTTATACTAACTTATCTCATGAGTTTTTGTTGAGCTTGGTATGGATGAAGCTTTCGAGATTTAGGAAACCGAGATATAAAAGGAATTAAGGAGACACAAAAGCTCAAGCTTGAGGATGCCCAAGGCACCCCCAAGATAATATTTCAAGAAGTCTCAAGCATCCAAGCTTGGGGATTCCCCGGTAGGCATCCCACCTTTCTTCTTCAACAATTATCGGTTAGTATCGGTTGAACCTAAGTTTTTGCTTCTTCACATGATGTGTGCTATCCTTGAAATCTCATTTTGTTTTGTTTTGCTTGTTGTTTGAATAAAATACCAAGATCTGAAATTCTTAAATGTTAGAGAGTCTTCACATAGTTGCACAACTATTTGACTACTCATTGATCTTCACTTATATCTTTTGGAGTAGTTTGTCATTTGCTCTAGTGCTTCACTTATATCTTTTTAGGGCACGGTGGTGGTTTTATTTTATAGAAATTATTGATCTCTCATGCTTCACTTATATTATTTTGTGAGTCCTTTAGAACAACATGGTAATTGCTTTGGTTAAAATTTTAGTCCTAATATGATGAGCATCTAAGATAGGTATAATAAAACTTTCATATAAAGTTCATTGAATACTATGAGAAGTTTGATTCTTTATGACTGTTTTGAGATATGAAGATGGTGATATTAGAGTCATTCTAATGAAGTAGTTGTGATTTTGAGAAATACTTGTGTTGAGGTTTGTGATTCCCGTAGCATGCATGTATGGTGAACTGTTATGTGATGAAGTTGGAGCATGATTTATTTATTGATTGTCTTCCTTATGAGTGGAGGTCGGGATCGCGCGATGGTTAACTCCTACCAACCCTTCCCCTAGGAGCATGCGTGTAGTACTTTGTTTTGATGACTTGTAGATTTTTGCAATAAGTATGTGAGTTCTTTATGACTAATGTTTTGTCCATGAATTATACACACTCTCACCCTTCCACCATTGCTAGCCTTTCTTGTGTCCCGCAATTTTCGCCGGTACCATACACCCACCATATACCTTCCTCAAAACAGCCACCATAGCTACCCATTATGGCATTTCCATAGCCATTCCGAGATATATTGCCATGCAACTTTCCACCGTTACGTTTATTATGACACACTCCACCATTGTCATATTGCTTTGCATGATCATGTAGTTGACATCGTATTTGTGGCAAAGTCACCGTTCATAATTCTTTCATACAGGTCACTCTTGATTCATTATCCCGGTACACCGCCGGAGGCATTCATATAGAGTCATATTTTGTTCTAAGTATTGAGTTGTAATTCTTGAGTTGTAAAGTAAATAAAAGTGTGATGATCATCATTATTAGAGCATTGTCCCAGTGAGTAAAGGATGATGGAGACTATGATTCTGATTCCCCCACAAGTCGGGATGAGACTCCGGACAAAATAAAAAATTAAAAAAAGGAGGAAAAAAAAGAGAGAAAGGCCCAAACAAAAAAACAAAAAAGACAAAAAAATGAGAGAAAAGAGAGAAGGGGCAATGCTACTATCCTTTTACGACACTTGTGCTTCAAAGTAGCACCATGATCTTCATTATAGAGAGTCTCCTATGTTATCACTTTCATATACTAGTGGGAATTTTTCATTATAGATCTTGACTTGTATATTCCAATGATGGGCTTCCTCAAATTGCCCTAGGACTTCGTGAGCAAGCAAGTTGGATGCACACCCACTTAGTTTCTTCTTTTGAGCTTTCATACATTTATAGCTCTAGTGCATCCGTTGCATGGCAATCCCTACTCACTCACATTGATATCTATTGATGGGCATCTCCATAGCCCATTGATATGCCTAGTTGATGTGAGACTATCTTCTCCTTTTTGTCTTCTCCACAACCACCATTCTATTCCACTATGGTGCTATGTCCATGGCTCGCGCTCATGTATTGCGTGAAAGTTGAAAAAGTTTGAAAATACTAAAGTATGAAACAATTGCTTGGTTGAAACCGGGGTTGTGCATGATTAAATACTTTGTGTGATGAAGATAGAGCATAGCTAAACTATATGATTTTGTAGGGATAACTTTCTTTGGCCATGTTATTTTGAGAAGACATGATTGCTTTGTTAGTATGCTTGAAGTATTATTATTTTTACATCAATATTAAACTTCTGTTTTGAATCTTATGGATCTAAATATTCTCGCCACAATAAAGAGAATTACATGGATAAATATGTTAGGTAGCATTCCACATCAAAAATTCTGTTTTTATCATTTACCTACTCGAGGATGAGCAGGAATTAAGTTTGGGGATGTTTGATACGTCTCCAACGTATCTATAATTTTTGATTGTTGCATGCTATTATATTATCCATCTAGGATGTTTTATATGCACTTATATGCTATTTTATATGATTTTTGGAACTAATCTATTAACCTAGAGCCCAGTGACAGTTTCTGTTTTCTCCTTGTTTTTTGTTTTACAGAAAAGGAATACCAAACGGAGTCCAATTGACGTGCCAATTGTTGATGATTTTTTATGGACCAAAAGAAGCCCCTGGAGTGAAAGAGTTGGGCTAGAAGAGTCCCGGGCTTCCCACGAGGGTGGGGGGCGTGCCCACCCCCCTGGGCGCACCCCCCTGTCTCGTGGACAGCCCGGAGACCTCCCTGACTTGTTCCCGACGCCAAAAAATCCTATAAATATTGGAACCTCCAGAAAATAACCTAGATCGGGAGTTCCGTCGCCGCAAGCCTCTGTAGCCACCGAAAACCAATCGGGACCCTGTTCCGGCACCCTGCCGGAGGGGGGATCCATCACGGGTGGCCATCTTCATCATCCCGGCGCTCTCCATGACGAGGAGGGAGTAGTTCACCCTCGGGGCTGAGGGTATGTACCAGTAGCTATGTGTTTGATCTCTCTCTCTCTCTCTCTCTCTCGTGTTCTTGATTCGGCATGATCTTGATGTATCGCGAGCTTTGCTATTATAGTTGGATCTTATGATGTTTCTCCCCCTCTACTCTCTTGTAATGGATTGAGTTTTCCCTTTGAAGTTATCTTATCGGATTGAGTCTTTAAGGATTTGAGAACACTTGATGTATGTCTTGCATGTGCTTATCTGTGGTGACAATGGGATATTCACGTGATCTACTTGATGTATGTTTTGGTGATCAACTTGCGGGTTCAGTGACCTTGTGAACTTATGCATAGGGGTTGGCACACGTTTTTGTCTTGACTCTCCAGTAGAAACTTTGGGGCACTCTTTGAAGTTCTTTATGTTGGTTGAATAGATGAATCTGAGATTGTGTGATGCATATCGTATAATCATGTCCACGGATACTTGAGGTGACATTGGAGTATCTAGGTGACATTATGTAATGCCCCGGATCCGATGCGCCAGGTGTCCGCCAGTTATTCGCCATCCTTTCCATGTCATTTGCTTGCGTGTTGCATTTTGTCATGTCATCATGTGCATTGCATTGCATACGTGTTCGTCTCATGCATCTGAGCATTTTCCCCATTGTCCGTTTTGCAATCCGGCACTCCTATGTCCTCCGGCGTCCCCCTTTTGTCTCTCGTTGTGAGCGGGTGTTAAACGTTCTCGGAGTGGACCGAGTCTTGCCAAGCGGCCTTGGTACACCATCGATAGACCGCCTGTCAAGTTTCGTGCCATTTGGAGGTCGTTTGATGCTCCAATGGTTAACCGGGTAACCGTAAGGCCTCTTTTGGGTTGCAGCCCAACACCCCTCCAAATCAGCCCAATAACCCATCCAAACCCCCTCCATGCTCTCGGTCGTTTGATCACGATCATGTGGGCGAAAACCGTGCCTCATTTGGACACTCCTAGCTCCTTCTACCTATATAAACACCTCCTCCCGTCCAAATATGGGTCCAAACCCTAGCCTAGTCTCCCCGCTGCCACCGGACACGTCCGCGACGGCCGGACATGTCCGCCGCCGCCCCCGCGCCCAATCCCGCCTCGCCACTGTGTCCTGCGCCGCCCTCCTCCGCGCCCGCGGCTGCGGTGCTCGAGCCAGAGCCCGCCACAGGCCGCGCCTCGCCGCCCGCGCCCTCATGCGCTCCGCCGCCGGCGCCTCCCATAAAGTCCGGCCGCAGCCGCCACCTCCGGCACCGACGAGCCGCCTCGCCATGCCGGTCCTCCGCCGCCGCCTCTCATTGCGCCCGAGCCATGCGGCGAGCCCCACAAGCCCGCGAAACTCCCGCCGCCGGATCCAGCGCGCCGCCTCCCGCCGCCGCCGCCCTTGCTGGTCAGGCGCCCCGCCGCCGTCCGTCGTCCACTGGCGGCGAGCCCTCCCAACATCCGTGCTCGCCTGCCGACCCTGCCTCGTCGTCTCTGACCATGCCCCGTCGCCGGAACCGCCGTCCCCGAGCTCGCCGGAGCTCCCCGTCGTCGGATCCGGAGAAGGTGGACGAGATCCACCAAGCCCCTGATCCAAACGGGCCTGTGTCGTACCACTCCATCCCGGGACCCCTCCGTCCCAGTTTTCTGCGAGGTCTAAATTCCACCAAGTCCCCAGATTTGTAGTATTTTCATGCCCTGTTCAACATGCCATAACTCCGTGTGTGTTGCTCCGTTTTGCGTGCATAATATATCAAAATGTTCATTGAGAGATGCTCTACATTTCATTCCATTGTGCCATGCTTGTTTGAGGTCATCTTGATGCTTGTATCATCGTTGCAAGAGTGCTATATGATGTTAACCTGCTGAAACTGTTATAACTTGATGATTTGTCATTTTTGTTGCATTTTGATGTGTGCATCCTATGAGCATGAGCTCTACATGTGCTTTGTACTATATCATTCCATCTTTACAGTGGTGTAATCCATGTATTTTTGTAAGTATTGTAGTGAGTGCATCGAGCTTGTGAAGTAGGGTACTTCTTGTTGCTGTTTTGCTAGTCTGATTCTGTTATATCATGATGCTATGTAAACCTGCTGCTACAAGTCATTCTATGCATAATCTGGAGATGTTCACTAAGGATGATTTGTTATACATGTCATGATCTATCCATCCATGCCCCTGGTTGCATTTATAGCCTGCTGTAGCTTGTTGTAATCTTGCTCCAAAGTTGCTAAATAATGTTGATGTCAGCCTGTTAACATTAAGTTCAGTTTTTCCATGAGCTTTGCTAGTGATCCATGCACCCTATGAACTTGCTCTTGCCATTCTTAGCTTCATAAACATGTCTCCTTACTGTTGGTCACATTTTCATGCCATGTATTGATCTTTGGTGAGTGGTTCAAGCTCACCAACATGCCTACTTATTGTTGTTCCTGCCATGTATGAATCTGTCATATCTATTTCCATGTTTACATGGGTGCCATCATATTTTCTATGCCCTTTTGGCTCGTGGTCAGTAAGGGACTTTTGTTCTATGCATTTAGTAGTATCATGCCATGCCTTTGTTTGCAATGATAAGTTCCTGTAGCATGTTGTTTGATAGCTCTAAACATTGCAACCTGATGTTATTTCTGCTAAGCCTGAAACTGTTATTATTTGCAATCTTGCCATGACCTTTGGAGCATGTTCTAGTGATTTTTGTAGATAGCTCAGTGTTCATGTTTTGTCATGCTTTACATGTAATTCATGCCCATGCCTTTTGTTATTATGTTGGGGTGCTGTAGCATATTGTTTTGATGCTTGCAAGATGCTTAGTTACTGTTTGGACAGCTTGTCCTTTAAACTTGTATAGTGTGTATGTGTTGAACCGTAGCTCCGTTTTGAGTGTGCTCTATATGAAACTTGTTTAGCTTTGCATGTAGTTTAATATTATCATGTTGCATCCTTGTTTTGAGGTGTTTGCTTGATGTTTGTATGCATTTCACATCAATGCCATGTTTAACTTGTTTTGCTCATATCTTCTAGGCCGTAGCTCCGAATCTAATGAACTTTATATGTAACTTGACTAGAATTTCATGTAGATCATCTTGGTGCATCTTAACTTGATGTTTAACAACTTGAACATAAGGTTTATTCAGATCTGGACCAATTTCTAAATTTGCATATTAGGACTTACCGGAATTGTTATATGTTGTTTCCGGCCTCATTTAATCTTGTTGATGTGTTGTTCTTGTTTGCTTCATCTCTTGCCATGAGTAGCCTCATTAGCTTTGTCATGCATCATGCTTGTTATGCATCATGCCTTGTTCTTGTGTGGTGTGTTTACCATGTTGTGTGCTTCTTCTCGATAGTTCCTGTTTCGTTGCGATCGTGAGGATTCGTTCGTCTACGCTTGGTTCATCTTTGTGGCTTCATCTTCTTCATGGACTCATTCTTCTTCCTAGCGGGATTTCAGGCAAGATGACCGTCACCCTGGATCTCACTACTATCATTGCTATGCTAGTTGCTTCGTTCTATCGCTTTGCTGCGCTACCTATCCCTTGTTCTATCAAGCCTCCCCAAATTGCCATGAACCTATAACCTTTGTCACCCTTCCTAGCAAACCATTGTTTGGCTATGTTACCGCTTTTGCTCAGCCCCTCTTATAGCGTTGCTAGTTGCAGGTGAAGTTGAAGATTGCTCCATGGTGGACAGGGCTATGTTGGGATATCACAATATCTCTTATATTATTAATGCATATATATATTTGGTAAAGGGTGGAAGGCTCGGCCTTATGCCGGGTGTTTTGTTCCACTCTTGCCGCCCTAGTTTCTGTCATACCGGTGTTATGTTCCCGGATTTTACATTCCTAACGCGGTTGGGTGATTTATGGGACCCCCTTGACAGTTCGCTTTGAATAAAACTCCTCCAGCAAGGCCCAACATTGGTTTTACCATTTGCCTCACCACCACCTACTTTTCCCTTGGGAGTAATTAACCCAAGGGTCATCTTTATTTTATCCCCGGGCGCTGCTTCTCTAAGTCTTGGTCCGAACTAGAGCCCTTTGGCGCCCCTCGTGGAAACTTGAGGTCCTGGTTTTAGTTGTACGGATTGCTCATCCAGTGTTGCCTTGAGAACGAGATATGTGCAGCTCCTATCGGGATTGTCGGCGCATCGGGCGGTCTTGCTAGTCTTGTTTTACCATTGTCGAAATGTCTTGTAAACCGGGATTCCGAGACTGATCGGGTCTTCCTGGGAGAAGGAATATCCTTCGTTGATCGCGAGAGCTTATCATGGGCTAAGTTGGGGCACCCCTGCAGGGTATAAACTTTCGAGAGTCGTGCCCGCGGTTATGTGGTAGATGGGAATTTGTTAATATCCGGTTGTAGATAACTGGACACCAGATCCGAATTAAAACGCATCAACCGTGTGTGTAGCCGTGATGGTCTCTTTTCGGCGGAGTCCGGGAAGTGAACACGGTTTTGGGTTATGTTTGACGTAAGTAGGAGTTCAGGATCACCTCTTGATCATTGCTAGCTTCACGACCGTTCCGTTTGCTCTCTTCTCGCTCTCATTTGCGTATGTTAGCCACCATATATGCTTAGTCGCTGCTGCAACCTCACCACTTTACCCCTTCCTTTCCCATTAAGCTTTGCTAGTCTTGATACCCATGGTAATGGGATTGCTGAGTCCTCGTGGCTCACAGATTACTACAGCAACGATTGCTTGAGTACAGAGTTATGCGATGATCATGACGCGAGAGCGATGTTTGCTTGTTTTGGAGTTCTTCTTCTGCTTCTTCTTCGATCGGAGGATAGGTTCCAGGTCGGCAGCTTGGGCTAGCAGGGTGCATGTCGTTTGAGTTTCTGTTTGTGATTCATCCGTAGTCGGATGGTGCTCTTATGTATGATGATGTTGTATTCGTGTGCCATTGTATGCCTTTTGTATGTATCACTATCTATTATGTAATGTTGATGTAATGATATCCACCTTGCAAAAGCGTCTTCAAGATGCGCTTCTATCCTTGGTGGGACCTTCGAGTTCCTTTAGGATAGGGTCGCATCTTGGGCGTGACACATTAGGGTTTTGGTTGATTTGTGTCTTAAGGTGTTATTCTAGTATGAACTCTAGGATAGATCGAATGGAAAGAATAGTTTCGTGTTATTTTACTACGGACTCTTGAATAGATCGATCAGAAAGGATAACTTTGAGGTGGTTTCATACCCTATAATAATCTCTTCGTTTGTTCTCCGCTATTAGTGACTTTGGAGTGACTCTTTGTTGCATGTTGAGGGATAGTTATATGATCCAATTATGTTATTATTGTTGAGAGAACTTGCACTAGTGAAAGTATGAACCTTAGGCCTTGTTTCCTAGCATTGCAATACCGTTTACGCTCACTTTTACCACTTGTTACCTTGCTGTTTTATATTTTTAGATTACAAAAACCTATATCTATCATCCATATTGCACTTGTATCACCATCTCTTCGCCGAACTAGTGCACCTATACAATTTACCATTGTATTGGGTGTGTTGGGGACACAAGAGACTCTTTGTTATTTGGTTACAGGGTTGTTTGAGAGAGACCATCTTCATCCTACGCCTCCCACAGATCGATAAACCTTAGGTCATCCACTTGAGGGAAATTTGCTACTGTCCTACAAACCTCTACACTTGGAGGCCCAACAACGTCTACAAGAAGAATGTTGCGTAGTAGACATCAGTTGGCCATATGCCAAGTGTCTTTAGCAGACATATTGATAAGTAAGTAGTTGGGCTTTTGAAAATCAACTTTGAGTCCGGAGGCTTTAGAGAAGATTTGCAAGAGATTTTGTAAGTGACTCAACTGTTGTTGACATGCACGAAAGGACTCTACTACTTCAAAAGGAGATAGGACGAAATATAATCCCGTGAACCAACCCGTTATTGGATCGTTAGGAGGTGGTATCCCCTGCCCACCAGAGTTCAAGTCCTAGACTTGATATTGATGCTCGCATTTTCCTGAATTTATTTTAGGGCTTCCGATGATGTGCGTTCAGTGGGAAGAGACATTCCTGTTGGCTACAAAAGTGTCTATGAGTACTTTGTTAATCTCAAGATGATGCGCCGACTCGGTCTATCGGAGGTGCTCATAGGGGGTAGAGTGTGCGTGCGTGCGTTCATAGGGGTGAATATATGTTTGTGTATGCGAGCGACTTTGATTGTAATGTGTTAAAAAAACATAACCCCCCTCTGGATGCCCCTGTCTTTCTTTGAGATTTTTCCTATTGAACATGATAAAAAGATACCGAGCTAACCACGTCCATGACAATCGAAATGCAATGCATGTTAAAACCAAGTTCTTTCTTTGTCCTTTGTAAACATGACCATTCCATCTGGTTGTATACGTTCATTATATCCTGTGTTAACACACATCGCATGTGGGTTCTTTTGCTCCTTCTCATAGAATCAAGTCACCCATATACCCTATAATATTATCTGTCATGAGACATCTTGGAACAAAGTTTGACTGCTATTCTAAAATGACTTCAGGCAAAATGATTTTTAGACAATCTGCGATGACCTTGGAAGCAATCTTACATGTGACATTACATAAACTGATTGGGCAAGACCGGGAGAGAAGAGTAGGATGATGGCCTTGATAACCCACAAGTATAGGGGATCGCAACAGTTTTTGAGGGTAGAGTATTCAACCCAAATTTATTGATTCAACACAAGGGGAGCCAAAGAATATTCTCAAGTATTAGCAGCCGAGTTGTCAATTCAACCACACCTGAAAGACTTAATATCTACAACAAAGTATTTAGTAGCAAAGTAGTATGGAGGTAACGGTAACAGTGGCAAAAGTAACAGTAACGGTTTTGTAGTAATCATAACAGTGGCAATGGAGAAGTAACATAACAAAGATCAATATGTGAAAAGCTCGTAGGCAATGGATCAGTGATGGATAATTATGTCGAATGCAATCATCATGCAACAGTTATAACATAGGGTGACACAGAACTAGCTCCAGCTCATCAATGTAATGTAGGCATGTATTCCGAATATAGTCATACGTGCTTATGGAAAAGAACTTGCATGACATCTTTTGTCCTACCCTACCGTGGCAGCAGGGTCCTATTGGAAACTAAGGGATACTAAGGCTTCCTTTGAATAGAGTACCGAACCAAAGCATTAGCACTCAGTGAATACATGAACTCCTCAAACTACGGTCATCACCGGGAGTGTCCCGATTATTATCACTTCGGGGTTGCCGGATCATAACACATAGTAGGTGACTATTGACTTGCAAGATAGGATCAAGAACTCATATATATTCATGAAAACATAATAGGTTCAGATCTGAAATCAGGGCACTCGGGCCCTAGTGACAAGCATTAAGCATGGCAAAGTCATAGCAACATCAATCTTAGAACATAATTGATACTAGGGATCAAACCCTAAGAAAACTAACTCGATTACATGGTAAATATCATCCAACCCATCATCGTCCAGCAAGCCTACAATGGGATTACTCATGCACGGCGGTGAGCATCATGAGATTGGTGATGGAGGATGGTTGACAATGACGATGGCGACGGATTCCCCTCTTCGAAGCCCCGAACGTACTCCAGATTAGCCATCCCGCGGAAGATTAGGGCTTGGCGGCGGCTTCGTATCGTAAAACATGATGAATCCTTCTCTCTGATTTTTTTCTTTCCGAAAGTGAATATATGGAGTTGGGGTTGAGGTCGGTGGAGGTCCAAGGGGCCCACGAGGTAGGGAGGCGCGCCCTGCACCCTCGTGGACAGGGTGTGGGCCCCCTGACGTTGATTCTTTCGCCAATATTTTATATTAATTCCAAAACGTGTCTCCGTGGATTTTCAGGTCATTCCGAGAACTTTTATTTCTGCACAAAATAACACCATGACAATTCTCCTGAAAACAACGTGAGTCCGGGTTAGTTCCATTCAAATCATGCAAGTTAGAGTCCAAAACAAGGGCAAAAATGTTTGAAAAAGTAGATAAGTTGGAGACGTATCAGGCCTTTGGGATTAAGACCATACTAGTTGTTGATTGTACCGATGCTCTTGGTGCCCTTGACAATACCCATATCTGCACTAGTCACATCAGAACCACAAAAGTGATGCTAGAGAAATATGTCGGAAAGCCTTCAGATACGGGGTCTTCATCGGGAACATTTTGAAAAGGCTCACTTATTAACCTCGTCTTGACTCTTGAGAGTCGTACTGCACTACTCCCTCTCTTTCAGTTTATAGGGCGTGCACGTACCCCTAGGTCGTCAATTTGACCAACCTAATACAAGTCATATATTATAAAAAATATACCAATATAAACCTCAGATGTTCTATTTTCAAACCGTATAATTTTTGTGTTATATAGTTTTTTTTTGCATGGTTGTGTTATATAGTTTATATTAGGGTGATAACATTGGCAACCTAGGTATACGCGTAGGATTTATAAACTGAAACAGAGGGAGTATTCATCTTACAAAGGTCATGTCGGGTTGTGTCGCGCCTGGCCTTAAGGCCTGACTTCAAGATCGGCCTTGTTCCATGGCGAGCCGAACGCGGGCCGGCCATTTTCGGTTGCCATGCCAGGCACAAACGGGCCAAAATTCCGTGCCCGCGGGCCGGCCCGCGCTACACGGCCCATACGGCCAGGTTTGCTCTGAGACAGGCTGAGAGATACGCGTGATCCGGCCGTTCATTGGAATTGGATGCACGCACGAGCTGGTGCAAAACGCCCGCACCCACCTCCGCATCGCGCGAGCAGCTTCACGCTAGGGAGGGAGGGGTCGCGATTCCCCACCTGGTTCCACTTCCGCTCCTCGGCCGCAGCCACAGAAGAGAGACCACCGCCTCCGCAGCCATGGCCGCCGCCGCCGCCGTCGCCGAGCCCAAGACCAAGTACGATCGCCAGCTCAGGTAACGCGTCGGCCCTCTTCCTCCCTCCCTCCAGCACACCCACGGTCACATCTACGCTTGACTGGTGCGTAGATTCCGAGCGCTCGCCGTCGATTCGAGGGGTTTAGGGTTCTGCCGCGGATGGAATTACGCTCGGGCTCGTCGGGTTCGGTTTGGGCAGGGGGCGACGTCTGATCTAGGGTTTATGCTTCCACTGTGGTTCGGCTAGCGGGTGGCCTGCTGCTAAGATTCGGAAGCTGCGGGGTCTGGGCAGCTGCTGCTGTTTGGGTTTCTGAAACCGTTGATTTGGGTACTGATTCAGCCAGTTGCAAGTTTCCAACCCAGTTACCTGCAAAGCTGAGATGTTAAACCCTTGGTCTGGACATTTTGTCAAGGCGCATGAGTTGTCGTGTCTGTCACCCGTCAGCCCATCGCAGCTGTTAGTTTAACCCGCCCCCTTGTTTTATCTGCACGATTTGGCCCTTTGATTGATCCTTTATCACATCCATAGCAATGGCGTGAGAAATTTTGTAATCGAGCTATCTATTTGGAACGAGCAATTCAGCATTATCAAACCTACTTATCCATGAGACCAGGATAGCAACAACATTTCCTGTTACAAATCCTTGGTGCTGATTAGTGCAAATCAAAACTATAATTCATGGCACACACTTTACTTTATAAATTTAATATCGCCCACATTCTATTGTATGGCCTTCACCTTTCCCCCAGTTATGTCTTGTGATGTATGATATATGTTTTATTATTATTATCTGCGTAAGTTACTCCCTATGAAATCTAAGGACACACATATACACATATTGAAAGCTACATGGTGTTTCAAATACGAATTACAGGATATGGGGTGATCAAGGACAGGCTGCACTGGAGAAGGCTAGCATATGCTTGCTTAACTGTGGCCCTACTGGAACTGAAGCGCTGAAGAACCTTGTGCTTGGAGGAATAGGGAGTGTTACTGTTGTTGATGGCTCCAAAGTCGAACAATCGGACCTGGGAAACAATTTTTTGTGTAAGTCCTTAGCTATGCAGTCCTTTCTGTTCCTGAATTCGTTTCCTAAAATGATTACACTCATATTTACTGAGAGTCTATATTTATTTTCAGTGGATGAAGGGTGCTTGGGTCAATCAAGAGCAAAATCTATATGTTCATTCCTACAAGAGCTCAATGATGCTGTGAAAGCCAAGTATGTTGAGGAGTCACCAGCAACAATGATAGATACAAATCCTTCATTCTTTTCCCAGTTCACTGTTGTCCTTGCTACCCAGGTGTGTGTTTTGGTACACTCCCAAGATAAACTGCAAAATCAGCGATTAATATGCTGGTGCTTTCTATGTGGATTTTTTTTGCTGAACGAATACTTGTGATTTCTGTGAAGCCAAAAAATTGGAGTGATTAAAATCTTGGGTTGTGGGTTAGGAAGTTTGTAGGGTCAGGGCAATGCACCAGATATTCATAAGTCATAACTGAATAGCCTATATAGCTTACTTTCGTTACAAATAGTTGTATTCTGGAAAGAAGTGAATCTCTTTGTATAATTAATTAATAGTAAAGGTTAACACCTGTCATAGCATTTTTTAAGCAGGAAAACATTTGGATCGTGGTGGGTGACTACCTGAAATTCCTGTTTCATATCAGAGAATAACATAATTTGAGCCTGTGACCACATGATATTAGGCAGTGTTTTGAAGCTTCCATTTAAAAAATTGGAAAGAGTCTTTTGTTCCTTTTAGGATATTAATTAAAGTTAGATAAATATATTTGTCCTCACTTTTCATCGAACATGTTTGGAAGGCAATGCTACATTTTTGTGCAACTTGATGAAATGCCCATGCCGTGTCATGGAAGCTGTTCAACCAAATGGGATCACCATAATTCAGTGTCAAATAAGACATAAAGTGACTACTCAAGGTCAACTGGCATGGACATTTCATCTACTTATGTAAACTACTCATAACACGGTGGTCACACGAAAATTGTTACAAAATCTCCCGACCGGTATAATTAGGTATTTTCATTTGTGACAAAATTTTATTGCACTATACATCTATTGCGAAAAAAAAAACAGGCATCTGAATTACCATTAAATTAAAATTTGGTTTAATTTTTCCCTTAATGATATACTAACTACTGGGTGCATAGTTTAGGAATATGGTGTGGTTCGTATACTACTTATCTGGCCATCTTTGCAATCGATGGTTTATTGAGTAGACTGATGATTCATATTTTTGGCATGTCACTGTTAGCGCCAAACCTGTTTTACCGTTTTTATGTCCTGTACTTTGGTGAATGTAGATGCCACAAGAATTTCCAGTTTGCTGTTGAAGTCTTTTAGCCTATTTCTGGGCAAAATACATCTATATGCAGTGTGCGCCTCTCAATAAAGTTACTAATACCAAATTTTCACTACTGCAGCTTCCGGAGAGTTCTTTATTGAAATTAGATAGTATCTGCAGGAGCGCAAATATTGTGTTGGTTGCTGCGCGTTCATATGGTCTAACTGGGGTTGTCAGGGTCAGCATCAAGGTACTTCATATATCTATCTAAACCCCCAAAATACGTATAGTGCCTCCATATACCAAATTATCATGATGTCATTATATCACAGTTACAAGGACTGGTAATTGTAAATTCTTGCTTATTTGATACATTGCCACCTGAGTGTCTGAGCCTTGCGTTTAGTACTTCATTATACACCAGCGTCTAACCATATTTGGGAGAAGTTATGGCCCAAATCATTTTAAGAAAATTGACCGTTTTTTCTTCTAATGTATTATTAGGAGCACTGTGTTATAGAATCAAAACCGGACCACTCTTTGGATGACTTACGGTTGCACAATCCCTGGCCGGAACTCAAACAGTAAGAGATATTCATTTCTCTAATGTTTGCAGAAAAAATTGCATGATAATTGTCTCATTCTCAAGGAAATATTTGTTGCTGACTTTCTATTGACTTGCAGATTTGCAAAGTCAATCGATATATGCGACAAAGATCCTGTTGTGCACAAGCATACTCCATACATTGTTATCCTCGTGAGGCTTGCTGAAAAATGGGCTGATGCACATGATGGGCAGTTACCTTCGACCAGGCAAGAGAAAAGGGAATTTAAGGTACATGATCTTTTGGGTTTACTGGCCGACAAAACAGATTTCTCTGGTCATTGACTAAGCTACTGTTTTTGTCAGGACCTAATTCGAGCCCATATGCTTAACGTAGATGAAGACAATTATAAAGAAGCAGTAGAATCATCATATAAAGTCTCGGTAACTCCAGGAATCAGTAAGTTAGTTCTACAGTTACTTTTATGAATGTAACTTCAACACGATTCACAGCTTACTTTTCTTCATACCATACATGAAAACTACTTGAATTAATCCGACTTCAACTCCGTGCTCAACATATTTAATGAGTGCAAATGTGGCAGCCCCAAAACTTCTTCACACTAAACTTTTACATATAGTCTGCATTTGGATTAGTGATGGCTTCACATAGTTTATACTGAATCTTAAACATGAAATAATTTGTGGATTTATGTAGATCAGAGTTCAGCTATCTGCTTCAGCCTTTTCTTTAAGGAAAGCACTGGGGGATGCCCCCACAGCTATTATTTTTGAGAATAAGAACCTATCTGTTTCAGGCATTGCTATAGTGATTTGTGGTGGTTGATCAAAGATAACCTGCTTTGTTACAGTGTATGGTGCTGTTGCAGAGTAGCAACTGTAATATCTGAGTACCATCTGACTATATTATAAAAATAACATTGTCACCTGATATTTCTGGTGCAAGCATTTGCTAGGTTATTCAGTCACATGCTTGTCAGTTTGAACTGTATGTGAATAACAGTTCATTTTGCTGTTCTCTATCCTTTCCTTAATCAGTACCATGGCGTTGGTGTCAGCTAATATTGGTGTGCATGGTAGTTTTGGCAGGAAAACAATACCATTCATGTTATGTCACCTGATAGCACACTAAGATGTCATGAAAATAATGGCAGCCACATGCTATCTGAAACGATTTATAACATGTATTGTTGAAAAAAAATCTCTCACTCCTTTCACAAATATATATGCTTCATGAATTTACTTTGAAATTTGAGTAGTCCTATTTCTAGATGATGTGTTTGTTCTGTTATTTATTTGTATAGATAAAGTGCACCTGTGCAGAATTTATAGTTCTGACTCATGATCATTTTTTGCTAGGTGATGAAATCCGTCAGATAATTGATGATAGCTCCTCTGAAGTCAATTTTTCTTCTTCAGATTTCTGGGTTTTAGTTGCTTCTTTGAAGGTACCTTCATTATGATTCATATCATAGTGGTTGTGATAGCCCATGATTCCTTAATTTCTGAACATAGTGAGGATGAACGCTAATACATTTGCCACTGCACTGTTATGCGAAATACCAATCACTAGATACCTTTTGATGTTGTTGACACAAATTCAGAAAGTTTCTTATGTGTGTGTGGATGGGTGCGGGGGTTGCGACTTTACTCTATGATACTGATATACTTACGGCCGCATTTATGCTACAATTATTTAAAGCCAAAGTATGAAGTAGTTCTAGCTAGAAGCCTCAGCTGAAGTGGATGATAGGTGGTTCATAACTTGTTTTTTATTAGCTAAAGCCAATATGAGTTATTACTGGAGAGGCCCCATTAGAGCAATAAGCCTATATGCGTTAAAGGTACGTAGTTGTTTTAGGAAGTGAATGTATGGACCATTCAGAAACTGTCCACAACTGTTACCTGGTGAAGGCACAGGGTTTCTTTTGTACTTTGTGCAATTGTTTCTTTCTTACCATGGTTTTCCATTTCTTAAGTTGCATAGCCTTGTTTCTGTTTTACAGGAATTTATTGCAAATGAGGGCAATGGTGAGCTACCTCTCGAGGGAACAATACCGGATATGACATCACTTACTGAGTAGGTTTCTTGCAACTATCATCCCTCAGGTTCAAGTTTATTGCCACAACTGTATCTTCTATTACATGAACTTTATAAAGTATCCATTTTCTGACCAATGCAGGTATTATGTAAGCTTACAAAAGATTTACCAAGCTAAGGCTGAATCTGATTGTCTTGCCATAGAGCATCGTGTGAAGAGTATTTTGAAGCGAATTGGCAGAGACCCTGATTCTATTTCAAGGGCATGTATCAAAACGTTCTGCAAAAACACTAGAAAACTCAAAGTAAGATGTTATCTTCAGGGGCTTATATATTTGTAACTTATTTTTCTGATTGAATATCTTATTGCATGAACCCTTGATGATTGTGGTAGATAGTTCGGTTTTATGATGGATAAACCTTTCAGTGTTCTGTTATCCACTCCCGTGTTTGATGATGAATTTTGAAGTTTATTTTTATGAAATGATGTGCCAATTACTGCTCAGTTATTTGTTAATCTTTTTTTTTAGGTGATAGGACTATTGTAGATTCTCCTCCAAAATGAGTAGATTGCACAGCACATTCAAGTCTTGTATTGGCAGTGCAACTTCTGGCTTAAATTTCTTGTTACATGTGCTAACTGTTAGCTTTTAGTTTTAAACAGTTTTGATTGTATAATAAGTACATAAATATTGTAAAAGATGCCCAAAAAGTCAACCATTCTTATTGGAATCTGTTATTTATCTTGTTTCTGCCTTTGCCCACTCTTGTTCTTTTGGATCAACTATATGTGCTCCCGTTGTTGAGTGATTTCTGTTGTCTAGGTCTGTAGATACCGCAGTATGGAGGAGGAGTTCAGTTCTCCAGTCCTATCTGAAGTTAAAAAGTACTTCGCCGATGAAGACAGTTGGTCAGCATCTATTATTCTCATGTTGCCGTTCCATCTCTTCTGTTGTAATCAACACAGAAAATTATTATACATTTTCCACATTTCATGCTGTTACTAATATGCATGTTCTGCAATATTGTTACTCCCTCCGTTCCCAATTGTAAGATGTTTTAACTTTTTTCTGAATCAGATGTATGTATACACGTTTTAGTGTGTTTGTTCACTCATTTCAGTCTGTATGCAGTCCATATTGAAATATCCAAAACATCTTATATTTCGGAACAGAGGTAGTATTTATCATATGTAGGGCATCTAGAACTAGGAAATTCTAAAATGCTGTAGAATTTAGCATTTTTTTCAAAGGCACTTCTTTGTGAAACTGGCCCTTCATGTGGGTATCTAGAGCAGAACAATTCCATTTGCTTGTTCCCAGTATCAGGCTACCAGCGCATAGTTTCTTTCTTGTTAGAAGTAAATGTTCTTTCAGCCATCGTTGACCGTATTACAGAATGCACTGCAAGTTTTGTGCACACTTGGGTTTATGTGCTTTGAATATTGTGCATGACTTTATGTTGGAGCTGTTAGCCTCTGGTTTATTTGCATTCCTCTTTTATGTTCTAAATTTATTGGCTTCTCAAATGACAAGCGATTTTATTGATGCAGCTTCGCAATGAACTTCTATGTTCTGCTACGGGCTGTTGACCGGCTTGCTGCCAACTACAGCAGATTACCTGGAATATTCGACAGGTACATGACAAGAATATGCATTCACTTGTGGCGATAATTGTGATGTCATGCTTTTAATGTTTTTATAATACTGATTAAGCACTGGATTCACTAGTGAGATTGGTGAGGATGTTCCTAGGCTGAAGGAGGCTGCTGTCTCGGTGCTAAGTGACATGGGTTTGAAGGGATCGTCCTTGTCCGAAGACCTGATTGCTGAAGTGTGCCGGTTTGCGGGTGCAGAGATTCACCCTGTCGCTGCCTTCATAGGCGGAGTGGCCTCCCAGGAAGTTATCAAGGTATGCTCCTCTCTTCACCGACCCTATCGAGCTGGCTATAACCAGGATGATTGTGTTGTATCTTACTAACAAGTTGTTTCGCCCCTTGTCCAGCTGGTGACCAAGCAGTTTGTGCCGCTGAATGGAACATTCATATTCAACGGAATCGACCTCAAGTCTCAAGTTCTGGCCTTATGACATGGCTTGGTTATCTTGTAGAGTGCTTTGGAACTGTCATCCAATTGGGTAGTAGACCTAGCTAGATTCTGCGTCACGGCCTCGGTGCATGCAATGCAAATCATTCTGTCCATTTATGTACCTTGGTACTGAGGTAGTGTAATTCGCACAGCGGCTGCAGATCAGCTCTATATGAATTCATGGGGCCCCTTCCCCCCTCTTTTGCCGTTGATACTTGTTGGCAGTGGAATGTGGGATGCTTAGTTCCTAAGTGGAAACTATAAATCATCTTGGCTAAGAAAATCTTTGCTTAATGACCAAGCCCAATTTCGATCATTTGTGTTGAAGCATCTTTATACCCAACAGACTAAAAAATGGTTTTAACAAATAAGGTTATAGAGGACGAGTACGAAACCTTGACTCTTCTTGATGTATCTGGCCCCCCAAAATAGGAACCTATATTTGGGGGTTACAACATTCATTATTGGCTGACATGATATGATCGCAGTACCTGCTGATGATAAAATGCAGCTTCAGATAGAGGAATCGTAGGCAATAGTTGTCGATCTGGAACTTCCAGACCAAGCTCTTGATGTGGATTCAGGGGGCGATGGCATCTCTAATATTGTTTCCCTGGGCGCCGTCGCCGTCTTGAAAATCTTGATCCAACTAGCACATCATTGGTGCTGGATGTGTATGTCGTCGTGGTAGTTACGTGCCTGACCGATGGTGTGGCTGGTTGGTGTTGCGACTCGTGTGGCAACGATTATAGCAAGAAGTGTGGGGTCACGGCATATCATTTGTCGTCGACCGTTTGTCTCGGCATGACGTGGTGGCAACAATGCCATGCAATGACCAGGCCGGGCTATGTTGGTGCAAGGCACGCTTCTTTCTCCTACGAGGCTTGTTACCGATATTGGTGCAAGGTGCGCTTCTTTCTCCTACGGGGCTTGTTACCGATATTGGTTAATTGGTGCAAGGTGCGCCTCTTTCTCCTACGAGGCTTGTTAACGAAGTCGGAGCTGCCTAGTCCTTGACCGGTTGGTGGATTTCTTGGATATACCGACAGGTTTCTTGTGCAGCATTTGTTTTGAGACTCTTGGTTGGTTGTCCACGGTGAAGTCGGAGAAGTGATGACCATGACAGATCGTAGACAATCTCAATGGCGTTTCTCTCCTTGGCGGTGTGCGTGGATCTTGTGGTGTGCGTGGATCTTGTGGGTAGCCCGGTAGACCGGGGTGCCTTGTCTTGTGGGAGTGTTGTAATGGTTTTTGTCCGGATTTCCGCATATTAACCAAGTGATTCTCTTCAATCCTTTTTAACAAATCAAGTCATAGGGGCTAACTGTGGGCTTAACTTAGTCATCTGTGGGCCGGCAGCAACTTGTATTTCTCAGAATTTCTAGGTCGTTTTGCTCTCTGGTATTTGTCGTATTGTCATTGTGCAACTTCTTCTGAAATGCATTCTAACTTCTTTTGGGTGCTTTGAGAAGTTAGAAAAAGAGAATTCCCAGGTAGTTCCTTTGATGTAACTAGTAAGCATGCACGTGCAAATGCACGTCTCGACTAATATCCAAATATATATGAGAATAACATGCATATAAAGATAGTTTGGTTGCACCAAAAAATATTACAAATCAAGAAAAGAGAAACAAGCCTGCCTTTGCATATATAGCCTTTTTTATTTAGAGATAGAAGACAAACACGTCAATTTTTGTGTCCATTCCCTTGTTCAGACCCCAACATGAATTGCATATGCATTATTAAGTAGCATGCAAATCCATATAGGTAGGTTTTGACAACAATGGGTCGGTGGATACCGACCGAGAGTTTTATGACAGACGGAAGACTATATATTTTACATGCCTTTGCACATATTTGTTACCAACCCAAAGAGCATAATAAAATTGAAAAGAAGATAATGGCTGCATATGTGCTGTGCCGGAGCTTAATTTTTTCAGTCTCCAAAACATATTGCATCGCAAAATTCATGTCTATAAATAAATAGCCACAACATATGGCAAATGCAGCAAACAAATCCATTGGAGATGAAAAATAAATTTTGATAAAAAAACTACAGTGTGAACCAATGCGTAGATATCAAGGCCAGTTTATCATCTCTTAACTTCCTACTTGAGGCACTTGAGAATTTCTCGTACATCATATGGGATATTGTCTTCAGCTTCATTCGCATCATACTCGAGCAAGTGTATCAAAATATTCTTTCTCAACTCATAACCATCCTACATGAGCAATGCATGATGTTAGGATGCAATTTTGCTTCAAACTTTTTATGAACGTGTGATACAGAATACTCACCGTGTAAATTGGACGAACAAATTTGTTACCATGCCAGAGCATATAATTGAAAACAAAATAACCAGATTCATTCCTGTAGATGAATACACTATCGTTATCTTCGGAGGTTATGACAATAAATCTAAAACATGCATAGTGATTTTCAGAGTAACTGACCGGTCTAGGCTCATCGGAACATCAAGTAGTGATTTACGTGGCCAGGCAAATGTATCAGACTTCCAACCCGGTTGTGCTAATTCGAGTGCATCATTCAGGTAGAATGAAACCCTCTGAAATTTTAACGCATATCTCTCTGGGGATAAGGGCGGAAATATTGGGTCCAAAATAGTTACTTGACGTGAATGTTTGTCGATTGCGAACAAGATGTAGTGGCCAAGGAATGCATGAGGGAGCAATATCTACAAGCAACACTCATTCAGAACAAACATTAATCACGACAACCATATAAAATAGACCAAACTTACCCAATTGCATGATGATATGTTGTCTATCTCAGTCGAGCTACGAGCAACGATGCTAGCGCTGAATATCTGGCTGTACCCGTGAATCTAAATCTCGTGCAGAAGCGAGGGCGGCCTCGATCACGGACGTCTGGGTAAAAAAATGGTCAAGAAACATGATGGTGAAAATACTAATATAGTTTGTGACCTGGGGTAACTTACACAAAATTGTAGATCCATAAAGCGCACTCGAGGATCTACTGGCAGTAAGGCCTTGTCACGTGCAAGTATACGTATAGCCATGTTGAAACAATCACTGTCCAACGGCTGATCCTTGTGGAGTATACCTTGAATCCTTCTGAGACTTAATCCTATCGGATGGGGTTTAGAGCTTCGCACCCACTCCTTCCTGTAGGTAACAAACTGTTAATAATTGTAACATTGTAATAGTGCACATTGAAACTTTATACTTCTTAGACATGTTGCTTACTCCAGGGAATCAACATCATTAATTGACATGATGTGGTTGCATAGTTCGTCAACTAAATCACGCGGGTCCGCGGCGGCGATGATAGGGTTCGGAAGGGGGCTTTTGTCTTTGGCTCTATCGGGTGAATCTTGCCGCTTACGCTTTCGATCCCCCAGGAACTCAACATCAGAATCAGATACATTTTCTTCATTGTCAGGCTCATAATATATTGGACTTCCTTTTAACGTATTAAGTTCTGTTTCCAATAGTATGACAGCTAATTTTCGTCGAAATTCTTTCATGTCCTCCTGCATATAGTAATTAAAAATAATTGGTTAAAAAGCACCATTTGAGATGAAATATGCTATTAAGAAAAAAGAGATACCTGAGTGAACTGATCAGACAAAATATCTCCTGTCCAATACTCCATAAAGTTTAACATAAACAATCCACATGACGTGCTACAATATCGAAATATTCCTTTAGGCTTTCATGTCAATATAAATAAAGTATTTAAAAAAGTAATAATGTTCATTGTACAAGTCTCCATGCATCGTCCAATGTATCTATTACCTCAATGTTTTGGCTAACAAATAAGACCAGATTTCTGTAACAATATTGTTTTCACAAGACTTTCTGTTCTACCATAAAATTATCTACAATTCAGTTCAGATTATGAGATGTGTTCATCATACCCATCTGTTTGCATTGGCTCTTTGAGCTGTTCCACGACTTTCCAATCCGTAACATCGAGGTCTTGCCACCTATCACCTCTCTTAAACTCCGCATCTCGCATGCGATTTTTAGATGCTGGTCAAGTCCTTATAACTATTAAATGGAAAAATGTCACTACATATATTAGGCAAAAGAGAATGTAATGTATGAAGGAAAACACAAGAAGTAGACATTTACCATGTTAGTGAGGTCACTTGCTCATTCCAACTCCAAGCGAGTCCAAGACTGTATCTCTCGTTTCTTCGCATTGATTACTTGATAGATACCAATGGCATTTTTCGATGTTAACTGGAAGGAATACCTGAAGTAATAAATATAACACGTAACCATTTTCAGGTAAAAAATGTGCTTAATTATTGTTGGGGAACGTAGTAATTTCAAAAATTTTCCTACGCACACGCAAGATCATGGTGATGCATAGCAACGAGAGGGGAGAGTGTTGTCTACATACCCTTGTAGACCCGGCGGAAGCGATCACAACGTAGAGGAAGTAGTCGACGTTCTCCTCGCGATCCGACCGATCCGGCGCCGTTACTCCGACGCCCCGAGTTCTTGACACACGTACAGCTCGATGGCGTCCCTCGACTCGATCCAGCCGAGTGTCGAGGAGAGTTTCACAAGACGACGGCGTGGTGGACGATCTTGATGTTTCACCGGCGCAGGGCTTCGCTTAAGCTTCGCGACGGTATAACCGAGGTGGAATATGGTGGAGGGGCACCGACACGGCTAAGGAACGATCTCAAGATCAACTTGTGTGTTCCAAGGTGCCCCCTGCCCCGTATATAAAGGAGCAAGGGGAGGGGCGGCGGCCAAGGGAGGTGCGCCAAGGAGTCCTACTCCTCTGGGAGTAGGATTCCCCCCAATCCTAGTTGGACTAGGATTCCTGGAGGGAAAGAGAGAGAGGGGGCGGCCCTTCTCCTAGTCCTAGTTGGACTAGGGAAGGGGGAGGCGCCACCACCTAGGGCTGCCCTTCTCCTTTCCACTAAGGCCCATCGAGGCCCATTTACCTCCCGGGGTTCCGTAACCTCCGGTACTCGGTAAATTCCGTTTTACCGGAACCATTCGAACTCCAAACATAGGCTTCCAATATATCAATCTTTATGTCTCGACCATTTCGAGACTCCTCGTCATGTCCGTGATCACATCCGGGACTCGAACTCCTTCGTACATCAAAATACATAAACTCATAATAACATCCATCGAAACCTTAAGCGTGCGGACCCTACGGTTCGAGAACAATGTAGACATGACCTAGAACTATTCACGGTCAATAACCAACAGCGGGACCTGGATGCCCATATTGGTTCCTACATATTCTACTGAAGATCTTTATCGGTCGACCGCATAACAACATACGTTGTTCCTTTGTCATCGGTATGTTACTTGCCCGAGATTCGATCGTCGGTATCCAATACCTAGTTCAATCTCGTTACGGCAAGTCTCTTTACTCGTTCGTAATACATCATCTCACAACTAACTCATTAGTTGTAGTGCTTGCAAGGCTTCATGATGTGCATTACCGAGAGGGCCCAGAGATACCTCTCCGACAATCGGAGTGACAAAACCTAATCTCGAAATACGCCAACCCAACATCCGCCTTTGGAGACACCTGTAGTACTCCTTTATAATCACCCGATTCGTTGTGACGTTTGGTAGTACCAAAGTGTTCCTCCGTAAACGGAGTTGCATAATCTCATAGTTACAGGAACATGTATAAGTCATGGATAAAAGCAGTAGCAACATACTAAAACGATCGTGTGCTAAGCTAAGGAATGGGTCATGTCAATCAGATCATTCTACTAATGATGTGACCTTGTTAATCAAATAACAACTCCTTGTTCATGGTCGGAAACATAACCATCTTTGATTAACAAGCTAGTCTAGTAGAGGCATACTAGTGACATGTTGTTTTGTCTATGCATTCACACATGTATCATGTTTCCGGTTAATACAATTCTAGCATGAATGATAAACATTTATCATGAAATAAGGAAATAAATAATAACTTTATTATTGCCTCTAGGGCATATTTCCTTCATCTCCCACTTGCACTAGAGTCAATAATCTAGATTACATAGTAATGATTCTAACACCCATGGAGTCTTGGTGCTGATCATGTTTTGCTCGTGGAAGAGGCTTAGTCAACGGTCGCAACATTCAGATCCGTATGTATCTTGCAAATCTCTATGTCTCCGTCTGGACTAAGTCCGGATGGAATTGAAGCGTCTCTTGATGTGCTTGGTCCTTTTGTGAAATCTGGATTCCTTTGCTAAGGCAATTGCTCGATATTGTCACGTAAGATTTTCATTGGACCCGATGCACTAGGTATGACACCTAGATCGGATATGAACTCCTTCATCCGACTCCTTCATTAGCTGCTTCGAAGCTGCTATGTATTCCGCTTCACATGTAGATCCCGCCACGACGCTTTGTTTAGAACGCACCAACCGACAGCTCCTCCGTTTAGTGTAAATACGTATCCGGTCTGCGATTTAGAATCGTCGGATCGGTGTCAAAGCTTGCATCAACGTAACTGCCATTTATGAGCTCTTTGTCACCTCCATATACGAAAACATATCCTTAGTCCTTTTCGTATTTCAGATGTTCTTGACCGCTGTCCATGATCCACTCTGGATTACTTTGGTACCTCCTGCTAGGCTTATAGCAAGGCACACATCAGTCCGGTACACAGCATTGCATACATGATAGAGCCTATGGCTGAAGCATAGGAACATCTTTCATTTTCTCTCTATCTTCTGCAGTGGTCGGGCATTGAGTCCGACTCAACTTCACACCTTGTAACACGTGCAAGAACCCTTTCTTTGCTTGATCCATTTTGAACTTCTTCAAAATTTTGTCAAGGTATGTGCTTTGTGAAAGTCCAATTAAGCGCCTTGATCTATCTCTATAGATCTTAATGCCCAATATGTAAGCAGCTTCACCGAGGTCTTTCATTGAAAACTCTTATTCAAGTATCCCTTTATGCTATCCAGAATTCTATATCATTTCCGATCAGCAATATGTCATCCACATATAATATCGAAATGCTACTGAGCTCCCACTCACTTTCTTGTAAATACAAAGCTTCTCCAAAAGTCTCAGACAAACCCAAATGCTTTGATCACACTATCAAAGCGTTTATTCCAACTCGAGATGCTTGCACCAGTCCATAGATGGATCGCTGGAGCTTGCACACTTTGTTAGCTCCTTTGGATCGATAAAACCTTCTCGTTGCATCATATACAACTCTTCTTCCGTAAATCCATTCAGAATGCGGTCTTTACATCCATTTGCCAAATTTCATAATCATAAAATGCGGCAATTGCTAACATGATTCGGACGGACTTAAGCATCGCTACGGGTGAGAAGGTCTCATCGTAGTCAATCCCTTGAACTTGCCGAAAACCCTTTGCGACAAGTCGAGCTTTATAGACGATAACATTACCGTCGGCGTCGGTCTTCTTCTTGAAGATCCACTTGTTTTCTATTGCTTGCCGACCTTCGGCAAGTCAACCAAAGTCCACACTTTGTTTTCATACATGGATCCCATCTCGCATTTCATGGCCTCAAGCCATTTTGCGAATCTGGGCTCACCATCGCTTCTTCATAGTTCGTGGGTTCATCATGATCTAGTAGCATGATTTCCGAACAGGATTACCGTACCACTCAGTGCGGATCTTACTCTGGTTGATCTACGAGGTTCTGCGATAACTTGATCCGAGTTTCATGATCAACATCATCAACTTCCTCACTACTTGGTGTAGGCGTCTCGTAAACTGATTTCTGCGATTTAACTACTTTCAAGTAAGGGAGAAGGTACTATTACCTCATCAAGTTCCACTTTCCTCCCACTCACTTCTTTCGAGAGAAACTCCTTCTCTAGAAAGGATCCATTCTTAGCAACGAATGTCTTGCCTTCGGATCTGTGATAGAAGGTGTACCCAACTGTCTCCTTTGGGTATCCTATGAAGACACATTTCTCGATTTGGGTTCGAGCTTATCGGTTGAAGCTTTTTCACATAAGCATCACATCCCCAAACTTTAAGAAACGACAACTTTGGTTTCTTGCTAAACCACAGTTCATAAGGTGTCGTCTCAACGGATTTCGACGGTGTTCTATTCAAGGTGAATGCGGCCGTCTCTAGAGCATAACCCCAAAACGATAGCGGTAAATCTGTAAGAGACATCATAGATCGTACCATATCTAGTAAAGTACGATTCGACGTTCGGACACACCATTACGCTGTGGTGTTCCGGTGGCGTGAGTTGCGAAACTATTCCGCATTGTTTCAAATGTAGACCAAACTCGAACTCAAATATTCACCTCCACGATCGATCGTAGAAACTTAATTTTCTTGTTACGATGATTTTCAACTTCACTCTGAAATTCTTTGAACTTTTCAAACGTTTCAGACTTATGTTTCATTAAGTAGATATACCCATATCTGCTTAAGTCATCTGTGAAGGTGAGAAAATAACGATATCCGCCACGAGCCTCAACATTCATCGGACCACATACATCGTATGTATGATTTCTAACAAATCTGTTGCTCTCTCCATAGTACCGGAGAACGGTGTTCTAGTCATCTTGCCCATGAGGCACGGTTCGCAAGTGCCAAGTGATTCATAATCAAGTGACTCCAAAAGTCCATCAGTATGGAGTTTCTTCATGCGCTTTACACCGATATGACCTAAACGGCGAAGCCACAAATAAGTTGCACTATCATTATCAACTCTGCATCTTTTGGTTTCAACATTATGAATATCTGTATCACTACTATCGAGATTCATAAGAAATAGACCACTCCTCAAGGGTGCATGACCATAAAAGATATTACTCATATAAATAGAACAACCATTATTCTCTGATTTAAATGAATAACCGTCTCGCATCAAACAAGATCCAGATATAATGTTCATGCTCAACGCAGCACCAAATAACAATTATTTAGGTCTAAAACTAATCCCAAGGTAGATGTAGAGGTAGCGTGCCGACCGCGATCACATCGACTTTGGAACCATTTCCCACGCGCATCGTCACCTCGTCCTTTGCCGTGTTCGCAATCCGTAGTCCTGTTTGAGTTGCAAATATTAGCAATGTAACCAAGATCAAATACCAGTGCTATGCGAGCTCTAGTAAGGTACACATCAATAACATGTATATCACATATACCTTTGTTCACCTTGCCATCCTTCTTATCCGCCAAATACTTGGGGCAGTTCCGCTTCCAAGGACTATCGCTTGCGGTAGAAACACTCGATTTCCTGTGTTTAGGGCCAGGCTTGGGTTTCTTCTCCCGAGCAACAACTTGCTTGCTGTTCTTCTTGAAGTTCCTTCTTCTTCCCTTTGCCTTTCTTCTTGAAACTAGTGGTCTTATTTACCATCAACACTTGATGCTCCTTCTTGATTTCTACCTCCGCTGCCTTTAGCATTGCGAAGAGCTCGTATAGTTTTCACTAACCCTTGCATATTATAGTTAATCACGAAGCTTTTGTAGCTTGGTGGCGATGATTGAAGAATTCATCAATGACACAATCATCCGGAAGATTAACTCCCAATTGTGTCAAGTGATTGTAGTACCCGCACATTCCGAGTATATGCTCACTAATGTAACTATTCTCCTCCATCTTGCAGCTATAGAACTTATTGGAGACTTCATATCTCTCAATCCGGGCATTCTGTTGGAATATCAATTTCAACTCTGGAACATCTCATATGCTCCATGACGCTCAAAACGTCGTTGAAGTCCCGGTTCTAAGCCGTAAAGCATGGCACATCGAACTATAGAGTAGTCATTAGCTTTGCTCGCCAGACGTTCTTAACGCCGTCGGCCAGATCTGATCGAACTGTCACCTAGCGGTGCATCCAGACGTAACTCTTACGTGCAGCGATGAGGATAATCCTCAAATTACGGACCCGATCCGTGTAATTGCTACCATCATCTTTCAACTTTGCTTTCTCAAGGAACGCATTAAAATTCAACGGAACAACAAAGACGAGCCATCTATCTACAATCAAACATAAACAAGCAAGATACTATCGGTACTAAGTTCATGATAAATTTAAGTTCAATTAATCATATTACTTAAGAACTCCCACTTAGAAAAACATCTCTCTAGTCATCTAAGTGATTCGTGATCCAAATCAACTAAACCATAACCGATCATCACGTGAAATGGAGTAGTTTTCAATGGTGAACATCTTATGTTGATCATATCTTCTATATGATTCACGCCGACCTTCGGTCTCCGTGTTCCGAGGCCATATCTGCATATGCTAGGCTCGTCAAGTATAACCCGAGTATTCTGCGTGTGCAAAACTGGCTTGCACCGTTGTAGATGGACGAGAGCTTATCACACCGATCATCACGTGGTGTCTGGGCACGACGAACTTTGGCAACGGTGCATACTCGGGGAGAACACTTCTTGATAATTTAGTGAGAGATCATCTTATAATGCTACCGTCAATCAAAGCAAGATAAGATGCATAAAAGGATAAACATCACATGCAAATCAATATAAGTGATATGATATGGTCATCATCATCTTGTGCTTCATGATCTCCATCTTGCAGCACCACCTTTGATCACCATCGTCACCGGCGCGACACCTTGATCTCCATCATAGCATCGTTGTCGTCTCGCCAAACTTATGCTACTACGACTATCGCTACCGCTTAGTGATAAAGTAAAGCATTACAGGGCGATTGCATTGCATACAATAAAGCGACAACCATATGGCTCCTGCCAGTTGCCGATAACTTCGGTTACAAAACATGATCATCTCATACAATAAAATATAGCATCACGTCTTGACCATATCACATCACAACATGCCCTGCAAAAACAAGTTAGACGTCCTCTACTTTGTTGTTGCAAATTTTACGTGGCTGCTACGGGCTTTAGCAAGAACCAGTCTCACCTACGCATCAAAACCACAACGATACTTCGTCAAATAGACTCCGTTTAACCTTCTCAAGGACCGGCGAGCCACACTCGGTTCAACTAAAGTGAGAGAGACAGCACCCACCAATCACCTTTAAGCAACGAGTGCTCGCAGCGGTGAAACCAGTCTCGCGTAAGCGTACGCGTAATGTCGGTCTGGGCCGCTTCATCTCACAATACCGCTGAACCAAAGTATGACATGCTGGTAGGTAGTATGACTTGTATCGCCCACAACTCACTTGTGTTCTACTCGTGCAAAACATCAAACCATAGAAAAACCTAGGCTCGGATGCCACTGTTGGGGAACGTAGTAATTTCAAAAATTTTCCTCGCACACGCAAGATCATGGTGATGCATAGCAACGAGAGGGGAGAGTGTTGTCTACATACCCTTGTAGACCCGAAGCGGAAGCGATCACAACGTAGAGGAAGTAGTCGTACGTTCTCCTCGCGATCCGACCGATCCCGGCGCCGTTACTCCGACGCCCCCGAGTTCTTGACACGTACAGCTCGATGACGTCCCTCGACTCGATCCAGCCGAGTGTCGAGGAGAGTTTCACAAGACGACGGCGTGGTGGCGATCTTGATGTTTCACCGCGCAGGCTTCGCTTAAGCTTCGCGACGGTATAACCGAGGTGGAATATGGTGGAGGGGGGCACCGCACACGGCTAAGGAACGATCTCAAGATCAACTTGTGTGTTCCAAGGTGCCCCCCTGCCCCCGTATATAAAGGAGCAAGGGGGGAGGGGGCCGGCGGCCAAGGGAGGTGCGCCAAGGGAGTCCTACTCCCTCTGGGAGTAGGATTCCCCCAATCCTAGTTGGACTAGGATTCCTGGAGGGAAAGAGAGAGGGGGCGGCCTTCTCCTAGTCCTAGTTGGACTAGGGAAGGGGGGGAGGCGCGCGCCACCTAGGGCTGGCCCCTTCTCCTTTCCACTAAGGCCCATCGAGGCCCATTTACCTCCCGGGGGGTTCCGGTAACCTCCCGGTACTCCGGTAAATTCCCGTTTTCGCCCGGAACCATTCCGAACTCCAAACATAGGCTTCCAATATATCAATCTTTATGTCTCGACCATTTCGAGACTCCTCGTCATGTCCGTGATCACATCCGGGACTCCGAACTCCTTCGGTACATCAAAATACATAAACTCATAATAACTGTCATCGAAACCTTAAGCGTGCGGACCCTACGGTTCGAGAACAATGTAGACATGACCTAGAACTATTCACGGTCAATAACCAACAGCGGGACCTGGATGCCCATATTGGTTCCTACATATTCTACGAAGATCTTTATCGGTCAGACCGCATAACAACATACGTTGTTCCTTTGTCATCGGTATGTTACTTGCCGAGATTCGATCGTCGGTATCCAATACCTAGTTCAATCTCGTTACGGCAAGTCTCTTTACTCGTTCCGTAATACATCATCTCACAACTAACTCATTAGTTGTAGTGCTTGCAAGGCTTGATGATGTGCATTACCGAGAGGGCCGAGATACCTCTCCGACAATCGGAGTGACAAAACCTAATCTCGAATACGCCAACCCAACATCCGCCTTTGGAGACACCTGTAGTACTCCTTTATAATCACCCGATTCGTTGTGACGTTTGGTAGTACCCAAAGTGTTCCTCCGGTAAACGGGAGTTGCATAATCTCATAGTTACAGGAACATGTATAAGTCATGGATAAAAGCAGTAGCAACATACTAAAACGATCGTGTGCTAAGCTAAGGGAATGGGTCATGTCAATCAGATCATTCTACTAATGATGTGACCTTGTTAATCAAATAACAACTCCTTGTTCATGGTCAGGAAACATAACCATCTTTGATTAACAAGCTAGTCTAGTAGAGGCATACTAGTGACATGTTGTTTTGTCTATGCATTCACACATGTATCATGTTTCCGGTTAATACAATTCTAGCATGAATGATAAACATTTATCATGAAATAAGGAAATAAATAATAACTTTATTATTGCCTCTAGGGCATATTTCCTTCAATTATTATATTTAAGAGTAGTGAGTTAAGACTGACCATGTCATGCGCCAAAAAAGTATTCATTCGTTTCACAATGTGGCGATGTGTTGCCGGGTCTATCTCATCTTTCTTTAGCAGGGAAGACTCAAACGTGCTTGCAATGTGTACCTTTCCACCCGCTCTATCTTGCAGATGGTCCCAGGCACTTATACAAAGATATGTATGCATTTATTACCTGTAATTTCAAAGATAGAATACATTTAAATTTCAAGACACTAATGTTTAATTATGAGAGTTTGTGTGGTTTGACTTACATTATCGCAAGAAAAACACTTTATCATATGTAAGGCACCTCATCTCCGCATTTGATAATAATGCATCATTGATGTGCACTAACATAGTTTTTTCAGGTAAGGACATGATTGAATTAATAATGGAAATTTCATCCAATGTGCAAATATAATCTGTCATGGGACGACATGAAGCCAAATTAGTTACATATAAAAAAGACCCAATGAAATGAAAAGGTTGATAATCATTGCGAATGTAAGTACCTTGTGGTGTAATATTTGTATTTGCTCTTCTTGGTTTGCTATGACGTGAATTGGTTATTCCTATCTGCACATCTGAAGGCTGTATAGGACTTGCTGAGTTTGTAGTCTCTTCCGACGACATGACCTCCGGGCTCTTGTTGATAGGTTCTTTTTTATGGTCAACAATATCCATATCTATGACTAACACACTCTGCAAAAGTGAAATTCATATACAACTATGATTTAAATATAGGTATAAAAAGTTTCCTGGGAATAGTATCATAATTCATATGCAACATGCAAAAAAAAAGGTTAAAAAGCCTGACATCTAAGAATTTTGATAGCCCTGACAGGCAATGATGTCACATGGACTGTGCAGCGGTGAGCTTTAAGTAATTTGTTTAGCAGCGGGGTGTGCATGCATCTAGTAGTTACGTAGACTTGCTAAATTCCTCTAGTCATTTGAATGCTTCGCCACTGCAATAGACCGAGCGTGGGTAGATCTATCTGATCTAGGCGAGAGAAGACGGGGAGAACCAGGGGCGGGCCCAGGAATTCAAGACCGTGTATTCAAAATTTGAAAACTTTTTTTGGAGGCCTACAGCCTTCCTTTTGGTGCGTAAAACTGATTATAGCAACGTATTGCAATAGTTCGAAACTATATAAAAGATACCACATAATATATTGTATTCATAAAAAATGATCATAACTTGGTATTGTTGGACATATAGAAGTAAAAAATTATTCAACATATGATGGCAAAATCAAGATATATAGAGGATAGAAAATAGTAAATGATAAAAAAAGCTTGCAAATTACAGGATAACTTTGCGATCCTTGATGCTCTGGAAATGAGTGATGATGTCCTCATCCTTAACTTGCAAGAAGAAATCCCTTTCGACAAATGTGACCAAGCAATCATTCAAGTATTTTTGCCCCATCTTGCTTCTTAGCTTGTTTTTTATATAGTTCATTGATGAAATTGTTCAAGTTTTTGAATACTAATCATTATACATATTGCTTACTGTAACAAATTTAGAATTTATAAACATTCTCCCATCACAAACTTAAATGGAAAATTGCACATCTCATGTCAAAACAATTCATAATTGGTTGCAAACTAGTCTTTACTTAACCTATAATTAAATAAGAAAGTCAAGTGGTGAAAATACATACTTAGGAGCCGAACTATGCTCCTGCAATAGTGCAGCCTGCTAGAAAGTGAGAAGAACCGTGCCTGTTGCTTACAAAATCAAAGTGACAGAACCTACAGAAGTAAATGAATTCAGTGCCACTTCAGGTTCAGAGATGAGACGATTCAGAAATCGGAAGTTGGTGGTTCCTTACAAAATCAGTGCTTGTGTATTTGAAACTGAATCAATGCGGTCAGTTGTGCTGTTGTCGATGAGAAAATTCAGAACTTACAGAAGGGATGCAGGCAGGAGAGGAAGCGAGGGTTCGTCGCTACGGACTGGCGGCGCGCGTGGCGCACGCTGCTGCGAGGCGACGGCGGCAACAGCCCTGCCGGCCGCCCGGCGATCGCCTAGCGTAGTGGTTGTGGCGGCGGACCGGCAGTTCCGTCGATTCGTGTCGCGATCTGCGGAGGCATATCAAAAGAGGCTCCGCCCCGCGAGGAGGCGAACGGCGCGCTCGCAGGAGGAGGGCTCCGTCCGCGGAAGGCGAACGGCGCGGCGCCCGGCGGGAGGAGGACGGCTCCGTCCCGGCGGGAGGCGAACGCAGCAGCGCCCGGCGGAGGCGGACTTTCGCCCCGGCGAAAGCGAACGCGCGCGCTTGGCGCCCGAGGAGGACGGGCTCCGCCCCGGCGAGAGGCGAACGGCGCAGCGCCGGGCGGAGAGGAGGCAGGCTCCGTCCGTGCGAAGGCGAACAGCGCGGCGCCGTGGGAGGAGGACGGGTCCGTCCCCGAGAGGCGAACGGCAGCCTTGGCGCCAAGGCGAGAAAGCCTGCAGGGCGCTGCGGGCGAAAGCGGCAGCCTGGTGGCGCGAAATGGCAGCCAGCAGCGCCCGTGAGAGGGAACGAACGCGCGGCGCGGTCTCAGGAGGAGGAGGAGGAGGTCGTCGTGGGCGGTTTTGTTTTTGTCTGCGAAGCGATTTTTAGTGCGGGGCGATTAGCGATCGATTTGGCTTGTTGCGTGGTTGGTAGCGTTAAACACAGAATGATTAAAGACCATTAGATCTTGATGATCGATGGGTGAGATTGTTTGGATCTGCCCTTCTCTTTCTTTTATAGTGGTAGTAGATAGATATATGGGTGTTCTTCCCTGGAGTATTTTATTTTCTTAGGATTAGTTAAATTAAACATAAGAATTAAGAAATGTTCTTATGTTTCCTTTCCTCTTGTTTATGTATTTTACTTGCATGATAACTGCAAAAGCAATGTTCACAAGTGACCAACTAGTTTTCATCAATACAGTCATATAGTTCCCCCAAGGTAGCAAGCAGTTGAGTAATTACAGGTCACGGAACACAAGATGCCACACGATTCATAAGGATACTCATAGACAAAAACTTGTGCATATAATTCAGCTAAGTCTGAGAATGTTAGTAAATTCATGTAACTCAAGCTGTGGTAACATAAGGAAAAAAAAACACTAACAAGCATCTACCATGCGTCTCCCCTATGTTGTGAGCAACAGATACACAAGGCCTTTCAAATATCCAACAATTTCAGATCCACCGAGCTTTGAGATTCCGAAGACCCTGTCGACGAAAGTTATTGGGACCTAGACATGACAAGCAAAGTTTACAACTATCAAAGCCAAGATAATTTAAATCCAGCCTTACACAAATGAAAATGGAATCAATTACCTCTTCGATGTGATAACCTTTCCTAGTAGCCCTGACAATCATCTCCATTTGGAATACATAGCCCTTGCTGACGCAGCAGGAGATGACATCCTCCAAAACACTTCGCTTATATAGCCTTGGAAACCGGCAAAAGTGTCAAATAATAGAAATTATAAGGGGCTTGTTCTATTCGTATAAAAATGAGACACACCTAAATGATCCAGTCAGATCAGAAGCTCCGGGCTGTAGCAACGTCTGTGCTAGAACATTCGCTCCCCTGCTAGTCAACTTACGCATAAGATTCCAACCATGGACACCACCGTTGCTAACATAACGGGTGCCGGTTACAATGTCAGCACCGGTTTCCTTTTGCTTCCTGGTCATTGATGGAACATGATTAAAAGAAAAGCTATATAGGTTCTTCTAACTCCTAATACTTTTTTCCCATGGGCTTGGAGAGCTCAGCTACACCAAACTTCGCTTAAGTAGTTTCAGCCATTAAATCAAACAACTAACACACAAGTACATATCTATGACTTGGTTAGCCAAGATCATTTCTAGACCTGACAAGAGCAAACTTGTTAATTAAGACGTATTTTGCCAAAGAGAATAGACCAGTCAAAACAGAACAGATTAAATGTACACAATATTTGAAAGCATATAGTAGGGCAGTGTCAGTGCCCATGCCAGCCTCTGTAAAGACCTGGGGGAAATGGCTCAGAGAAAACCTTTCGCCAAATCATATCACATCATGCTACTACCATCCCAGAACGACGACGAGAGGATCTCGAATATTAGTGTCTGGGAGGCAGCCGTAAGACCGGCCTTTCAGTTTCTCATCACTGCCACACAATTATAACCTGTATCTATCTAGAAACAAAGCACGCGAGAACACATGCCAATAGAGGATCCAAGAAAGAAGGAGATGCAGCAGCACAGCGAAAGCGAAAGCGAGCAATCAAGTGGAGGCACCACAATGACCGTGGTGCTACCCTTGCATCTTATGCAGAGCAATTGGGTTGGAGGATCCCTCTCTGCGACTGCACCTTGGGCCTGCACGAACTGGCAGCCAGGAAAAAGAGAATAGTGAATAAGGTATTAGAAGGCGAGAATTGGATTCTCACGGTGGCCAGAATGAGTGCCCCCGTCCACCTTGGTGATATCTTTTGGTCTGTGGAGTGTGCCTAATGTGGACTTGATTGACCCCGACAGAGCGACTCTATGAAGTGTTAAGTGTGCAATGCAGTGTTGGGAGTAGTCTGCATGTGAACTCTGTGGTGTTACTGTTGAAAAGCGAGCAACCACTATAATTATGTTTTTCTCTTCTGCTAATAGAGAATAAGCAGAGCTCCTTCCAGTTTCCTCAGTAAAACAAAATACAAAGCTGTAAATCCAACCTTTCTTTCTGGATAAATTCAAAAGCATCATTGGGTATATGATTCTCACCTGATGAAGCTTGGCAAATATTTTGGCTGTTCAGAATAGAAAAAGGAATCATCAGTAACTAAAAGGAACAGAACTATTTAAATAGCTTAACTATGCCAAATAACAGAGAGACGAAAATGTGAAAAATCATACATGATGAGATAGATCTGCATCCATTATAACAACGAACTCCCCTGAGGCATGCTTTAATCCATGCATATATGCAGTACCTGAATGTTTATAGTAGTTCATTAACACGAACATCAAGCATAACATTCACCATATGTAGAAATGGGCAGCTAAGCTCACCAAGTCCTAGCTTCCTTGGTCTAGCTCGCAGTAGCTGGTATTAGATAAAAGATATTGCGGTAAGTCATAAATAACCAAAACCCGGACCACATATATATACATATAAACTCATACATCAGCATGTTTGTTAAATTACTTACAACATGATCTTCGCCATATAATTGCTGCAACTGCTTTACAACGTCTTGAGTGCCATCAGGGCTTCCATCATCCACAATAATGATTTCGAACTTGGAATCACTACAGTAGAAAGTTGCAGCAAGTTTAGTAAAACAAATGCAACAGCCTTGCCATTTGAAATACACCAAAATTAAGCTAACGAGATGATATGAGTACACAGAAGCAACAAAACAGGTTGTAATGCTGACCAAAAACTACAAGTATACAACAGCAACAGAAAACATGCTGGATATTACAAATAAATTTGCTGTGTGATGGATTCTAAAATAACCACTACAGGCAAGGTGAATGCAAAACGAACCAACTCTTGCAAGCCTTACATAAAATTAGGTCTAATCTCAAAATAAGACGGTGTACTGTTATCAGCCAGTTGATATGGCTAATAAAATACGGTTTGCAGCAATCGATCAAAACTAGCCACAGATGCACTATGATGAAGGTCATCCAGGGTATAAACAGTGCTAAGTGCTACGTAACCAAAACCAGCTGCACGCACTGACAGGACCAGACATACTTTGGATAACTCTGGAAAACTGCCTAGTCTTGGACAAATAACATGAACCGGAAACTAGTTTCGGAATAGCCACATGCCACTGCCACCTTGATCTATCTATGTCCTTTGAGAGATCTTATCACAAGATCAAGTGGACTGAATTCAGCTGAGCATGTCACCACTAGCATTTGGCAGCTGCACATGATGAGATGCGACAGCGATCATATCTCATGGCCTGAATCCAACGTAATAATTAACTAATAGTTCCACAGGCGTGTTATACAGTTGCACCGTGGGAGTGGAGAATTGGAGAATCCCAGAGCTATCAGCAGTAACTTGTAAACAACGATTCTGTCAACGCCCAAGTTTATCTACAAACCGGAAAATCTGAGCCGGCCCTAAACCTATCTGGAATTCTGGATCACGAACGCCCTCCGCCCTACAGAGATAACGATCTCAACTACCTACCGGGGAGAAGTAGAAGAGGACGAGCAGATGGGCAAGCAAAACAGGTGGGGCAGAGGCAGGGGGTTACGGCAGGTGCTTGAAGATGAGGTAGACGATGAGGGCCACGTTGAGGCGCTCGTTGTAGGTGGGAACGATGATGCTGTACTCCGGCATGCCGCCGCCCGCCTCCGCTCCAGTCTCCATCGAGCAGAGCAGCGCGGCAGATCTCCCTCCCACCCAGGATTCGGGCCGCGGCTGCTGGTTGTCGCCTTCGCAGACAGGGGAGAGCCGGGGTCGAGCGGACGGCGGTGCGGCGCCGAGAAGGCGGGTCGGGATCGCGCGGCGGAGGACGTGCAGGGGGGAACGGGCGAGCGCCGGGCTGGAGAGTGGAGGTCCGGCGACAGAGGAATTTTTTTTTTTTGAGGGGTCGGCAGAGGAGCAGTCGAGCGGGCTAGCGAAACAGCATACCCCAAACCTTACCAATTGGGCCGGCAGGCACGGCACCGCCCGCCTAGGCATGTTTATAAGTGAGCGGGCCCTGCCGCCACGATACACTTCATAAACGGGCCCGCCCGCGGCAGGGCCATTATGGCCCAAATACTTCGATTTTTTTATAGAAAAAACTGAAAATTTCAGAAAAAAGAATTTAAAAAGAGGCAAAGTGTCATGTGGGATAAAATTTGAGATTTTTTAGTGTCTGCCTCATTAAAAGGTTCCATCCTTTAAAAGAAAAAAGAGTATAAAGCCACGCTCTAAATTACAGATGAAAAAGGAAATAGAAGGATAAGAAAACTACAAAGAAAAAGAAAAATACTCTCTTTTCTTCTTTGTGAATTAAAAGATTTTTCCAGTTCTTTGTTTTTTGTAATCTGTTGGGCCCTTATTGTGGCTAGTTCCCATGTTTCAGAGTCATTAGTGTTCTCATCATATCTGTTGTGAGACTGATTCTTTTCTACTCAAGTATTCTCCCAACTAGATTAAAAGCAGACTCTAAGACGGATAATTATAACACATCTTGTGTTGAAATCACCGGATATGTAAGCTTGTGGGCCTGTGGCCATGCCACTACTACAACATGTTGAAGTTCTCCTCGTCCTCTTCATTGAAGCTCACTTTCTCGTTGTTCGGGTATTTCGCTAACTTCCTACCATTTGCAAGCACAAGTGTTGATGCTCGTATTGAACATCTTGAGGCACATGAGGAAGAACCAAATATCTTGCTCTACATTGTGCTGATGGAGGTCGTTGCATCTGAACTCTGACATACTTTTGTTTGTATTTATCACAAGTTTCAGAAAGCTTATCACGAACATCAGTGAAATAAGCAGAATATTCTAAACTTTGGACACAACTAGTGTAGTGAGTGCATTAGCAAACCCATCAAGTTTAGCCCTAGGATACAAGATATGTAAATGCATACAACATAGGGATTTCTTACCAATATTTCAAATATTGAAGTTTCATGCGAGCAACAACTTGAATTAATAATTCATCATTTTCGTATGCTTTCAGGTGAATAGCAATGCCCACCATTAAAGGGGATGTGGCATAATAAACCTCAGTTAAAGAAATTGTTGCGTCATAAAACATCTTCAAAAACTTAGTCAATATTTCATCAACATGCCAAGTCACATGAGTGAGTAGTTGTGATTCGTAATTTGCATTAGTGAATTCCGAGAACTCATCTTTGTCTCAGAGAAGTGACTTAAGCATCATATATGTAGAGTTTCATCTTACATGCATGTCTGAATTATACTTATGAGGAGTTGCTCCTACCGCAATGAAATATCTCTTGTAGCTTGCAATTTGTTGATTACAATATCTCTGCATGCCAGGAGGGATTTTGGCAAGCCTTTCTTTACTGAGGTGGTGTTTACTGCTACTTGGAACATCTGGATCATCAGGAATGGAAAGGTTTTTAGGAATGAAAGGCCTCTGTTCAGACTTTGGAGGCACAACTTTATTCATGACATGACCCTGTTAACCCATAGGATCAAATGTAAACTTAATGATAGTTACTTGGACTGGTTGTCTACTCTACCCTAGTTAGTTTCTTAGGCTAACTTCCTTCTTTGTAAGTATTACTTTATAAGTATCTCTCTCTTTCTTTAGTTTGTACATGACTTTGTTCAATTTGTTTTAATAAAGAGAACCGTGAGGCTTTTTGCCTTGTAATATATAGTAAAAAATGCATGATTTGCATCTCTTAAAGCAAATTTAGCAATAAGATTAATTATATGTCAAGCACAATGTCGATGCAGTAAAAAAGATGCAACATATACAGAAAATAGAGGAGTGGGGTCATTGTTTGCAGTAGTATTTTATTTAGTATTATCCAAAGTTAATGCAAAAAATCTTGTTGGTCAGACCAAAATCTGCCACAACTCTAACCATAGCTTCATCAATGTTCACACCAGTATGTGCTTTATCAATTAATTCAAACCCTGATTCTACTTGTAGTTCCCACTTTTGGTTAATATAATGAGTAACCACACTAATGCAATATTGTTTTGCTTGACTACTCCAGATATCATATGTTAAAGAGACTAAAAAGGTGCATGTAGTAAATTCTTTTTTTACTTTCATTAGACCAAATTTGCATAATTTCTCATATCCCTAGTTGTAGTTTTTCTCGAAACTGGTATGAAATTACGAGTATCAGCATCTTGGATATATTTGGTAAATCCCTCAGATCCACCAAAACTTAATATTAAATCATTAGAAACAATTAAATGACAAAGCGCTTCCCTGCGAACATTAGCACCATAGATGAAATTACGTACCGAACTATCAGGGTTGAACTTGAGCGTGCTCTATCTTGCCGCTGACTCTCCATCCTTCATGATGCGGGAGTCTCTGTGCCTCCTCGGGTGATCGGTTCTTCCTTTACCCGGCATCTTTTGCACTTAGCTTTAATCTCGTGGATACTGCATCAACTGTTTCTTCATTGAAGTACTCCCAGACGTCAGAGGTTTTTTGATGAGCCCTTTTTGCACCGGTGGTTGTGGAGGAAGTGCTGGCACTAGTGGAATTGGCGTCAGCAGATTGTGAAGGTCGTGGATTCTCATCGAAGCAAGAATAGGTGGTATTATGGGCATTGGGATCGACATAGTTGGGTATTTCAATATCACAATCACTTTATTCGAAGCTCATGAACTGGTTGGGATCATCATGTTTGAGTGTGGGAAATGAGAGGGGTGAGCAGTCATTTTTATATCAAATATTGAAAATTTTGGGACCAATTTGGCCCTCCAACTACCATATTTAAAAAAACTGTCAAATTGACCTACACAACCCATAACCATCCCTAACCCCCGACAACATGCCCTCCCGCTCCTCCTCCCAACGGTTTTCTACATGGGTGTGGGCCCGTTAATGTGCTGACCCGCCTCCTAACAATATGGTGTCGGGTCGGCAGGCGGCCTAGCCTCGTAGCCCAAGCACGACCCAGAGCGTGCCGCGTGCCAGGCATGACCTAATTAGAGTCGTGTCGTGTCAGCCATCACTTTTCGAGCATGCGGGCTAGTGGTCCGGCCCGCCTGTCCTGACCTAGGTGGACAGGTTTTAGCACACCAGGCTAGCAGTCTATGAGCACCCCAACAACCTAGCTAAATAGCCATGTTCTATTCTAGCTATAAAAAGGTTGTAAATAAATTTAACACCGCAATACTTCCACTTGATTCTATTTTTTTCTTGGAAAGGCCTAAGGTCCTTGCTCCTTACACGTACACTTAAAAAAAGAAAAATACAATCAAATACTTAGGGGTGTCGAAGTCTGCTTCCTCCCACATCTATCGGTGATTTTGTCGTGAGAAAAGCTTTTTGATGCCTCTGGGATTCCATCTCAGCAGAACAAACTTTTTTAAACCCATAACCTTGTTGACTTGAAGACTGAAGACTTGAAGACGCTGAAGGTCGTGATCCATGTAAGAAATCACCGCCCCAGAGAAAAAACGCCAAAAAAGACCTACAAATACTCCAAAGACCACGAGTGTTGGCCATCACCCTTACGACATGACCAAGAAGCACAAATCGCCTGCTCAGATCTGAAAGAATCCATGCGACGCGGATACTGCCTCCCAGATCCAACACTAATAATAACGAGAGCCACCACATCCAACGAAGATATAGAGGAACACCATTCATCGTCGCCACGGGCACTACTAGAGCCAAAGCCATGGACAACCAAATACCCTAACTGGGTAAACCTAGACTATTGGATGGAGGCTAGACAAAATCCTAGAGTTCCCCTCCCTCCTACCACCGTCGGAGTAGCAGGAGGAAGTGAGGGAACCCCGGTGATGCATGTGGTCGGGTAGCCTCTCTTTTCTCCTTTATCTAGTCAGGTCATGGCGGTCAGCTGGGGAGGTATAGCGGATAGTAAACCTATCGGTTTCTTCTTTATGAAATGTTTTTTCGTGGGAATATACAAAAATGCTTTGATGACTCAGACAAGAGAAACTATAACGGACTACACTACGGTGAGATACCATATTCTAGTCTTACCATGCAGTGGCTCCCTACCACACATCTCTTGTGATGGCTAATTATGTTGATACTTTTTGATAGGTATTTCTTTGGTTTTCTGAATGGATTTTGCTGGTTCTCGCCATTTTATTAACGCTAATAATCTAGAATGAAGAAATCTTGTTTTCCTACTTGATGTGCAGGATCATATACTCTTTAAAGGAAATCAATCAATACCCAAGTCCATGGAGCAAATTGGGGCAACTTTTTTTTTGGGCAATTGTTCATCTAGCGCACCAGATAATAAGATGATGTCTGGTACGAGCGTGAGCGCTCATACCGGCGGTCGTACCAGCCGCCGCCGTCTCCCTCTTATGAACACCAACAAGTTTCATGAAGGACGAAGGAACGTTACAGGAAACCAGACGCCAAAGAGAGGAAAATCCACATCTGAAGAAGATAAAAGAGATCCGAAAGAGAAGAGCTTCACTTAGATTTATTTTGGGTTTCTCCGATCTTCACCCCATTTCACTCATTCATTGGCAACACCACCATTGAGAGAGTTGTACCAATTTGTAAGACTAGGGTTTGAAACTCTATTCATAGTTTTTTTGAGATTGAGATCAGTTTTGATCATTCATACTATTGTCGATCTTTTGCTATATTATTGATACGGTTTCTCTCTATTTAATCTCGGTGTTAATTGGTTATTCCCCACTCATGCATGAGTAATTCCCCATAGGTGTGGGAGATGAAGGGGATTGGTGAGATTAATTTTGTGCCTACTCTATATATTGTTATGTGAGAAAGTACTCCTATAATTGATTATTAAGTTGTTTATCTATGGTGAGCGCAATGTGTGTTTTCCAATTTAAGAGACCACGCAACATGATCTATAGAGCTACACTGGTAACACATATCATTCAGTGAATTTGTGGCCTCCAGGTGATAGGTTTTGGTACCTACAAGGATCAGAGACGATATGAGGATAACATGAATCCACGACACTTACATTGTTGGTTAGGTCTTGCAACCTTAATTGCTAAAGCGATCATCCATATGGCAACGTTGATGCAGGACAATGGGGAGAGCAATCCCTGCATAGAGGAGTTCGACTATTCAAGGGTGAACTGCCTATCAAACATAATCGACGAAGTAGAATCACACGAAAAGGTAAGTAGTATTACTGCTACACTAACACACACTACTGCATGATGCTGCTAACGCGACACTACAATCAGAGACCCTTTGACGAAACTGTGTGCGATGCAATAATCGCAAGCGGTGGTGTAAAAAACCCGTCAAAAAAGGTGCAAAACATTTGCGATGATGGATGCATCAAACACAGTTCAGATTTTAGTTGCGTGTGCGATGCAGGGCATACGTTCAGTTCCATGAACTGTTTGCGACGAGGAGGAACAAAAAAACGGGCAGCCAGATGAAGGTGTGTGTGATATAGAGCATACGGTTCACTCGGATGAACTGTTTGTGGTTAGGCAACACAAAATAAATCGTCAGCCAGATCAAGGTGTGTGCGATATACGACATATGGTTCACTCGGATGAACTGTTTTCGATTAGGCAACACAATAGAAACGGTTCAACCAGATCAAGGTGTGTGCCATGGAGGGTATATAGTTCATTCCAATAAACTGTTTGTGTTGAGCCAAGAGAACAAAAACGTTTCACATAAACAAGATGTGTGTAATACGCGGCAAACATCCAATTACATAGGTGGCGAGTACACACATGACATTTTCACACACTAAAGTAAACTATTACATGCATAATTAACTAGGATAAACGATCATCTGATCATCATCTGCTTCCTGTGCTAGCTCGATGTTCCTTCTATGCTAAGTTTCCATTAATTGATGGCATTTTATGAACACGCCGCCGTTTCCCGCCATTTCCTCACCGGTTTCCCGCCACCAAGCGATATTGTGCATAAACCTAGGCGGTGCGTGATGCATGGAGGCAACAAGCGCAACCTGTAGCACATCCACCTTTTCCAAGCATGCCAACCCACCAAAGCACCGCCTTTGTCATCAACCTCGTCGACAAGGAAAATGAGCAGGCGCCACGGCCCGTCGAGGCCGAGGCGCTCCCCGGCAACGCGATGGACGACGTCATGATGCGCGTCATCGCCAAGGTTGAGCAGACCCTTGGCGCATGACGCTCCAGCGCCGTAGATCAAGATAGGCATGTCAGTGCTACGTCTTGAGCGTGCGTTGGTTTTCCTCGAAGAGGAGAGGGTGATGCAGCAAAGTGTAGCGTAAGTATTTCCCTCAGTTTTGAGAACCAAGGTATCAATCCAGTAGGAGGCTCCTCAAAAGTCCCACGCACCTACACAAACAAACTGAGAACTCGCAACCAACGCAATAAAGGGGTTGTCAATCCCTTCACGGCCACTTGCGAAAGTGAGATCTAATAAAGATAGTATGATAAGATAAATATATTTTTGGTATTTTTGATATAGATGCAAAAAGTAAAGATGCAAATAAAAGTAGATTGAAAGCAAATATGATAAGAGATAGACCCGGGGGCCATAGGTTTCACTAGAGGTTTCTCTCGAGATAGCATAAGTATTACGGTGGGTGAACAAATTACTGTCGAGCAATTGATAGAAAAGCGCATAGTCATGAGATTATCTAGGCATGATCATGTATATAGGCATCACGTCCATAACAAGTAGACCGACTCCTGACTGCATCTACTACTATTACTCCACACATCGACCGCTATCCAACATGCATCTAGAGTATTAAGTTCATAAGAACAGAGCAACGCATTAAGCAAGATGACATGATGTAGAGGATAAACACATGCAATATGATATAAACCCCATCTTGTTATCCTTGATGGCAACAATACAATACGTGTCTTGCAACCCTTTACACCTTTGGGTAAGAACACCGCAAGATTGAACCCAAAGCTAAGCACTTCTCCCATGGCAAGAAAGACCAATCTAGTAGGCCAAACCAAACGATAATTCAAGAGACTTGCAAAGATAACTCAATCATACATAAACGAATTCAGAGAAGATTCAAATATTATTCATAGATAAACTTGATCATAAACCCACAATTCATCGGATCTCGACAAACACACCGCAAAAAGAGATTACATCGAATAGATCTCCACAAGAGAGGGGGAGAACATTGTATTGAGATCCAAAAAGAGAGAAGAAGCCATCTAGCTAATAACTATGGACCCGTAGGTCTGTGGTAAACTACTCACAACTCATTGGAGGGGCAAGGATGTTGATGTATAGGCCCTCCGTGGTTGCTTCCCCCTCCGGCAGAGTGCCGGCAAGGGCTCCAAGATGGGATGTCGCGGATACAGAAGGTTACGGCGGTGGAAATTGTGTTTCGTGGTGCTCCTGGATGTTTTCAGGGTACGTAGGTATATATAGGAGGAAGAAGTACGTCGGTGGCCGCCCGAGGGGCCCACGAGACAGGGGGCGCGCCCTCCTATCTCGTGGGGCCCTCGGAGCTTTCTTGACTTGCACTCCAGGCTCTCCGGATCAGATTTGTTCCAAAAATAACGCTCCCGAAGGTTTCATTCCGTTTGGACTCCATTTGATATTCCTTTTCTTCGAAATACTGAAATAGGCAAAAAATAGCAATATGGGCTGGGCCTCCGGTTAGTAGGTTAGTCCCAAAAATGATATAAATGTGTAAAATAAAGCCCATAAACATCCAAAAGGGGTAATATAATAGCATGGAACAATCAAAAATTATAGATACGTTGGAGACGTATCAGTCAGTGTCGAGAGGCTGCAGCTCGCCGCAACATGATCGATGGCGCGCCGCAGAGCAAGCTAGGCGTGTCCGCGCCGATAGGCTGCGGCTCATAGCACGGCAAGACCGTTGGAGCACCACAAAGCGAGAGGCGCGGCGCGCTGCACAGTAAGAGCGGATCCATCGGCGCTTGCCTACTGTCGACAGGGCGTCGCTGCTGGGTACACGTCCCGTCAGTACCCCCATTCTTCACCAGGAGTGGGCAGAGGCCCTCTGCGTCGTACTTGCACCAGAGGCCGACCGTGCTGTACTTGCACCGGATGCCCGCAGCGCCGTTCGCATGGGTCGCGCCGTTCGCCTTGTCCGCGGCCCGCTCGATGCCAACGCACTGGTTGGTAGGCTCGATCGCCTCCTTGGCCCAGGTGTCCACCTGGGCGTAGTAGAGGAACATGGCCGTAGCATCCTCGAGCTGGTGATCTCCGATGAAATAGCCAACTTGGAGCTCGAGATCGCGCTCCAGATGTATCACGAGCGTGTCGACCGCTTGGACGAATGCCTGCACGAGTTCAGGCAGAGCCAAGAGCTACCGTAGGCAAGGGATGTTGGTCGTGGTCTCATGGACGTGTTAAATTTTGTTGAGTCGTTTCGACGTGGATAGCTATGTATTCAGAGCAATCATAGTATTACTCTGTTTATTGCTCTGTTTCAATATGTGTACTCTGTTTTCCGTTCTTATATGTTTTGTTTTCAATATGTGTATATACGCTTTCCATTCTGTATATGTGGATGATAACAGCTAGATTCAAATTAGTATACAAAACAGATAGAAAATGGAATTCATAATATATATATGTATATTAATTGTTCATTAGTTCATCACAGAATATATATAATATCATCACATATACATGATGATACTTCACTACTAGGTACAATGCATAAATTGAAAACGAACAATATTAAAACTAATAATCCCTTATGGGGCCAGTATTCCAGCAGCCCCTCGCCAGCAGCTCCCTGGTGCACGGCGTCTTCCCTATGCGGAGGCAGTACTCCGCCTCCTCCGCCTCGCAGCGCTTGACGTACCGATCCGCCTCTTGCTAGTGGACGAGCGAGGACGATCTTGCCATTTCGTTGGGCGCCCACTGGAGCTCCTCGTCGGTGGCACGCTAGAGCTTATCGGCCCACCTCCACACAGCAATGAGGCGCCTAGCGCCTTTGACCTTCCTCGCGAAGTACCCGTCTTCATACACCTCCTCCGCACGACGACTGAGGGAGTCCTGGATTAGGGGGTCCTCGGACAGCCGGACTATGTACTTGTGCCGGACTATTGGACTATGAAGATACAAGATTGAAGACTTCGTCCCGTGTCCGGGTGGGACTCTCCTTTGCATGGAAGGCAAGCTTGGCTATTCAGATATGTAGATTTTCTTCTCTGTAACCGACTCTGTGTAACCCTAGCCCCCTCCGGTGTCTATATAAACCGGAGGGTTTAGTCCGTAGGACAAGAACAATCATAATCATAGGCTAGCTTCTAGGGTTTAGCCTCTATGATCTCGTGGTAGATCAACTCTTGTAATACTCATATCATCAAGATCAATCAAGCAGGAAGTAGGGTATTACCTCCATAGAGAGGGCCCAACACAGGTAAACATTCATCCCCCGCCTCCTGTTACCATTAGCCTTAGACGCACAGTTTGGGACCCCTACCCGAGATCCGCCGGTTTTGACACCGACATTGGTGCTTTCATTGAGAGTTCCACTGTGTCGTCACCATAAGGCTTGATGGCTCTTTCAATCATCTACAACGATGCGATCTAGGGTGAGGTTTTCCTCCCCAGACAGATCTTCGTATTCGGCGGCTTCACACTGCGGGCCAACTTGCTTGGCCATCTGGAGCAGATCGATAGCTATGCCCCTGGCCACCAGGTCAGGTTTGGAAGCCTGAACTACACTGCCGACATTCGCGGAGACTTGATCTTCGACGGATTCGAGCCCATGATAGGTGTGCCGAACAGTCACGACGAGCATGACTTAGATCTACTATCAGATGGTGTTCGGGAGATCACACCTGTAGCTGCCCTGGACTTAGATCCGGAGCAGATCATGCCCTCCAAGGACGGGTGGATGGACCCCGCCGCGGAGGCCGCACACTCATCGGTGATAGAGACGAACACAGAGTTCGCCTCCAATGAGGTCTGTGTCATTGGACCCTCGAACTCGTCTCCGGCCATAGGCTCCGAACCGCATGCATCCGTGCCCATCAAACCTGATTGGGCACCGATCATGGAGTTTACCTCCGCGGATATCTTTCAGCACTCACCCTTGGGCAACGTGCTGAATTCATTGAAATCTCTCTCCTTGTTAGGAGATTCCTGTCCAAACTATGTCCGGCTTGAGTGGGAAGCGGACGACGAAGAAATTCGTTTCCCACCCACCACCCACTTGATAGCCACCATCGATGACTTAATCGACATGCTTGATTTCGACTTCGAAGACATCGACGGTATGGACGACGACGCCGGAGAAGAACAGGAACCACCGCCCACAGGGCGCTGGACAGCCACCTCATCATACGATATATATATATGGTGGACACGCCCAAAGAAAGCAATGGCGACGAGGCAACGGAGGATAATCCCCTCGAGGAGCAATCTAAGCGCCGGCGGCGCCGCTCTAAGCCCTGCCATAGCGAAAATGGCGATACCGGCACAAGAGACAATAGCACTCTGGATGGTGTCGAAGACGAAAACAATCCCGCCCAGCCAAGCTTCGAGCAAGCTGAACGGGAGGATGGGCATGTTAGCCCTGATAAACAGGCAAGGGATGGAGACTCGGAGGATGGCAATTACATGCCCTCTCCGAAGACGAGGTGAGCCTCGGCGACGATGAATTCATCATGCTTGAGGACCCCGTCGAGCAGGAGCGTTTCAAGCGCCGGCTTATAGCCACTGCAAAAAGCCTGAAGAAAAAACAACAGCAGCTTAAAGCTGATCAAGATCTGCTAACTGATAGATGGACCGAGGTCCTGGAAGCCGAGGAATACGGCCTCGAGCGCCCAACCAAAAGTTACCCAAAGCGCAGGTTGTTACCTCAATTCGAGGAGGAGGCACTAGAGCCTACACTACCAGCGCAGGATGCGGCTGACCGGCCACCCCGTGGCCGAGACAAAGCGGCGTATCAGCCCGAACACCAGCCCGCACCCTGTTCCAAACAAACAAAAACATGAAGGCCCGGGGCTACACGCAGGACCCGCAAGACATGTTGGAAAACAAAGCAGGACAATCAAGATCGATCTACGGATCATGGGGGCGCGCCCCAACGCATGACGATGATCACCACGCCGGATACTCTAAATACAAATCCGGTCGGGCCGAATACAACCGACCAAACTCATTTGAACTGCATCGTGATGTAGCCCGGCATAGAGGCGCCGCACACCCCCTATGCTTCACTGACGAAGTAATGGATCATGAGTTCCCAGAAGGGTTTAAACCCGTGAACATCGAATCATATGATGGGACAACAGACCCCGCGGTATGGATTGAAGATTTCCTTCTCCACATTCACATGGCCCACGGCGATGATCTACATGCCATCAAGTACCTCCCACTAAAGCTCAAGGGACCAGCTCGGCATTGGGTGAATAGCCTGCCGGCAAACTCCATTGGCAGTTGGGAGAACCTGGAAGACGCATTCCTTGACAACTTCTAGGGCACTTATGTGCGACCACCAGATGCTGATGACTTAAGTCACATAACCCAACAGCCCGAAGAGTCAGCCAGGAAATTCTGGACTCGGTTCCTAACTAAAAAGAACCAAATAGTTGATTGTCCGGATGCCGAAGCCCTAGCGGCCTTTAAGCATAACATCCGTGACGAGTGGCTTGCCCGACACCTCGGCCAAGAGAAACCGAAGACCATGGCAGCCCTCACGACACTCATGACCCGCTTTTGTGCGGGCGAGGATAGCTGGTTGGCTCGTAGCAACAGCAAAGTAAGCAATCTTGGCACCTCAGACGCCAGAGATAGCAACAGCAAGCCCCGATGCAACAAACACAAGTGTCGGTGTCAAAACCGGCGGATCTCGGGTAGGGGGTCCCGAACTGTGCGTCTAGGCGGGTGGTAACAGGAGACGAGGGACACGATGTTTTTACCCAGGTTCAGGCCCTCTCGATGGAGGTAATACCCTACGTCCTGCTTGATTAATATTGATGATAAGGGTAGTACAAGAGTAGATGTACCACGAGATCAATGAGGCTAAACCCTAGAAGCTAGCCTATGGTATGATTGTTGAGATGTAATGTTGTGTCCTACGGACTACAGCCCTCCGGTTTATATAGACACCGGAGGGGCTAGGGTTACACAGAGTCGGTTACAATGGTAGGAGATCTACATATCTGTATTGCCAAGCTTGCCTTCCACGCCAAGTAAAGTACCTTCCGGACACGAGCCGAGTCTTCAATCTTCTATCTTCGTAGTGCAGGAGTCCGGCGGATATTGATAGTCCGGCTGTCCGGACACCCCCTAGTCCAGGACTCCCTCAGTAGCCCCTGAACCAGTCTTCAATGACGATAAGTCCGGCGTGCATAATGTTCGGCATTGCAAGGCGGGTTCCTCCCTTGAATAACCCGGAGAAGATAATGAACACCAGGATAGTGTCCGGCTCTGCAAAATAATTTCCACATTCCAATGTAGAGAGAATAAAACATATACACCGATCCAATCTGCTGACGTATTATGCGGCATGACATCACGCCGCAGCCAAGCCCTCGTTTTAATTGTTTTTACTATTCCACCTCAGCACGTTTAGCGAATTGGCTTTCTTGGCACGTCCTGTCGAAGCAGAGATTGTGTTCCCTTTTATTCCGGGATCCTCATCAATACGTGCGTGGGTAACCCAACCGCCGTCATACGCCTCCCTCTATCGAAGGGAATCTCAAGCGGTCACGGAGACGGCCCTTGGTATTATTTCCCTTTATAAGAGGACCAAGGCCTATCCTTGTCTTTTAACCTCGCATCGAATCTTTCCTCTGCTCCCGGTTCCAACACCAAGAGCTTGAGACTCGGCGCCTGGATCCACAAGAATGTCGGCTCCGACCTCCGGGGCGGTGGGTGCCCTCCTCCGTCACGGAGGAGGACATATTGAAGTGCGTGAGGCCAAGTACACAGCCTCGAAGTCTCGCGACAGTTACCTGCCTGGGCAGGCCGTGCCAACCCCCGAGCCCGGCGAATGTGTCGTCTTCGCATCTCACCTCCGTCGAGGATTAGGCTTCCAGCGGATCCTTTCGTGAGGGGGCTTCTTCTTCTGGGCTGGACTTCCACGACTTGGCTCCGAGTCCATCCTCCATATCTCCGCATTCATTATTGTGCTGCGAAGCCTTCCTTCGCGTCATCCCCCACTTCGACTGTGGCTGAAAACATTCAAGGTGGAGCCAAGATGATCGGGGCGTCGGCGGAGTGTGGCGGGCGACCATAAGCAAGATGGTCGATGCCCGTGGCTCGAAGGTTCCTTCCAAGAGGAACAGGGATTGTGGCAGCGGGAGTGGTTCTACATCACCGCTCCACAGGCGACAAGCAAAAGCCGCCGCCCTCCTTCCGCCGGGACCTCCACAAAGAATCGATGTCGTGGGTCAACCAAGGGCTCAACTGGGCCGTCAAGGCGTGCCCACACCGCGAGGCAGATTCGGGACCTCCAAACAAGGGAGATCGATCTGGTCAAGGTGATGCAGTCATGCTAACTAGGCACCTCCTACCACAAAGCGTCGTCCTCTCCGTTTATGGGAGTTCAATCCGAGGGACCTCGTATCCTCCGGCATTTCATGGGTGCGACACCCTTGGAGATGTCTGAGCTGTTCTTCGACCGCAAGTGGCGTGTCGGATTCGCCGAGGATGCGGGACTAAGCGCGATCGTCCGGATACTCAGTAAATAGCTCAAAGCCGGACATCCTGCTTGTATGCCTTTCAAAAGATCATCTCCTAACCCTTTTATTCTTTACGAGGAATGGGTGGCGCGATCAAGGCTGATAAGGTGTCCGCCCCCCCGAGAGACCGCACTAGAGCCCGTGCTGGTCGAAATGTTGGAGGCCGCACCCACGAGAAGGGCGATGGGGAGATAAAGGCTAATACTTCGTCCAAAGAGGCGGTGAAGAGGAGAGGACCAAGGATCCTCCTTGAGAGGAAAAGAGGGCCGCCCGAAGATCCGGAGGTCAAAGCCCCAAGCGTGGGAAGAAATCCTCACCGGGGTCCGGCGTCCGGAGAGAATCCGACGCTTGATCATCGCCCAAGCACCAGCCCTCAACGAGCCGTGAGTATGAAAGAGGAAGTTTAATAAAAGGTACCTTCGTTTATGCTTCAGAGGTAACGAAATATTTATATCGCAGATTCGGATCTGCAGCCGTCTCGGATGAGTTCGTCCTCGGGGATCTTCTTCCGGAGATGATGGAGAGCGATCGCCTCCGTCCGACAGCGCGCCAGATGGGGCGAGCGAGCCCAAGTGTAAATCACGGAGGGTGTCCCTGAGTCCGGAGGGGTCGAAGAGTTCAACACCCACCAGAGCCCGGCCGGGAGAACTGAAGAGTTTGCTGGAGATGGCGTCCATTTCAGAAGATCACCGCGCGTTAATGCATACGGTGATTGGAAGGATTTCGTCCGCTGAAAGCGGATTGCATGATGCTGCCATGAGCTTGCTGGCGGGATTTGAGGTATGCGAAAATGGCGTACCCCTTTGCTTTTTTAACAGTTGTGCATATGAAAGATGCGCCCTGTATAGATAGTAGCCCCTGAGACTCGGTAGGTTGTCGAAGACGACAGCGTGCCGAGGATCGAAAATCTAAATATCTCAGGTAATAAATATCGCCGTTCTGATATAGGTGGCGGATAGTCCGGGGGCCAGCCGGACTGATCAGTTTGCCGAACTGAGTCGGCAACTGGGCATGGCAGATGCTGACATAGCACTTGTCAATCAGCGACTTGACGAGTCGCAAGGTAAATAAATTCTCCATAGCCGCTTTATTGAGTGGGTTAAAGCCCTCCTCTGATAAGTTATATGCTGTTTATCTGAGCAGTCTTCTTCTGCTGTGGAGAGACTTGGGCGAGCTTGCACAAGCCAAGGAGCAAGCCGAAGGCGAGTGATCTGTTGCCGCGAGGGCGGCCGAGGAGTTGAAGGCGAAAAGGCTGCGCCTTGCCTAAGCCTAGGCGGAGGTGGCGGATTAGCCAAAAATTAAAGGATGCTACCGACCGTGGCGAGGCTCTTGAAAAGGCGCCTATTGGGCGGGAAGACACGAGGAAGGCCACCGCCGAGACCAAGGATGCCCGCTCGCAATGCGGATATGAAGGAGGAGCTGCGCCAAGCGGAGAAATCACGGTGGCGGGCCGTTTCTTATCGTCGCCGGTTTATGGATGCAGGTATGCCCAATTTGAAAGCGATGGAGTTCGGAGGATCCTTACATGGACTTGGCTGCGAGTGCGGTGGACGCCGTTAAGCACTTCGGAGCCGGGGATCACGAGGTGGAAGAGTTATATTGGACTCAATTCCACAGTCCGGATCGCCCTCTTCCGCCGTCGGACAGGTTGGCGAATGGGCGAACTGAATAGACTGTCCGGCTGGCTATGATCGACATCGTGGCCCATGTGTGGCGAGAGAGGTCCAAGGCGACGAGCTATTTTGGCCTCTGCGGCAGTTCCTTGGGGCGGTGCCGCATATCAAGGAGATGAAGCGGTCGGCCTGCATAGAGGGCGCGGATGGCTCGCCCGTGTAAAGCGCAGCGTCCGGAGATGGATGCCACCGCTGTTGCTGCCCGAGGTTCGGATGGGAACCGACTTCTGCCGAACATTATTTCGGGAAGTTATCTTGGCGCTCGTATAATAGAGTCGCGATGCTCGAAGAATGTAATGTTCAATTGAGCGCATTAACTTGTTTATGAATGATTATAGTATGAATGCTTTTTATACTTGTGCTTCCAAGTAGTAGTACTTCTCCTTGCGGCCGTTTAAGTATACTTGTGTATAACCCGAAAGATGCGATCTTGACTTGAGCCCCTTGCACAAGGTGCTGGGGTGTTCGCAAAATAGCGCTTTTCACACTTTAATCCGACGTCTCGGTCCTGTTATAAGGAGGTGGTAGCGTAGCGAACGAGGCAATCCGGACTATAATGCTTTATCTCTTTCACTTAGCCAATGGAGCTCGAGGGTGGGGCTACGACATAGCCCCTAATGGCACCGCACATCTCCGGATTCGGGGTGCGTATGTGCCTGACCGGGAAGCGGCCCTTCGTCAAAGCGGGGAATTCTAAACATTCCATAGTCGATCAAGTGGTGACGGACTCTCGCTATATCATGACGATCGGTTTTGGCTTTCTCTCTTGAGGTGCTCACCCAGCGGCTGAACTGTCGCGATAGTTCTCCAGTGCCGCGTTAGCGGGTGATCTGAGCGTAAGGCAGCAAAACACGGGCCGGCAAACCCAACATTTGACCAAAGACATGATTCGGAGCTGATGCATATAGTGCCCAACTTGAGGCGCCGAACACTCCACGAGGTCTTGGACTTTATGATAACGGGCAGAATTATACCCTAAGCCCCTTGTGTCAGTGCGGGCATTGTCTTGACGCGGCCAATGCCAAATCGTCGAGCTCCGCCTCGGCTATAGGAAGAAGCGAGGCCGATTTAGCAACAAGAGCGATAATAAAAAGGTCTACGTAGGGTCTTAATCTGAAAAGAATCCTTGCGACGGGTCCCTCTTGCGTCTGCTTTGTGTCTCCGTTGTGCCGTTATCACGGGCCGGCACGCGTTGCTCATCTGTAGAAAAGAGAGAACATTTCAAAAACAATTCGATGCGAAAATAATGCAAAAGAATAAGCGTAAATAATTAAGGCTAGGTTTATATGAAACCGATGTTAATTGTCGCGCAGCCCCTTAATGAAAGGGTATGCGGCTAGGGAGCCCCTAACTTTCTTTGAGTCGGATTCGTCTATCCGAGTCCGGGGCTTGAAGTGACCCTCGCACTGAAATAGGGCCATGTGGACCGGGCATCTTAAGTGTAAGAGATGCGTAATGTGGTATGGCATTGAAGCGGACAAAAGCCTTTCGTCCTAATAGTGCTTGATGTTCACTTTTAAATGGGACGATATGGAAAATTAACTTTTCTCGTCGGAAATTGTTCGGTGATCCAACACGACTTGAGTAATATCGAGCCTGTGCACTTTGCGTAAGGGCAGGCGTAACTCCTTTGAAGGAAGTGCGGCTGTGTCGAATTTTGGTAGGGTCTATCCCCATCCGACGGATTGTAGTTGAAATAGCGAGGTTTAAGTCACTTTGCCTCCGTCCATTAGGGCGTTTGTGAATTGTAGTTAAGTCTATTATCGGATTCAATATCGAAGTCCGTCCCATGATTCGAACACTTTTGGAATAATCCGGTGGTGAAAGTGATTGGTTTTGATATCAATCTCTATGGTTTATGGGGCGGACCGTGCGAAGCTCTTTTAGAAAGTGCCGCCTTTGTTTTCCGTGTCCTCACATGAAGTGAGTTCTTGCTTTGACCCCTTGTGGGAAAGTCTTTTGTTTTCGGTGCCTGCTTGCGGGGTTTATCTTCTTCACTTGGCGCGCCGAGCCCCTTGCGTTCGGCGTTTAGTCGGCGAACTGTTTGAAAACCCAACAATCCTCGTGGGTGTGATTTGCGAGCCTTCCGAAGTCTTGTGGATTTGAGATCCGACCCGAGGATTTTGTGTAGGTTAGACGGTTAAATCGCTGTCGTCCTTGATGGGTTGAGCTTTATTATTGCCGTGAGCTTTTAAATCCGGCGTTGACCGCCGTGCTCTTTGGGCTTTTCTCTTTGTTCGGCGCTGATCTTTTCTGCGCCGTGATTTTCGTTCCATCTCTTATCTCGGATGTACTTGGTCGCTGGTGCTGCTTCTTGCCAACCAGCTGTCCTCTCTAACATAAAAGCGGGTCATGAGGCTTGTTAATGCGGTCATTGTCCTCGGTTTCTCTTGACCGAGGTGTCTGGCGAACCATTCGTCTCGGACATTGTGCTTAAAAGCTGCTAAGGCTTGGCGTCCGGACGATCGACTATTTGGTTCTTTTGGTAAGGAACCTGTTCTAGAATTTCATGACGACTCTCGGGCTGTTGAGTTATGTGACTTAGGTCGTCTGCATCCGGAGGCGGACATAAGTCCCTTGAAAGTTTGCTCTAAACGCTTCCTCGAGCTCTTCCCAACTTCCAACAGTGTTTTACGGGAGGCTTTTGAGCCAATGACGAGCTGGCCCTTTGAGTTTGAGGGTAGATATTTTATGGCGTGGAGATCGTCTCCTCGGCCATATGTATATGTAATATATAGTCTTCTATCCGCACTCTGAGGTGCATTGTTCCATCGTAGGCTTCTATGTTGATGGGTTTAAACCTCGCTGAGAATTCATGTTCGGCACTTCATCTGTGAAGCATAGTGGGTGTCTTGGCCCCTGTGCTTATGCGTGCCGCTATCGTCGGACACTTGACGTGTTGCTTATTGGGGCTTTCCTTTTGGGTCCATAGATGGACTGGCTAGGCCATTGACGGTGGAGGCTTTATGGCCTCTTCGTGAATTCAGGGAGCAGCTTGTGCTTGGGTAGCTCTTGGTTGGTGGCTGTTGTCTTGTTTGTCTGCGGTTTTGAGCACTTTGCTCCATTTTATCCGGGCGCGTCTTCCGCTGTGTTGAGCTTCCGCTTTTCCTCCTTGAGCTTCTTCTTTGTAGCGATGAGCCTGCGTTTACAAAGATCTTGTTCGACGGGCTCTTGAGTTAAATGCGTCATCGAACTTGATTAGTCTTGGAGGAGGTACATAGTTGTGATCCTCAACCTTTTCTTCGCCGCCTTTCGTTAGGGCTTGCTTCTACATCCTCCTTCGCTGAGTCTTCTTTGGAGGGGTTTGTCTTCGGCACTCTCCGGAGTGTTATTATCTTCCGTGCCGGATTCTCCATTCTTGTTGTGGCGGGATTTAGAGCGGCGCCGTCGGCGCTTGGGTTGCTTCTTTAGAGAGTCTTCCTCTGCTGCTTTCTCGCCATCCCCTTCTTTTGGGGTATCCACCATGTAGACGTCGTATGACGAGGTGGCCTTCCAGTGTCCCGTGGGCGCTGGGTCCTGATTGTCTCCGGCATCATCGTCCATAGCGTCGATGTCCTCGGAGTCGTAGTCTAGCATGTCGATTAGATCCTCGACAGTGGCTACAAAGTGGGTGGTGGGTGGGCTCCGAATTTCTTCGTCGTCCGAACTCCAACCGTCCTGGCCATAGTCCGGCCAGGATTCTCCTGATAGCGAGAGATGCTTCAGGGAATTCAGGATATCGCCGAAAAGTCTTGAAAGATGTCCGCGGTGAATTCCTAACGGCGCCTAATCTGGTTTGTCGGCGGTAGCGGGAGGCTCGGAGTCCGGCAAGGAGTCCGGCGCCTCGGGATCACGAGTTTCGCGGGGGACAAGATTGGTATTCGGCTCCATCGCCGTAGATGTTGAAGCCCCCGGGGCGGCGTCTATCCACCGACCCTCGTCGTGGGCGATCGGCTCCGGGCAAGTAGCCGAGGCGGATTCAAGTCGACCGCCAAAGCAACATCCAGGTGGCGAGCTAGATCATGCCCAACGCGGTCTTGTGGCGGCTTGGCGTGGCTCGAGTCCATCGAAGATCAAGTCTCCGCGGTCGTCGGCCGTGAAGTTTAAACTTCGAATCGACACGGCGGCGGGGCGTAGCTTCGATCCGCTCGGATGGCCAAGAGAATTGGCCCGCATACAAAGCCGCCGAATCACGAAGATCATGCGGGGAGAAAAATCTCACCACAGACAGCGTTGAAGTTTGAAGATGCCATCGGCCTATCGGCGACGACACGAGGAACTCTCAATGAAAGCACCAATGTCGGTGTCAAAAGCTGGCGGATCTCGGGTAGGGGTCCCGAACTGTGCGTCTAGGCGGATGGTAACAGGAGACAAGGGACACGATGTTTTTACCTGAGTTCAGCCCCTCTCGATGGAGGTAATACCCTACGTCTGCTTGATTAATATTGATGATATGGGTAGTACAAGAGTAGATCTACCACGAGATCAATGAGGCTAAACCCTAGAAGCTAGCCTATGGTATGATTGTTGAGATGTAATGTTGTGTCCCTCGGACTACAGCCCTCCGGTTTATATAGACACCGGAGGGGCTAGGGTTACACAGAGTCGGTTACAATGGTAGGAGATCTACATATCCGTATTGCCAAGCTTGCCTTCCACGCCAAGTAAAGTACCTTCCGGACACGAGCCGGAGTCTTCAATCTTCTATCTTCGTAGTCTGGGAGTCCGGCGAATATTGATAGTCCGGCTGTCCGGACACCCCCTAGTCCAGGACTCCCTCAACAAGCGTCGCAATAATGTTGATAACGCCGAAGACACAACCGTCAATGCCGAATTCAGTGGCTCTAAGTCCGGTCAGCGGAAAAAGCCATTCAAAAGGAACAATCCGGGCCCATCCAGTCTGGACCGTATACTCAAGCGTCCATGCCAAATTCATGGCACCCCAGGAACACCAGCCAATCATACCAACAGAGAATGCTGGGTCTTCAAACAAGCCGGCATGTCAGGTGCCGAAAAGAAGGAGAAGGGGTCTCAAAGTGATGACGACGGCGAGGAGCCCCGGTCACCGAACACAGGAGGGCAAAAGAAATTTCCCCCACAAATCAAAATGGTGAACATGATAAACGCCACCCACATTCCCAAGCTGGAACGGATGTGCACTCTTAGGGATGTCGATGCCACAGAGCTAGTCACCCCTAAATATAACCTATGGCCGATCACCTTTGACCGTACGGATCGTCCGGCCAATACCAGTTAGGGAAATTCAGCCGCACTAGTCCTTGACCCAATAATTTACGGATTCCACCTCACACGAGTCCTTATGGACGGAGGCAGCAGTCTAAACCTGTTGTATCAGGACACAGTGTGCAAGATGGGTATCGATCCTTCAATGATCAAGCCCACTAAAACCACCTTTCAAGGTGTTATACCAGGTGTGGAGGCCCGTTGTACAGGCTCCATCACTCTGGAGGTAGTCTTCGGATCACCGGACAATTACCGTACCGAAGAGTTAATCTTCGACATCGTCCCTTTTCACAGTAACTATCATGCACTGCTCAGACGAACCGCGTTTGCTCGATTCAACGCGGCGCCACATTATGCCTACCTTAAGCTCAAGATGCCCGGTCCGCGCAGCGTCATAACAGTTAATGGCAAGGCCGAACGCTCCCTCCGCGCCGAAGAATGCACCGCCGCCTTAACAGTAGAAGCAATGAGTGGCATCTTTCAATCGAACCTCGAGTCGACGGCCAAGCTCCCGGACACCGTCAAGGGAGTCCGAACTACTTCGCTGCAGGATAGCCGGCTCGTTAGGAGCCCAATTAAAACACTCCGGCATTAAACAGAGGCAAAACTAGGATAGGACACACAATGCGGCCACACAATGTGGCTTAACCGCTCCGTGGCACACAAACTTTTTTCGCATTTTCCTTGCAGGTCCACTTTTGTGTAGGCCAGGACTGGTGACATGGAGACCAGACCCATGAACGGATGAATATACCAAGAAGGGAAACAACTCGAACGCATAAGGGAATCTTTAGATATTCCCCTCGATGACCATCCGATTACAACCTGGATCCACACACGGCTTCCCTCCCCTGGTCACAGCAGGTTCTGAAGTCGTATTTCTTTTTATCACACTATACGTACTCGTATGCATCGACGTATTATTCAATTACAATATGTGGCTTTATATGATGCTTGCTTGCTGTTCTTCCTAATTGATATTCTGTGTCAAATGGCATCCGAAACACTGCGATATGCCTTAATATGCCAGGGGCCTCATTGTACCTATAACACGGTAATAAAGTCCGAACACCTTCACGGTCGTTCGACACCCCGAACTTATAGCATTATATGCATCGGCTCCGAATCATGTCTTGGGTCAATAGTTGGGTTGCCCGACTCCTGTGCTTGCTACCCTACGTTCCGCTATATCGGCTAGGGTAGTAAAGGGAGAACTACTGCGATTGTGTCCCGGTTCTTTCGGACGAGCGCCTCAATAGAGAAATCCGAAAACTGACTGTCATGATACGGCGAGAGCTGGTCAGCTGTTCGAGAGGTTGCAAAATCTTTAAGGATTTCTTCCGCATTATGCGATAACTAATGCAACGTGCGATGGATCGGCTTTTCTTCCGATCAGGTGCTCATAAAGCCCCTCGTGCGGTCTTCGTACACCAAGGGCTGCGCCTACCTTCCTTTTGTCAAACTCCTATGGCTAAGTGAGAGTGATAAAGCCTTATAGTCTGATTGCCTGGTTCGTTGTGCTAAACACCTCCTTCAAGGACCCAAAACTGGGGTAAAGAGTGCTCAGGTTTATCCCGAACACCCCCGTACTTCCTACATGGGGGCAGAAGCCGATGACTGGCCAACTCTCAGGATTAATATATAAAACAGCCGCACAGGAGGAAAAACTTTCAAATAACAGGCAATAAATAATAGAAATGACCTTGTTCAGCATTACATAGGACAACATGATTGTATTCATGGGAATATAATGTCCTTGGTGAATTGCTCCGCCACAAGGCGGGACCCTTTCAGGACACTATCATAGTATAACTCGGGCTTGCGGTGCTCCTTCCCCTCCGGCGGTCCTTCGGTCATCAGCTTTTCAGCATCCATCTTCGCCCAGTGCACCTTTGCGCGGGTGAAGGCCATTCGCGCACCTTCCATACAGACCGACCGCTTGATGACTTCAAGTCGAGGGCAAGCACTGATACGCCTCTGTCGTATCTATATTATTCAACTTTCAAATACTTTTGGCAACTTTTTATACTATTTTTTGGGACTAACACATTGATCCGATTGCCGAGTGCGAGTCTGTCATTGCATGTTTTTGTTTGCGAGCGGGATAAAAACGGACGGAGAATTATTTTGGAATATTTGTGATTTTTGGGAGGAAGCATCAACGCGAAACGGTGTCCGGGGTGGCCACGAGTGTAACGCCCCGGATTCGATGCGCTAGGTGTCTGCCAGTTATTCGCCTTCGTTGCCATGTCATTTGCTTGCGTGTTGCATTTTTCCATGTCATCATGTGCATTTCATTTTGCATACATGTTCGTTTTATGCATCCGAGCTTTTTCCCCGTTGTCCGTTTTGCAATCCGGCACTCCTATGTCATCCGGCGTCCCCTTTTTGCCTCTTCTCTTGTGCGGGTGTTAAACTTTCTCGGAATGGCCCGAGGTTTGCCAAGCGGCCTTGGTATAGCACCGGTTGACCGCCTGTCAAGTTTCGTGCCATTTGGAGGTCGTTTGGTACTCCAACGGTTAACCGGGTAACCGTAAAGCCTCTTTTGTTTGCAGCCCAACACCCCTTCCAAAGTGGCCCAAAGCCTATCTAACTCCCCTCCATGCTCTCGGTCGTTCGATCACGATCGCGTGGCCGAAAACCGCACCTCATTTGGACTCTCCTAGCTCCATCTACTTATAAATAGGCCCTCCCCTTCCAAATTCGCGGATCAATTCCCCCCGAAACCCTAGCCCCGCTCCCTCTCCGCCGCCGGACATGTCCGGACCGGACCGGACACGTCCAGCCGCCGCCCCATGCCCAATCGCCTCCCGCCACGTGTCGTCGCCGCCTCCACCCACCGCGCCCAGCCAGCCCCGCCCGCGAACCCGCCGCCGCCTAGCCCGTGGGCGTGCCAGCGCCTGCCCGCTCGCCCGCCCGGCGCCAGCGCCCGCCGCGCCCGAAACTCGCCCGCCAGCGTCCTCGGCCGGCCCGAGCCTCCTCCGCCCGCCTCGGCCTCGCGCCCGCCGCCGCCTCTCTCGCCCGCGCCCGCGCCCTCCGCCCGGCAGCGCCCACCGCCTCGCTCCGCCCGCTTCGGCCGCGCGCCCGCCGCCCGCCGCCATGCGCCCGCGCCGCCGCCCTCCGCCAGCTCCCGGCCGCGCCGCCCGCCGCCACTCGCCCGCGCCGCCGCCCTCCGCCAGCTCCGGCCGCCGCCGTCCCTCGTCGCCGGCGCCGCCTCCCCGGCCTTCGCCGGCCCCGGATCCGCCACCCCCGTCGTCTCCTTCCACTCCGGCGCCCTGCTCCGGCGAGCCCGGCCCCGCCTCGACCCGGATCCAGATCCACGGAGGTTGACTTTTCCCCCCTCCGAAAATCCACTAAGTCTCGATTAATTTTACATAATCATGCCATGTTCATCGCATTGTATCTCTGCATCCGTAGCTCCGTTTCATGTGTATAATATGTCAAATTGTTCGTGTCGACGAGTAGTTCATTTCATTCCATTGCATCATTGTCATTTGAGCTCATCTTGATGCCCGAAATGCTGTTGGAAGAGTGCATGTTGATGTTAATCTGCTGAAACTGTTATAACTTGCTGTTTTATCATTTTTGCCATGATTATGTGTGCATCCTATGAGGTTGATGTCTACATTTGTTTTGATCTATGCTATGCCATCTTTCCAGGGGTGCCAACCATGTATTTTTGTGAGTTGTGTGCTGAGTGTATCAAGCTTGCTAAGTAGGGTAGTTGTTGTTGCTGTTTTCCTGACAGATTCTGTTGTATTTTGTTGCTATGTTAACATGCTTCTACTAGTCATTGTGGGCATAATCTGGAGATGTTCTATAAACATGTTTTGATCTACATGTCTTTCTCTATCCATTCATGCCCTTGTTTGCAATTATAGCCTGCTGGAACATGTTGTTATCTTGCTCCAAAGTTGCTTGATGATGTTGCTGTCAACCTGTTAACGTTAAGTTCAATGTTTCCATGATTGTTTCCTACTGATCCATGCACCCTATGAACTTGCTCTTGCCATGCTTAGCTTCATAAACATGCCTTATTACTGTTGGTTGCCTTGCCATGCCATGTATTGCTCTGTGGTGAGTGGTTCGAGCTCACCAACATGCCTACTTATTGTTGTTCCTGCCATGTATGAATCTGTAATATAACTTGCCATGTTTACATGGGTGCCATCATATTTTCTATGCCTTTTTGGCTCATGGTCAGTAAGGGACTTTTGATATATGCATTTAGTAGATTCAGGCCATGCCTTTGTTTGCCATGATAAGTTCCTGTAACATGTTGTTTGATAGCTCTAAACATTGCAACTTTGATGTTATTTACGCTAAAGTCTGGCTGTTATTATTTGCAATCTTCCCATGTCTTTTGAGCATGTTCTAGTTGTTTCTGGAGATAGCTCAGTGTTCATGTTTTGTTATGCTTTACCTGTACTTCATGCCCATGCCTTTTGTTATTATGTTGGGGTGCTGTAGCATATTGTTTTGATGCTTGCAATATGCCTAGTTGCTGTTATGGACAGATTGTTGTTATGACTTGTATAGAGTGTATGTGTTACACCGTTGCTCCGTTTTGAGTGTGCTCTATATGAAACTTGCTTGTTTTTGCATGTAGCTTCATATTATCATGTTGCATCCATGTTTTGAGGTGTTTGCTTGATGTTTGTATGCATTTTGCATCGATGCCATGTTTAACTTGTTTTGCTCATATCTTCTAGGTCGTAGCTCCGAATCTAATGAACTTTATATGTAACTTGACTAGAATTTCGTGTAGATCATCTTGGTGTACCTTAACTTGCTGTTTAACAACTTGAACATAAGGTTTATTCAGTTCTGGACCAATTTCGAAATTTGCATATGGGGACTTACCGGAATTGTTATATGTTGTTTCCGGCCTCATTTAAACTTGCCTTGATGTGTTGTTCTTATTTGCATCATCTCTTGCCATGAGTAGCTTCATGTAGTGTCGGAGTAATGGGCCACGGGTAGGCCGACCCGGGACCCAGGATCTTTCAAGACATCGGGGCAGGCCGCGCCTCTGCTGCATCGGTGGCGACCTTGAGGCCGAGTCCCACTGGCAACCTTCGGAAGCCGAGTCAGGACGGCGACTCTGAAGCAAGCCGACTCCCGGCTTGCGACCTTGAGGCCGACTATGGGAGTCGGCCCGCGACCTTTCCCGAAGACCGATCGCGAAGTGCGGCCCGGCGTGGCCGTCCTTCCGCCTACGAGGGTCGGCATGGCTCTGATGAGCCGTATCACGGGAGATCTCCGGCGGGCGCGACATTTGTTGCCATGCCTCCTCGACCTCAACCACGATGCATGGTGCATTTGGCCCACGACGCCGGCTGTCGGCCCGGATCGGCCAGGCCACCGTCGATGGGTGAATTAGAGGCGGCGAGCGCCGGAAAACGGCCACGAGGAGTCGGCCTCCCCGGAGTCGGCCGCCTCCCCGCCAGGGCCCCACAAGCCATAAACCAGATTGGATGGGGAGCGACCATAGTGACCGCCTGACAGACGGCGGCTCTGTTGCCATGACCCCATGACCAAACTTGCGTCATCGGGAGCGCCCGCCGACGGTGATTTACCTGTCATGCGATTCCCGCCGGTCAGCGGGCCCGAGCCGGCGGAAGGGCGGCGGCGTGAGAGACAGACGGTGGGGCCACGCCCGGTCAGTTACTATTGTACCCCGAGTAGGCCTATATAAACCCGGGGCACCCATGCAAAGGTTGACCTTGGATAGATTTAGACACATAAGCGGGGAGATTGCTAGCCTCGCTCCTCCTGCCTCCGATACAGCTCCGGGGCGCCTTTGTAACCATCTCACCATAGTGATCATGCGGAGACCCAGAGCAGCGATGGGGTGTTATCTCCTCGGAGAGCCCGGCCGGGTAGATCGCCGGCGTGCATGTCTGCGCCTCATCCCGTTCGAGCACGGCGGCGTTCTACTCGCCCCACCATGATAAGCCACCCGTTGGCATATGTCGCACCCAACCCCGACATTTGGCGCCCACCATGGGGCGAGGTGCACCGTCGTCCGGAGATCTGCTCGGATGGGAACCCTTTTCCTCCTGGCGGCGCAGCCAGCCCGGCTCGCTGATGGAGTCTGCATCGACACGCTGCGCGGCGCCGAAGCCGCCTGCGCTGCGAGCTGCCTCGCCCGAACTCATCGGCGGTCGCCTCTCGACGAGCCTGCACCAAGTGCGAGCACGGGTGGCCCCGAGAACCTTCTCGCGGGCCTCCTCGATAACTCCACGTCGCCGGCCCGAGCTGCCGTAGATTTGGAGTCCGTAGGCTCCTCCGACCCGATGCTGGTCGACTCCGACGCCGTATCGCTCGATATCTTCCCACCAACGTGGTGGTCTACGACGAGCCGCTTCCATACGAGGAGAGTGGCGGAAGCGCCATCACGGAGGTGCTCATCATCAGCCACGGCGAGCACTCCGGCGAAGACGCCCAGGACCCGCTGCCAGCGGTCCTGCAAGACCTGACGGCGCCCATTCCAGAGGACGCGGACGCTGAGACGCTGGAAGAACGCCGCCTTCAGATCATCGAAGGCGCCAAGAAGTTGGCAAGCATGAGACGCTTGTCAGAAGCATACCAGCGCGAGATGGATCGCGCCGTAGGCGGCTCGCCGGCTCCGACTGGGCCGAGCCGTCTGGGCGCGGTCCGACAGCGTGGCGCAGCCATTGCCGACTTGCTCGGGGCGAAACGCCCCGTGTACGCCACCCCTGCGGAGAATATCCGCGCCGCCCAAGCGGCGACCGAAGAGCTGAAGAACTTTGAGGGCGAAGAACGCCGTGTGATGACGGAGCGACTCTAGCAGCTCCTCGATCACGGTTGCTTGCGCAAAAGCGTGGCGGCGGCGCGGTCACAGAGCGGCAATAAACGACGACTTACCCCTCGCCGAGATCAAGGCGCGACCTCCGGGCGCCGATCGGTGGCGAGTCCGCGAAGGAAAGAAAGGAGCGGCTGTCGATCACAGCCGGACTCGCATCACCATCGCGCGACCAGGGCGGCCGCCCAAGAGCGATGGAGCAGCGGGGCGATTCTCGCCTCCCCACCCGAAGAGAGCGGCGAGTTTCCCCACCGCTGTTGAGCAACCGACTCTCGGAGTCGCCTTAGCGCCGAGAGGGAGTCGGAGAGAATAGCGCCCGCCATCGGATCGACCGACTCCACGATCCTGGCGGAAGAAGAAGATGAGTTAGGTCCGCCTTGCCGGGCCCGCGCCGAGCGAGCCCTTCCCAAAGGGTTCACGCTCCCCGAGACACATCCAAGTACACGGCTCCGTGAAGCGGAGGGCCTGGCTGGTGAACTACTCCACAGCCGTCAACATAGCAAGCGGCAACAAGCGAAGTTGCCGTGAAGTATGTTCCTCTCATGCTCGGGGCATGGCCGGACATGGCTGAACAACTGAAGCCCCGCAGCATCACTAGCTGGGTCGACTTCACGAAGCCTTCATTAAGACTTCACCGGCGTACAAGCGACCTCCCAAGCGCGCCCGGCTCTCCTTGTCGTGCAAGGCCACGAAGAATCAACACGCGACTACCTCACGCTGCTGGGAACTTGAAACTCCTGCGAAGGCGTGCACGAGTGCGAGCCATCAGTACTTCCTTCGCCGGGTGCCGAGGGCACCCTCCTCAAGCACAAACTCCTCTGCGGCGAGGCGAAACCCTTGACAAACTGCTAGTCATAGCGGATAAATGCATACGGCCGACACTTCCATGAAGACGGAGATTCAAGTCAGCGCGGCTGGCAAAGTGACTCCCAGGCTCCCGGAACCCGGTGGAGAGCGCTAGCCGCGACAGCAAAAAACGAAAACAAGCGCCAAGGCCCCACAGCCGACTTCCAACATCGGCGGTCGCGGCGATGAAGATCAACAATGGGAGGGGCAGCCTCGGCCAAGCGGCGGGCAAGTCCAATTGGTTACTGCTTTCTCCTATGAGCGAACTTTGGATGGTCCTTGCAAGTTCCACAATGGCGTGAAGCCTTGAACCACACCACAAGAAAGTGCCACTGCTCGCCCGAATCGCCAAGGAGACGGCCTTACTCCTCCGCCGCTGCGAGGCCGCCGCCTCCGCCGCCGCCCGGCGAGCCGGCCCGGCCCGGTCGGCGCCGTCAAGATGAGTTCCCGAAAAACACGGAGCCTACATAGTGTTCACCGGTGTGGCGGATGACCGGCGCATGGCGCCAACAATAGCAAGTAAATGCAATAGCGGATGCTCGAGTTCATGCATTGGTCAGAAGCCTATTAGTTGGGTCGGTGGATCACCCAGAGGTGATGCGAATCGAGCTCCTACGCCTGGTCTTAAGCGCGACCTTGGCCCTCGATAGGCGGGCGCCCGTTTCGTGGGTCTGATAGGCGGAGGCGGCAGCATCAACATCTGTACAAAGACACCATGGAGCTTCGGAATCGGCGAAGGCGGTGCGAGCAACCGCCTGATGTTCCATGGAATTTTACCGGCCTCTCTGCTCACCAATCGGCAAGATCGATAGACGTCCTCTTCGGAGACAAAGATCACTTCGCCGAGCGGTCTGGTTCGAGTGGTGGACTTGGAGAGCCCGTACCACGCCTTTGCTTGGCGGCCTGCCTTGGCCAAGTTCATGGCGTTCCCCACTCGCCTACCTCAAAATGAAGATGCCGAGCTCAAGGGATCTGACCATTGCCGGCGACTACAAGAAGTCGTCGCTTGCGCGGCGAAAGCGATCGGCTGGCGAGTCTTTGGTGATCGCGGCGAAGCGGCTCCTTGGCGAAGTCGTGGCGATGGCGGAAAGCAGCCGGAGATGTCGCCCGACCCCAAGGAGTCGGCGGAAGGATCATTCAAGCCGGCTAAAGAAACCAAGAAGATAGCCACGGACCCGAGCACCCAGGAGAATCTGTTGTCGTGAGGCACGAGCCTTGACGGCAAATAGGAAGGCGAGCTCGTCGATTTCCTCTGTGAGAATCGGGACATCTTCACATGGTCCCCAAGGACATCTTTGGGTGTACCGGCGGAGATTCGCCGAGCACAAGCTACGTCGGGCGGATGTGAAGCCCGTCGGGCAGCCCTTGCGCCGCTGTCGAAGAGAAGAAAGAGTCGTTGGAGAAGAGATAGCCCGGCTCTGGCGGCGGATTCATTATGGAAGTGTTTTTCGAGTGGCTAGCAAACCCGATCTTTGTCTTGAAGAAAAACAAGCAGTGGCGGATGTGTATTGACTACACAAGCCTCAATAAAGCCTGCCCGAAGGACCCGTTTGCTCTGCCAAGGATTGATCAGGTGATAGACTCCACATCTTGATGCGAGATGTTGAGTTTCCTAGACGCATACTCGAATATCACGGATCAAGCTGAATCCAGCGAGACGGTGAAGACCGCATTCATCCGCCATTTGGAGCCTTCTACTACGACAATGGCGTTACGGCAAGGAGCAGCTGGCGCCACCTTTCAGCGTTGCATGCGAAGTGCCTTCTCAAGCAACTCGGCGGAGCATACGTCTATGTGGATGATGTGGTGGTGAAGGCGGAAATCGTGGGGCGTTCTTGTAGGACCTCAAAGAGACCTTGAAAATTTGCGCCCGATTCGGATCAAGCTCAACCCGAAAGTGCGTGTTGGTCCCAGCCGGCCAGCTCCTTGGTTTCTGGTCTCGAGCAGCGGCATAGAGTGCAACCCGTGAAGATCAAGGCCATTGAGAGAGTGGAAGTACCCATCCATTGTTGGATGTCGAAGTTCACCGGCTACTGGCGTCCATCGGCCGATTTATCGATCGGTTGGGCGAAAGCTCGCCTTTGTATCAAGCGATGAAGAAGACCACCTTTTTGAGTGGAACCACAAAGCGGATGAGGCATTTCTCCAAGCTGAAGAAGATGTTGGCAACTCCCCCTGTGTTGGCGGCTCCGACTCCCAAAGAGCCCATGCTCTTGTACATCGCCGCCACCACCGGGTAGTCGGCCTGATCATTGTAGTCGGCGCAAGGAGGAAGGCAAAGGCGCTTCGGTCCGAGACGGTGTATTACCTAAGCGGTACCGTCGACCTCCAAGCAGAACTACCCTCACTACGAGAAGATGTGTTACGGCGTGTATTTTGCCGCCAAGAAGCTGAAGCCCTATTTCCAAGAGCACCCAATCACTGTGGTTTGCACCGCTCCGCTCGCCGAGATCATTGGAAGCGAGGCGCCTCGGCCGAGTGGCCAAGTGGGCTATCGATCTAGCCCTTACACCATCTACTACCAACCTCGCACCGCCATCAAGTCGCGGCGCCGCCGACTTCTCGTCGTGGGCGAGACCCGATACTGCCGCCAACGCCCGACTCTACTCATTGGCGGATGCGCCGACGACTCCAAGATGCGCGCGGCCTTGGGCCGGCGTCGTCCTCACCTCCCCTAAGGCGAAAGCTCAAATCGTCTGCAAATCCACTTCGCCGCCTCCAACAACGTCGCCCGAATATGAAGCGCTCATCCACGGGCTCCGGCTTGCCAAAGAACTCGGCATTCGCGGATCTTTATGCTATGGCGACTCCGACTTGGTGGTTCAGCAATCATCCGTGGGGGCGCCAAAAGCGAACATGGCAAGCTACCGCTTCGTGCGACAACTCAGCGGATATTTGAGGTGCGAATTCCTTCACGTGCCAGAAATGACAGCGATCAGCGAGATGCCTTGGCATGAGTCGGCTCCACTCTCCAGCGATTCCTTCGGCGTCGCCCTTTAGCGCCTCCTCAAGCCGTCTATCAAGCCCTCACAGTGAGACTCCATCTTCGTCTTTGGCTCACTTGAAAATAGTCGGATCCGACTCCAAGGCCCCACAAGTGACCTCAAAAGCCACAGTTGAAACAAGCCGGGGATCTGCCCGATCGGCCGGGGACTTGAGCCCAGCCGGGGGCTGCGCTAGTCGGCCGGGACTTCGAGCCAGTCAGGACTGCACCAGGTCGGCCGGGAGCTGCCCAGATCGGCCGAGATTCCCCAATCCGCAAGCGGCGGCGGACTCCAACCCGCCGCCTCCCAGCCCACCACCCTTGTCCAAAATCGCTGTGGTAGCGAGTTGAAGAGATAGCAGCACCTTCATGGGCACAGCACATCCTCAAATTCCTAGTGAACAAAGAATTACCAGCAGAGCGAGATCTTGGCTCGGCAAGTGCAGCCTTGAGCAGCGACATACACCATAGTCAGCAGAGAGCTAGTCGGTAGCGGTGTCCTTTGTGTCTACCAGGTACTGCGTGAAGTCGAGAACAAGGCCAGCGATCCTCGGAGACATCCATCGAGGCGAGTGCAGCCACCATGCGGCTTCAAGGGCACTCATGGCCAAAGCCTTCGGCGGTTTCTTTTGGCGACCGCCTGGAAGAAGCTAAAAACTAGTCCAAAAATGCAATGGGTGCGGATGTTCGCTCCAAGCCCCTTGACCGGCTTCAGCGAAGACAATCCCCATTGCTGGCCCTTCGCGATTTGGGGCTGGACATGGCGGGACCATTCAAGGCGGCCGGGCGGCCTAACCCATTTGCTTGTCGCGGTGGACAAGTTCACCAAGTGGGTGGAAGCAAGGCCTATCAAGAAATTAAACGGACCTACTGCAGTAACCTTCATTGCCGACATCACAGTGCGGTACGGCATACCGCACAGCATCATCACCGACAACGGCACCAACTTTGCCAAGGGCGCCTTGGCTCGTTTCTGCGCGACGCAGGGCATCCGACTGGACTTAGCGTCCGTTGCCCATCCGTAGTCAAACGGCCAGGTGGAACAAACCAATGGCCTCATCCTGTCTGGCATCAAGCCTCGATTGGTCGAACCACTCGAGTGCTCGGCCGGCTGTTGGGTCGAAGAGCTGCTTGCCGTCCTCTGGAGTCTGCGCACAACCCCGAACAAGTCAACCGGCTTCACGCCTTTCTTCCTCGTCTACGGTGCCGAAGCCGTCATCCCAACGGATATAGAGTTCGACTCTCCGCGAGTATCCATGTACACCGAGGAGGAAGCTGAAGAAGCACGCCAAGACGGCGTCGATCTGCTGGAAGAGGGCCGACTGTTGGCACTCAATCGGTCCGGCATCTACCAGCAGAATCTGCGCCGATACTACAATCGCAAGGTCAAGCCAAGATCGTTCCAAGAGGGCGACCTTGTGCTCCGGCTGATTCAGAGAACAGTCGGCCAGCACAAGTTGTCGGCGCCTTGGTAAGGTCCGTTCATCATCAGCAAGGTGCTGAGGAGCAGCGCCTACTATCGTCGATGCTCGAAGCCTCGGCGCGCAAGAGGGCGACTCCGACAAAAAACCGGCGCCGTGGAGCATAAATCTCCTTGAAGATTTTCACGATTAATGCGGTATGTATCGCTTTACCCTCTTTGTATTAAAGTACTAAGACCTTAGGCCCCGGAGCGAGCTCGGGGACTGCCTTTTTGATTATCTGTATGATAAGAACCACGCTTCTGAATGTGCTGCTCCTTTTATCATCTTTATGCGGCACGGGTCCGACTAGTCGGCCGGGACTTCACAAATCTTCGCTATGAAATGCTCCCTGCGGTCAGACAAGTAATGTGTTGCGCTCAAAGCCATCTCCTGTCGAAAGCCGCAGCTCGTAGAGCGACTGTCGGTAGGCAGGGGACAAGCAAGAACGAGCGCACATATGAAAAATAGCTAAGGACCTAAGAGCTACGCATAGCCCAAGCCGGCTACCGACCTCCCCTACCGAGCCGACTCATGAGCGGTGGCTCACATCTCAATTTTATCAAGGACAACCGACTCTCGAATAGTCGTCTGTAGCCTTCTAGCCGATTTTCTTTGGAGAAACTCTAAGCGACTAAGTACTTGCCTTCCTAAAGCCGAGCACTTGGCACAGCGACAGTCCATGAGCGGCTGCCCGGCGGCAGGCGGCAACTAAGGGAAGGCGGCAAAGAAAAAAGTCTAAGGAGTAATAAGCAAGTAAAGGCGGAAATTAGATAAATATTTACATAAGGCCATTGGCGAATCTCGAATAAAATTCAGGATACACCCCTTGGTGGAATTGTTCGAATCTAACAAGTCTTGCAAAAGATAATAAAGGCAGGAAGCAGAAGCACTCTAGGAGGCGGCCTCGGGGCGGAGGATCGGAGGTGGCGGCGGTGTCGGATCTTGGGGCGGTCGGTGGCGGTCTCGGCTTGGTCGCCTCCGGCGACGGTCGCCTTGTCCTTGTGCGGCTCGTTGCTGGAGGCGCGATCGGGCTGAGGCTGGCCGCCTGCTTCGTCTTCTGGCGCTTCCTCCTCCTCGCCTCCATCCTCCGTCTCGTCCTCCTCCTCGGCGCTGGAGTCGATCACCTCCGCCGAGTCCTCCTTGTACTCCGGGTTCATCCCGAACCAGTCCGGCGGTGCCTCCTCGCCGCCTTCGGTCCGCTCGGGCACAAAGACACTGGTGTCCGTGTACTCGGCGATGGCGCTCTGCATTCGACAAAGGCGCCTTCTCGACCTCGGCTCGGCTGGGCCTCTAACGGAATCGGCCAGGCGGTCCAGGTCCAGCCCGGATACCACCCTTTGGCGAACTCAAGGCCGGCGTGCTCCGGCATGGGCCGAGGAGCCCTTCCAAGCCTCAAAGCGGCCGGCGGCGACCTCCAGCCAGTTGGCGGTCCGACTGGCGGTGCCAAGAGCCGGCACGTCCGGCCATAGGGCGGCAACCACTTGGGCACCGGCACGCTGAAGACGGCGCAGCGAGGCGGTGGCGGGGCGAAGACGAGCCCGATGCTCGAAGCTGCTCGTCGATGGTTGAGGCGTTGGCGGCAATCACTTCACCGCCGCCGCCGCTCCTCCCGAGCCGCCTCGATGGCGGAGGGGCGGCCTGCGAATGGCGGGAAAAAAGTCTGCCAAGGCGAAGAAAGAAAGTAAAAAAATCAGAAATCAGCCCGGCGCAGTCGAAGACCAAAGTAGAGAAAAAGACTTACCATCAGCGATGTCCTCGAGCTCGTGGTAGCGGAGGTCGACGCCGCCTCCCGGTCGATCCACGCGGGCGTCGACCTCGAACTTCGGCCATGAGGCATCCTCCGCGACTTAAGCGTTGTCCTGCGCCTTCCGGGCAGCTCATACGCTTTCGGCCAGCTGCGTCGCTAGCGGTCGCGCTCTTTGGCGAGCTGGTCACCTCCTCCTCCTTAGCACGGCGGCGGTGTTGGCCTCGCCCAGCTGCTCTGGAGGCGGCGTTAACTTTGAAGATCGAGAAAGAAGACAAGAAAGTCATCGATGGGTAGATTGCGGGAGATCCGCCCGGCCGCTCGGCGATCGGCCCGAATCTCGGGGACTACAGCACCAGCGGTATCGCCAAAGACGCCCATGGAGAGAAGAAGAAGATAGGTCGCGGGAGATCCGGCCCGGCCTCGCGATCGGCCCGAATCTCGGGGACTACAGCCAGCAGTGCGCCAGTAGCGCCCAGCGAAGGAAGAACTAACTCACCTCGGCTTTCCGTCGGATCGGTGGTCCGCTTCTTGACTCCTCAACATTGCGGTTGAAGCGGTGGCGCGAGATTGTGGTATTCTGCAAGGCGGCAAAGGCAAAAATTAGTACTCGGAGCTCACGGAGGAGTTCCGAGCCACTACTCGACAGCGGCCCCAAACTCGGGGACTACACCCGATGGAGTGTATGGCGCGCCTCACGAAAAAAGACGAAATTAAAAAAGAGAACGAAACATACCCGGACGAGTCCGCAAAGCGAATCGCGCTGCAGTGCGAGTTGGGCGTCGCCCTCCTCGCGCAGCCTCGACTGGACGTCCAGGAGGGCCTGGTTCAGCGGGCAGTGCCGCCTCCGCGCAGCCAGCCGGTGGGCGCGGCCTTTGGAAACCTCGGCGTCGGTCGCCCGAACTTGTGGCGCCAGTCTCCCGAGCTCGTGGCGCTGAGCTCGTCCTCTCAAGCCGGCGGCGCGTCGACACGGCGACCTGAAGAAGCAGCCGTGCCTCGGCGTCGTCCGTGACCGGCGGATCCTGCGGGCCCACCGGCTGCTTGCCGTGCGGCCTCCCAGACGGTGGCGGAGGCGGCGGAGGCGGCGCGTGAGTGTCCGAGCCTGAAGCATCGCCGCCCTCCTCCACAAGAGGGTTCGCGGTGCCGACCTCCCCGGTCTGCCCCGTGAACTCAGGAGCCGGCGGCGCCGACGACAGCGGGGGGACAAGCATCGCCGATCGGCGACGCGCGACCTCCTCGGCGTGCCGTTTCGCCGCGGCGGCAGTCTCAGCCTCCTCCAGTCGCCGCTGGGCATTGGTGGCCGCCTTCTCGGCCTCCGCCTTCTCTAGGCGGTCGGCCTCCTCCTCCTCGCGCTTCTCCCGCGCGTTCCGTTCCGTCGCCTCCCGAAGGTCGGCGGCGGGATCAATCCGCCGAGTGTTGGCGGATGTCTCCACCGACCCCATGGCGGAGGGGATGACGTCTCTCTCAAGGGAGAGGGGAGCTCTGGAGAAGATCGGAGGGAAAATCAAGCAAGATTCGGATAAGATCCAGCAAAGAAAATGAAAGAATAAGAGGGCTTACGAGGAAACTAGCGGCCTTCTCACTTCCTTCCGAAGCGGTTGGCCTTGCGGCCGCCTCCTCCGCTTGTGGCGCGGCCCCTTGAACTTCTTTTGCTTGCCGCGGGCGCTTTCGGCCCGGCGTGGCGTCTCTTCGCGCCCGGCTTGGCGGAGGGCGGCCCTTGGCTGGCGGCGGGGGGCGACTTCCACGTCGGCGTCGTCCTCGGGGCGATCGGCGAAGGTCGCCAACGGCTGAGGCCGCCGTCCCCCTCTCCGCCGCCGCCGGCGTCGGCCTCAGCGCCGCCGCCCCAAGTCGGGGTCGCCGGCGTCGCTGACCTCGCGATCTGGGGCGTGTCGCGAGGCTCTCTTATGGTGCCGGTGCGGCGCCGTGAGGATTCTGCCCGAAAGAAGCCAGCGATGATTAGAGTTGGTCGAGGCGCAAAGAAGATCGAACTACGAGACGGATCGACTTACCATTGGAGGGTTGTCACGCGATGCGGCTCCTTGCGAACTGCCGATCCTCCGTGAACTCGCGATGGCGATGTAGTTCACCAAGTTCGCCACCTCCCGCGGCATGTCCTTGGTGCACAGCGGCTCGGATCGTGGCGGCCGCTCATCTGGCAGATGAGGTGAGGCCGGCCCTGGAGCGGAAGGACTCGGCGCGCCACGGCGGCGAAAGATCGGAGGCGGCGAGCCCCTCAAGCTGCAGCAGAACTGAGTCGCGCCATGGCGCCAAGCTCGAGGGCGAAAGAGATTTGGACCGGTGGGACCAGGTGGCAAGCCGGCGATCGAGCTTCGGGGTCGAAGGCGGCAGAGTTGACCCAATCGCCGTCGGTGGAGATGTTCTTCACGTAGAAGTAGGACTTCGCCACATCTTCACCGACTTCACCAACGGAATGGGAGGAAAAGGATTGTCGGCCGTCGGCGCCCGCACCGCGATGTAGGTGCATGCGAGGCGGCGGCGTGCGGCGGCGAGTACTAAGTTTTGAAGAAAAACTCCCCCACAGCTCGAGGTGGGGAGAGCGCCCGATGTAGCCTTCGCGCAGTGGCGGGCGGAGAGAAGCTTTCCACAGCGTTGGGGGTGAGGTGATCTGGCTGCAGCTTGTGGAACTCGAGGCAGCGGAAGAATCCGCTCGCCGGAAGCCCAACCCAGCGCGTTAGGTGCGGCGGAAGATGACCGCTTCGCCCTCCTCCGGCGTGGGCGGATCTCTCCGCCTTGCGGGGCGGGTGTGCACAGTCGCGCTCGGGAGGCGGCGGTCCGCGGAGAAAGTCGATGTGCTCCGCCTCCACGTCCGAAACCATCCCACACGCCGAGCACGAGGTGGGGCGGCGGAAGAAGAACTCATCGCCGGCGAGGAAGAATGCCTTGGCTCATGGCGGAGGCGAAGAAAGCGGAGAGCAAGAGAGAGTGTGCGTGCGTGCCGCCCGCTCCTTCCGCCTATTTATAGCCCTCTACGGGCTGAGGAGCGAGGCGGGCGTGGGATTAAGCTGCGCCGAGGCCCCACGCCGCCCGATTAACCCCCACGAAGTTACTACGCGCGGTAACAGCGTGGGGATGCCAACCGTCATGACCACAGCGGATCCGCTCGGGGGCGGCGCGTAATGGCGGGCCCCACGGTGGCCCGTCCGTCCGCGACGTGGCGCGCGGTATCCTCCCCGCGTGGCGCCGCGATAGGACCGTCTCAATAATGGCGAAGCGTATCCGATCGCCGCCCGTTTCCGCCGCGACTTGCGAACAGCGGCCCCTCGCGAAACGAGTCCGACCGGCGGCGGCGGCCCAAAAGCGCGCGCCGAGTCTCGAGTCGGCGCTGGGAAAATTGAAACTTTGAAGCCCCACGAGGCGGCGCCATTGGCTTCACCAGCTCGAGGACTCTTGTCGAGTAATGGGCCGCAGGTAGGCCGACCGGGACCAGGATTTTCAAGACATCGGGGCAGGCCGCGCCCTCTTGCAGCGTTCGGTGGCGACCTTGGGAGGCGAGTCGGTAGCAACCTTCGGGCCGAGTCGGGGCGGCGACTTTGAAGCAAGCCGACTCGGGCTTGCGACCTTGAGGGCCGACTATGGGAGTCGACCCGCGACCTTTCGAAGACCGATGCGAAGTGCGGCCCGGCGTGGCGTCCTTCCGCCTACAAAGGGTCGGCATGGCTATAGTGAGCCGTATCGCGGGAGATCTCCGGCGGCGCTTGCATCATTGCCATGCCTCCTCGACCTCACCCACAGATGCATGGTGCCTTTGTGCCCATAACGCCGCCTGTCTGGCCCGAGATCGACGGGCCACAGCCGGTGGGTGAATCGAGAGGCGAGAGCTGCGGAAACGGCCCTGAGGGAGTCGGCCACCTTCCCGCCAGGGCCCCACAAGCCATAAACCAGATTGGATGGGGAGCGACGACAGTGACCGCCTGACAGACGGCGGCACCGTTGCCACGACCCCATGACAAAACTTGCGTCATCGGGGCGCCCGCCGGTGGCGACCTGTCCATGAGGACCCGCCCGGTCGGCGGGCCCCAAAAGCCGGCAGGAAGGACGACGGCGTGAGAGACGACGGTTGGGGGCCATGCCCAGTTAGATTACTATTGTACCCCGAAGTAGGCCTATATAACCCCCTGGCACCCATGCAAAGGGTTCGGCCTTGGATAGATTTAGACACATAGAAAGCGGAGGAGAGAGCTAGCCTCGCTCCCTCCTGCCTCCCGATACAGCTCCAGGAGCGCCTTTGTAACCATCTCACCATAGTGATCATGCGGAGACCCCGCAGAGCAGCAGTAGGGGTGTTATCTCCCCGGAGAGCTCCGAAGCTGGGTAAGATTCGCCGGCGTGCATGTCTGCGCCTCATCCCGTTTCCAGGCACCGACGATGTTCTACTCGCCCCCACCATGATAAGCCACCCGTTGGCATATGTCGCACCCAACCCCCGACATGTAGCCTTGTCATGCATCATGCTTGTTGTGCATCATGTCTTGTCTATGTGTGGTGTGTTTACTATGTTGTGTGCTTCTTCTCGATAGTTGCCGTTTCGTTGCGATCGTGAGGATTCGTTCGTCTACGCTTGGTTCATCTTCGTGGCTTAATCTTCTTCATGGACCCGTTCTTCTTCCTAGCGGGATTTCAGGCAAGATGACCGCTACCCTGGATCTCACTACTATCATTGCTATGCTAGTTGCTTCGTTCCATCGCTATGCTGCGTTACCTATCATTTGCTCTTCAAGCCTCCCTAATTGCCATGAACCTCTAACCTTTGACACCCTTCCTAGCAAACCGTTGTTTGGCTATGTTCCCGCTTTGCTCAGCCCCTCTTATAGCGTTGCTAGTTGCAGGTGAAGTTGAAGATTTCTCCATGGTGGACAGGGTTATGTTGGGATATCACAATATCTCTTATATTATTAATGCATCTTTATACTTGGTAAAGGGTGGAAGGCTCGGCCTTATGCCTGGTGTTTTGTTCCACTCTTGCCGCCCTAGTTTCCGTCATACCGGTGTTATGTTCCCGGATTTTGCGTTCCTAACGCGGTCGGGTGATTTATGGGACCCCCGACGGTTCGCTTTGAATAAAACTTGTCCAGCAAGGCCCAACCTTGGTTTTACCATTTGCCTCACCACCACCTACCTTTCCTTGGGAGTAATTAACCCAAGGGTCATCTTTATTTTAGCCCCGGGCGGTGCTTGTCTAAGTGTTGGTCCGAACCGAGCAACTTCTTGGGCCACCTCGTGGCAACTCGAGGCTGGTTTTACTCGTAACTTGACTTATCCGGTGTTGCCACGAGAACGAGATATGTGCAGCTCCTATCGGGATTGTCGGCGCATCGGGCGGCTTTGCTGGTCTTGTTTTACCATTGTCGAAATGTCTTGTAAACCGGATTCGAGACTGATCGGGTCTTCTGGGAGAAGGTCTATTCTTCGTTGATCGCGAGAGCTTGTCATGGGCTAAGTTGGGACACCCTGCAGGTATAAACTTTCGAGAGCCGTGCCCGCGGTTATGTGGCAGATGGGAATTTGTTAATGTCCGGTAGTAGATAACTTGACACCAGATCCGAATTAAAACGCATCAACCGTGTGTGCAGCCGTGATGGTCTCTTCTGGGCGGAGTCCGGGAAGTGAACACGGTTTCTGGGTTATGTTTGATGTAAGTAGGAGTTCAGGATCACTGCTTGATCATTGCTAGCTTCACGACCGTTCCTTTGCTTCTCTTCTCGCTCTCATTTGCGTATGTTAGCCACCGTACTTGCTTAGGCGCTGCTGCAACCTCACCACTTTACCCCTTCCTTTCCCATTAAGCTTTGCTAGTCTTGATACCCATGGTAATGGGATTGCTGAGTCCTCGTGGCTCCTGATTACTACAACAACGATTGCGGTATAGGTTATCGATGATCATGGCGAGAGTGATGCTTGCTTGCTTGAGTTCTTCTTACCTTCTTCTTTGATCGGGGATAGGTTCGGGTCGGCAGCTTGGGCTAGCGAGGTGGATATTGTTTGAGTTCTGTTTGTGTTTCATCCGTAGTCGGATGTTGCTCTTATGTGTCTGATGTTGTATTCGTGTGGCATTGTATGCCTTATGTATGTATCCCCATCTATTATGTAATGTTGATGTAATGATATCCACCTTGCAAAAGCGTCTCAATATGCGGGTCTATCCTTGGTGGGACCTTCGAGTTCCTTTTGGATAGGGTCACATCTTGGGCATGACAAGTTGGTATCAGAGCCTCGACCGACCTTAGGAGCCCCCCTTGATTGATCGTGTAGTTTGGCCGTTGTTGAGTCTAGAAGAAAACTGTTTTTTGGAGTCTAGTTATATCGGAGAGTAGGAATTCTTTTTACTCCTCTGCCCCTTCGTCGCTCTGGTGAGGAATCTTGACGTAGGTGTTTTTTTTGAACTACTCCTCTTCCCATTCAAATTTTTCTTTAGGATCACGCAGTTGGTTTTCCGATTGTTGTTCCCCAGCTCTTTTATCCGGTGCATTTCTCGTCAAGTTGACTCGAGCCTCTTCATCTTTGCCAAGTTCAATCCTCAGTTGTTTTGTTTTCCCCCCGCCCACCCCTTTTCCTTCTCGGAGCTGGAGTCCGTAATCGAGTATCCTTCCTACTCGTCCGAAGTCTTTGTTTTCTTTCTTCAATGATTTCAACCGGTGTTTTCTCTTCAAGTCATTCATCGGTTCCCCCTTCCAAGTTGCCTTTGTTTTACTGCCCTCCCACCCTCTTCCTTCCGGAGTTTGAGTCTCTTTCGACCATTAATTTCATTCATGTGGAGCCTCTTCAGTCTTCCCTCAATTATTTCAACCGGTGAATTTTCCTCTCGTTCATCATTCTTCATCCCGGTGCACTCGATTCAAGTTTTCTGGGTTGATCACATTCTTTTCCTTGGATCAAGTGCTTTCCCTGCTCGTTCGCCTCTCGCCATTCAATCCTTCCGGAGTTCAAGACATCTCAGGAGATTCGTTTGTGTTCCAACTAACTCGAGGTTGTCACCTCATTCAAATAATTCTATTGTTCCGATGCATCACCTATCTGTTCAACAATCCTTTTCAACGGTGTTTTCTTTTAGTGGGCCCTAACCCACAGGTCTTTTCCCAGGATCTTACCAGACTCTTCTAATTCCCCGGAGTTATTCTCAATTCTTTTCAAGGGTGACGTAAGTATGAATTTCATCAGTCAGATGCCTTTTCCAAGATCGATTTCAAATCATTTCATTGTTGGCTCAACCTCTTCGCTTTTCGTTCCCCCGGAGTGCCTCAGTAATTTTGGTGATGTTTCTCGTCATCATTTGAAGACCAAAGAAGAAGATTTCTGTTAAATCTTGTTCGTTCCCCGGAGATTCGCGGTGCTAGCTCGATGTTATCCTATCAAATTGTTTCAAGTCATGCAAATTCTTTTCATCCATCCGGAGCATTTCAGGAGTTGCTTTCTCTCTCAATCATCCGGAGGCCATCGGTTTAGAAGATTTCTTCGTTCTAAGTTTTCAGCTTCGGTCGTCTCTATATTCTTCCGGTGCTTCGTTCAAGTATTCTTCAATCAGTTTGCGATCTCTTCGTTCTTTTGCGTCTAAATTCCCTCTAGCATATTTGTTCTTCTAATTCTTCCCGGTGATTAAGTCTCTTTCATCAGTCATTTTCAAATTCTCACGGTGGTTCTTTCAGATTCTTTTTCCTTGATTATGTTTTTTAATTCATTCGTTCTTTTCAACCCTACCGGTGGTTCATGAAGACCTTCTCAAGTCTGCGATATGTCACTTCTCAATCCTTTTTCAAGAAGAATAAGTAGTATGCAAAATCCATTGCTTGTCATCAATTTAATTTGATGAAGGGTAAGCATACAACAAATCTTATTCTTATTTCATCCAAGTGATTAATTCCTTCCTTCGGAGTTTGTTCTTGATGAATAAATTCTAGTTCCAAGTGTTTTCATCTTTTCTTTTTCCGGAGTTCAAATTTCCTCTACCATCTCGAACCTCCATCTAAATCATCGTAAGATTTAATCTTATTCTTTCATCCTTCATTCTATCTCACCATCATTTTGTTAACGAAGTTCTCCATGGTGGTTCTTCGTGATTCAATTCATTCTTCAAGAGTTCATCAAGTACCATTCCATCCTCTCAAGTTCGTTCTAATCCTCCCATTTTCAGCCGGAGTTCTACCTAAATCCTTTCAGTCTTATCCGTTTCTTTTCTCATTCTAACCACTCTGGTTACAACGAGTGGTTTCATAGTCTATCTATGTCTGTCAGCTTTCGATTCTCGCCCTTCTCGTCGTTCCTCTCTTCTTCTCGAGTGCTCTCGATTCTTTGCTTCTTCTCTTAAGTTCTTGTTTCACCTCATCCTTTTTCCCTTACGTCTCGGTCCTAAGATCTCAGGACGAGATCTCTTGTTAGTGGAGGAGTGTTGTAACGCCCCGGATTCGATGCGCCAGGTGTCTGCCAGTTATTCGCCTTCGTTGCCATGTCATTTGCTTGCGTGTTGCATTTTGCCATGTCATCATGTGCATTTCATTTTGCATACATGTTCGTTTCATGCATCCGAGCTTTTTCCCCGTTGTCCGTTTTGCAATCCGTCACTCCTATGTCATCCGGCGTCCCCTTTTTGCCTCTTCTCTTGTGCGGGTGTTACACTTTCTCGGAATGGCCCGAGGTTTGCCAAGCGGCCTTGGTATAGCACCGGTAGACCTCCTGTCAAGTTTCGTGCCATTTGGAGGTCGTTTGGTACTCCAACGGTTAACCGGGTAACCGTAAAGCCTCTTTTCTTTGCAGCCCAACACCCCTTCCAAAGTGGCCCAAAGCCCATCTAACTCCCCTCCATGCTCTCGGTTGTTCGATCATGATCGCGTGGCCGAAAACCGCACCTCATTTGGACTCTCCTAGCTCCCTCTACTTATAAATAGGCCCTCCCCTTCCAAATTCGCGGATCAATTCCCCCCGAAACCCTAGCCCCGCTCCCTCTCCCCCGCCGGACATGTCCGGACCGGACCGGACACGTCCAGCCGCCGCCCCGCGCCCAATCGCCTCCCGCCACGTGTCGCCGCCGCCTCCAGCCACCGCGCCCGGCCCGCCCGAGCCCGCCCGCCCCGCCGCCGCCGTCGCCGGGCCGCCTCGCCCGTCGGCGTGCCCGTGCCTGCCCGGCCGCCGCCCGGTGCCGCGCCACGCGTTGAGAGCCCGTCGCCCGCGTCCTCCGGCGGCCCGAGCCTCCTCCGCCGGCCTCGGCCTCGCGCCGCCGCCGCCTCTTCGCGCGCCCGCGCCCTCCGCCCGGCGCGCGCCCGCCGCCTCGCTCCGCCGCTTCGGCCGCCGCGCCCGCCGCCCGGCGCCGTCGCGCCCTGCGCCCGCCCGCCGCTATCTTGCCGCGCCGCCGCCCTCCGCCAGGCTCGGCAGCGCCGCCGTCCCTCGTCGCCGGCGCCGCCTCCCCGGCCTTCGCCGGCCCCGGATCCACCGCCCCTGTTGTCTCCTTCCACTCCGGCGCCCTGCTCCGGCGAGCCCGGCCCCACCTCAACCCGGATCCAGATCGACGGAGGTTGACTTTTCCCCCCTCCGAAAATCCACCAAGTCCCGATTAATTTTACATAATCATGCCATGTTCATCGCATTGTATCTCTGCATCCGTAGCTCCATTTCGTGCGTATAATATATCAAATTGTTCGTGTCGACGAGTACTTCATTTCATTCCATTGCATCATTGTCATTTGAGCTCATCTTGATGCCCGAAATGCTGTTGGAAGAGTGCATGTTGATGTTAATCTGCTGAAACTGTTATAACTTGCTGTTTTATCATTTTTGCCATGATTGATGTGTGCATCCTATGAGGTTGATGTCTACATGTGTTTTGATCTATGCTATGCCATCTTTCCAGGGGTGCCAACCATGTATTTTTGTGAGTTGTGTGCTGAGTGTATCAAGCTTGCTAAGTAGGGTAGTTGTTGTTGCTGTTTTCCTGACAGATTCTGTTATATTTTGTTGCTATGTTAACATGCTTCTACTAGTCATTGTGGGCATAATCTGGAGATGTTCTATAAACATGTTTTGATCTACATGTCTTTCTCTATCCATTCATGCCCTTGTTTGCAATTATAGCCTGCTGGAACATGTTGTTATCTTGCTCCAAAGTTGCTTGATGATGTTGCTGTCAACCTGTTAACGTTAAGTTCAATGTTTCCATGATTGTTTCCTTGTGATCCATGCACCCAATGAACTTGATCTTGCCATGCTTAGCTTCATAAACATGCCTTCTTACTGTTAGTTGCCTTGCCATGCCATGTATTGCTCTGTGGTGAGTGGTTCAAGCTCACCAACATGCCTACTTATTGTTGTTCCTGCCATGTATGAATCTGTAATATAACTTGCCATGTTTACATGGGTGCCATCATATTTTCTATGCCTTTTTGGCTCATGGTCAGTAAGGGACTTTTGATATATGCATTTAGTAGATTCAGGACATGCCTTTGTTTGCCATGATAAGTTCCTGTAACATGTTGTTTGATAGCTCTAAACATTGCAACCTGATGTTATTTCTGCTAAAGTCTGAAACTGTTATTATTTGCAATCTTCCCATGTCTTTTGAGCATGTTCTAGTTGTTTCTGGAGATAGCTCAGTGTTCATGTTTTGTTATGCTTTACCTATATTTCATGCCCATGCCCTTTTTTATTATGTTGGGGTGCTGTAGCATATTGTTTTGATGCTTGCAATATGCCTAGTTGCTGTTATGGACAGATTGTTGTTATGACTTGTATAGAGTGTATGTGTTACACCGTTGCTCCGTTTTGAGCGTGCTCTATATGAAACTTGCTTGTTTTTGCATGTAGATTCATATTATCATGTTGCATCCATGTTTTGAGGTGATTGCTTGATGTTTGTATGCATTTTACATCGATGCCATGTTTAACTTGTTTTGCTCATATCTTCTAGGTCGTAGCTCCGAATCTAATGAACTTTATATGTAACTTGACTAGAATTTTGTGTAGATCATCTTGGTGCACCTTAACTTGCTGTTTAACAACTTGAACATAAGGTTTATTCAGTTCTGGACCAATTTTGAAATTTGCATATGGGGACTTACCGGAATTGTTATATGTTGTTTCCGGCCTCATTTAAACTTGCCTTGATGTGTTGTTCTTGTTTGCATCATCTCTTGCCATGAGTAGCTTCATGTAGCCTTGTCATGCATCATGCTTGTTGTGCATCATGTCTTGTCTATGTGTGGTGTGTTTACTATGTTGTGTGCTTCTTCTCGATAGTTGCCGTTTCGTTGCGATCGTGAGGATTCGTTCGTCTACGCTTGGTTCGTCTTCGTGGCTTCATCTTCTTCGTGGACTCGTTCTTCTTCCTAGCGTGATTTCAGGCAAGATGACCGCTACCCTGGATCTCGCTACTATCATTGCTATGCTAGTTGCTTCGTTCCATCGCTATGCTGCGTTACCTATCATTTGCTCTTCAAGCCTCCCTAATCGCCATGAACCTCTAACCTTTGACACCCTTCCTAGCAAACCGTTGTTTGGCTATGTTCCCGCTTTGCTCAGCCCCTCTTATAGTGTTGCTAGTTGCAGGTGAAGTTGAAGATTTCTTCATGGTGGACAGGGTTATGTTGGGATATCACAATATCTCTTATATTATTAATGCATCTATATACTTGGTAAAGGGTGGAAGGCTCGGCCTTATGCCTGGTGTTTTGTTCCACTCTTGCCGCCCTAGTTTCTGTCATACCGGTGTTATGTTCCCGGATTTTGCGTTCCTAACGTGGTCGGGTGATTTATGGGACCCCCCTGACAGTTCGCTTTGAATAAAACTTGTCCAGCAAGGCCAACCTTGGTTTTACCATTTGCCTCACCACCACCTACCTTTCCCTTGGGAGTAATTAACCCAAGGGTCATCTTTATTTTAGCCCCCCGGGCCAGTGCTTGTCTAAGTGTTGGTCCGAACCGAGCAGCCTGCGGGGCCACCTCGTGGCAACTCGAGGGCTGGTTTTACTCGTAGCTTGACTTATCCGGTGTTGCCCTGAGAACGAGATATGTGCAGCTCCTATCGGGATTGTCGGCGCATCGGGCGGCTTTGCTGGTCTTGTTTTACCATTGTCGAAATGTCTTGTAAACCGGGATTCCGAGACTGATCGGGTCTTCTTGGGAGAAGGTCTATTCCTTCGTTGATCGCGAGAGCTTGTCATGGGCTAAGTTGGGACACCCCTGCAGGGTATAAACTTTCGAGAGCCGTGCCCACGGTTATGTGGCAGATGGGAATTTGTTAATGTCCGGTTGTAGATAACTTGACATCAGATCCGAATTAAACGCATCAACCGTGTGTGTAGCCATGATGGTCTCTTCTCGGCGGAGTCCGGGAAGTGAACACAGTTTCTGGGTTATGTTTGACGTAAGTAGGAGTTCAGGATCACTTCTTGATCATTGCTAGCTTCACGACCGTTCCTTTGCTTCTCTTCTCGCTCTCATTTGCGTATGCTAGCCACCATACTTTCTTAGTCGCTGCTGCAACCTCACCACTTTACCCCTTCCTTTCCCATTAAGCTTTGCTAGTCTTGATACCCATGGTAATGGGTTGCTGAGTCCTCGTGGCTCACAGATTACTACAACAACAGTTGCAGGTATAGGTTATACGATGATCATGACGCGAGAGCGATGCTTGCTTGCTTGAGTTCTTCTTCTGCTTCTTCTTTGATCAGGGGATAGGTTCCGGGTCGGCAGCCTGGGCTAGCAGGGTGGATATTGTTTGAGTTTCTGTTTGTGTTTCATCCGTAGTCGGATGTTGCTCTTATGTAATACAATGTTGTATTCGTGTGGCATTGTATGCCTTATGTATGTATCCCCATCTATTATGTAATGTTGATGTAATGATATCCACCTTGCAAAAGCGTCTCAATATGCGGGTCTATCCTTGGTGGGACCTTCGAGTTCCTTTTGGATAGGGTCGCATCTTGGGCGTGACAACTGAAAGTGCAACTAATCCCCGGGTGGTTTTGGTAATTAATAACAACATATATATCATCATTGAACTAATAGTTACTTGAGAATCATTTCAGGAAGTTCAGTGATATGGGTATGGCAAGGACTGAAGAAGTGGACCCCTCAAAATGCTAAGGCAAGCATTGGCAAAAGCTCAAGACTCCATTTTTGGTTTAGTGATCCAAGATCACATTGAGTCCATAGGAAAGCCAATACTATTAAAAGGGGATGAGGTTATGATGATGATCTGGTTGCTCAAGTGCTTAGTGATACATCTCCTAAACTATCAGCAACTTTCACTGCCATATACACTCATAAGTATCTCGGTCCCACCGATATTCCAAACTCAGTCACACCGAGATGAACCACCTCAGCCATAAAGCCAAACCCTAGAAAACTCGGATTTTCCGATTCTGAACTCGGTCTCACCGAAACTTGAGTTGCCAAGCTTCAGAACCTTCATCATCAAATCGGTGTCACCGAGATGATGAAGTCGGTCACACCGAGATTGGCAAGCTCTTGTCTTTGCACGAATCGGACTAACCGAGATTGTATTTTCGGTCCCACCGAAAATCCCAACGTTCACATGATTTGAACTTTCGGTCTCACCGAGTTGTCAACTTCGGTCCCACCGAGATTGGTCAACTGTGTGTAGCAGTTGGATTTTGTGTGGAGGCTATAAATACCCTCCACCCCTCTTCATTCATGGAGAGAGCCATCAGAAAGAACTACCACTCCTACCTTACATTTCTAAGAAGAGAACTACCTACCCTTGTGTTGAGATCAAGTTGCACCACTCCCACCATATGAAGCTTGATCTCTAGCCTTCCCAAGTTGCTTTCCACTCAATCCTTTCTTCCACCACAGCCAAATCAGTGAGGAGAGTTGAGTGTTGGGGAGATTATCATTTGAAGCACAAGAGCAAGGAGTTCATCATCATCAACACCATCTATTACCTTTTGGAGGTGGTGCCTCCTAGATTGGTTAGGTGTCGCTTGGGAGCCTCCGTCGAGATGTGGAGTTGAACCAAGAAGTTTGTAAGGGCAAGGAGATCGCCTACTTCGTGAAGATCTACCCCAGTAAGGCTAGCCCTCCGTGGGCGTAGGCCATGATGGCATAGACAAGGTTGCTTCTTCGTGGACCCTTCGTGGGTGGAGCCCTCCGTGGACTCTCGCAGCCGTTACCCTCCGTGGGTTGAAGTCTCCATCAACGTGGAAGTACGATAGCACCACCTATCGGAACCACGAGAAAAATCACCGCGTCTCCAAAATTGCGTTTGCTCTTCTCCACCTCTCTTTACTACATGTGCAATTTACTTTCCGCTGCCTATACTCTAGAATTGCATGTGTAGGGTGATACTTGACTTGATCATCATTGTGAATCTGTCAAAAACTGTTCTTCGTCAAAAGGCAGAATTTTTATATTGTCAAGTAGTCTAATCACCCCCCCTCTAGACATACTTTCGATCCTACAACAACGAGACAGGGGGCGCTCCCTCCCCCTGTGCGTGCCCTGGACTCTCGTGGGCCACCCGTAAGGCGGTTGACGCTCTTCTTTTGGTGCAAGAAAGCTAATTTTATGAGAAAGATCTCGGTGAAAGATTCACCCCAATCGGAGTTACGGATCTCCGGATATTTAAGAAACGGTGAAGGGGTAGAATCTGAGAACGCAGAAACAGAGAGATAGATCCAATCTCGGAGGGGCTCTCGCCCCTCCCAAGCCATGGGAGCCAAGGACCAGAGGGGAAACCCTTCTCCCATCTAGGGAGGAGGTCAAGGAAGAAGAAGAAGGGGGCTCTCCCCCCTTGCTTCCGGTGGCGCCGGAGCGCTGCCGGGGGCCATCATCATCACTGCGATCTTCACCAACAACTTCACCGCCTTCATCACCAACTCTTCCTCCCTCTATGCAGCAGTGTAATCTCTCTCTTACCCGCTGTAATATCTACTTAAACATTGTGCTCAACGCTATATATTATTTCCCAATGATGTATGTCTATCTTATGATGTATGTCTATCTTATGATGTCTGAGTAGATCCGTTTTGTCCTATGGGTTAATTGATGATCGTGATTAGTTTGAGTTGCATGTTTTATTATTGGTGCTGTCCTATGGTGCTCTCCGTGTCGCGCAAGCATGAGGGATCCCCACTGTAGGGTTTGCAATGTGTTCATGATTTGCTTATAGTGGGTGGCGTGAGTGAACAGAAGCACAGACCCGAGTAAGTAGGTTGTTTGCGTATGGGATAAAAGGGGACTTGATACTTTAGTGCTATGGTTGGGTTTTACCTTAATGAGTCTTTAGTAGTTGCAGACGCTTTCTAGAGTTCCAATCATAAGTGCATATGATCCAAGTAGAGAAAGTATGTTAGCTTATGCCTCTCCCTCAAATAGAATTGCAACAGTGATTACCGGTCTAGTTATCGATTGCCTTGGACAAATAACTTTCTCGTAACAAAAAGCTCTCTAATAATACTTACTTTATTGCATCTTTATCTAAACAGCCCCTACTTTTTATTTACGTGTTCTTTATTATCTTGCAAACCTATCCTATCACACCTAGAAAGTACTTCTAGTTTCATACTTGTTCTAGGTAAAGTGAACGTCAAGCGTGCGTAGAGTTATATTGGTGGTCGATAGAACTTGAGGGAATATTTATTCTACCTTTAGCTCCTCGTTGGGTTCGACACTCTTACTTATCAAAAACTGTTGCGATCCCCTACACTTGTGGGTTATCAAGACCTTTTTCTGGCGCCGTTGCCTGGGAGTCATAGCGTGGGGTGAATATTCTCGTGTGTGCTTGTTTGCTTTATCACTAAGTAATTTTTATTTGCTGTTCTTAGTTGTTCTCTATCTTTAATTATGGATATGGAACACAAAATACCAAAAAAATTAGAGGTACTTGCTACTCAAGTAGATGGGGTAACTCCTAAAACCCCCGATTCTCATTATGTGAGAGATATTATGTACTACTTTGATAATCCCGAGAAAACCCCATTCAACTTTATAATGGGAAACACGTTGGATCAACGTGAATACTTTAGGGATTATTGCTCGACAGAAAAAGGGAAAATAAAGAGGGGAACCTAAAACTTTTTAAAAAGGAAAGTGAAAGTGAGAAAGACAAGCATTGTTGAAGTGGGAGCTAGCCTTGAACTTTGTTCATGCTCACGGAAACTTTATGAATCTTGATTACAGAAAATTTTCATCAAAAATAATTATACCCTTGTACATTTCCATTGTATTATAAAAATAATGTGCCAAGGTTTGCCTTTAGGATGTTTACAATGCTTGTTGGTTTGTACGGTGCTGGACAGAAACTTTGTCTGCAGTGCGCAATTTTACATTTTTAACTGGAACGTCAATTGGTTCTGATTCCTTTTGCACCGTCTTTCTATACAACTTGTTTATTTTTTCTAATTTTTGTAGAATTGTTGGGGTACCAGAAGTATGGTGGATGTTCAGATTGCTACAGACTGTTCTGTTTTTGACAGATTCTGTTTTTGATGCATAGTTTGCTTGTTTTGATGAATCTATCAATTTATATTAGTGTATTAAGCCATGGAAAAGTTATATTACAGTACACAATGCAAAAACAAAATATGAATTGGTTTGCAACAGTACTTAGAGTGGTGATTTGCTTTATTATACTAACGGATCTTACCGAGTTTTCTGTTGAAGTTTTGTGTGGATGAAGTGTCTAAACGAGGAGGTCTCGATATGAGGAAAAGGAAGAGAGGCAAGAGCTCAAGCTTGGGGATGCCCGAGGCACCCCAAGTAAATATTCAAGGAGACTCAAGCATCTAAGCTTGGGGATGCCCCGGAAGGCATCCCCTCTTTCTTCAACAAGTATCGCTATGTTTTCGAATTCGTTTCGTTCATGCACTATGTGCAAGTCTTGGAGCGTCTTTTGCATTTAGTTTTCACTTTTCTTTTATGCACCATGCTGGTATGAGATAGTACTTGGTTGATTTATAGAATGCTCATTGCACCTCCCTTAAATCTTTTGAGTATGGCTTTATAGAATGCTTCATGTGCTTCACTTATATCATTTGAAGTTTGGATTGCCTATTTCTCTTCATATAGACAACCGCCATTTGTAGAATGCTCTTTTGCTTCACTTATAATTGTTAGAGCGTGGGCATATCTTTTGTAGAAAGAACTAAACTCTCTTGCTTCACTTATATCTATTTAGAGAGATGAGAGGAATTGGTCATTCACATGGTTAGTCATAAAATCCTACATAAACTTGTAGATTGCTGAATATGATATGTTTGATTCCTTGCAATAGTTTTGTGATATAAAGATGGTGATATTAGAGTCATGCTAGTGGGTGGTTGTGGATTGTAGAGACACTTGTGTTGAGGTTTGTGATTCCCGTAGCATGCACGTATGGTGAACCGCTTTGTGATGAAGTTGGAGCACAATTTTATTTATTGATTGTCTTCCTTATGAGTGGCGGTCGGGGATGAGCGATGGTCTTTTCCTACCAATCTATCCCCCTAGGATGATGCGCGTAGTACTTTGTTTTCAATGGCTTGTAGATTTTTGCAATAAGTATATGAGTTCTTTATGACTAATGTTGAGTCCATGGATTATACGCACTCTCACCCTTCCATCATTGCTAGCCTCTTGATGCACGTGCATTGCCCTTTCTCACCTCGAGAGTTGGTGCAAACTTCGCCGGTGCATCCACACCCCGTGATATGATACGCTCTGTCACACGTAAGCCTCCTTATATCTTCCTCAAAACAGCCACCATACCTACCTATCATGGCATTTCCATAGCCATTCCATGATATATTGCCATGCAACTTTCATCATCATCATATACATGACTTGAGCATTCATTGTCATATTGCTTTGCATGATCGTAAGATAGCTAGCATGATGTTTTCATGGTTTGTCCATTTTTTGATGTCATTGCTACGCTAGATCATTGCACATCCGGTACACCGCCGGAGGCATTCATATAGAGTCATATCTTTGTTCTAGATATTGAGTCGTAAGTAAATAAATGTGTGATGACCATTATTATTAGAGCATCGCCCTAAGTGAGGAAAGGATGATGGAGACTATGATTCCCCCACAAGTCGGGATGAGACTCCGGACTTTATGAAAAATAAAAGAGGCCAAATAAGCCCAAATAAAAAAAGAGGCCAAAGAAGCCCACCAAAAAGAAAAAAAAATATGAAAAAATGAAATAAAAAATGAGAGAAAAAGAGAGAAGGGGCAATGTTACTATCGTTTTACCACACTTGTGCTTCAGAGTAGAACCATGTTCTTCATAGAGAGAGTCTCCTATGCTTTCACTTTCATATACTAGTGGGAATTTTCATTATTGAACTTGGCTTGTATATTCCGATGATGGGCTTCCTCAAATGCCCGAGGTCTTCATGAGCAAGCAAGTTGGATGCACACCCACTTAGTTTCAGTTTGAGCTTTCATACACTTATAGCTCTAGTGCATCCGTTGCATGGCAATCTCTACTCACTCACATTGTTATCTCCATAGCCCGTTGATACGCCTAGTTGATGTGAGACTTTCTTCCTTTTTGTCTTCTCCACATAACCTCCACCATCATTTTCTATTCCACCTATAGTGCTATGTCCATGGCTCATGCTCATGTATTGCATGAAAGTTGAAAAAGTTTGAGATTATTAAAGTATGAAACAATTGCTTGGCTTGTCATCGGGGTTGTGCATGATTAAATACTTTGTGTGATGAAGATAGAGCAACAGCCAGACTATATGATTTTGTAGGGATAACTTTCTTTGGCCATGTTGTTTTGAAAAGACATGATTGCTTTATTGGTACGCTCGAAGTATTATTGTTTTTATGTCAAATGATAGACTATTGCTTTGAATCACTCGTGTCTTAATATTCATGCCATGATTAGACATATGATCAAGATTATGCTAGGTATCATTCCACATCAAAAATTATCTTTTTTATCATTTACCTACTCGAGGACGAGCAGGAATTAAGCTTTGGGATGCTGATATGTCTCCGTCGTATCCATAATTTTTGATTGTTCCATGCCAATATTATTCAACTTTCATATACTTTTGGCAACTTTTTATACTATTTTTGGGACTAACATATTGATCTAGTGCCCAGTGCTAGTTCCTGTCTGTTGCATGTTTTTTGTTTCTCAGAAACCCAATATCAAACGGAGTCCAAACGGGATAAAAACGGACGGAGAATTATTTTGGAATATTCGTGATTTTTGGGAGGAAGAATCTACGCGAAACGGTGTTCGAGGTGGCCACAAGACAGGGGGGCGTACCCTCCCCCCTGGGCATGCCCTGGACTCTCGTGGGCCACCCGTAAGGTAGTTGATGTTCTTCTTTTGGCGCAAGAAAGCTAATTTTACGAGAAATATCTGGGTGAAAGATTCACCCCAATCGGAGTTACGGATCTCCGGATATTTAAGAAACGGTGAAGGGGTAGAATCTGAGAACGCAGAAACAGAAAGATAGATCCAATCTCAGAGGGGCTCTCGCCCCTCCCAAGCCATGGGAGCCAAGGACCAGAGGGGAAACCCTTCTCCCATCTAGGGAGGAGGTCAAGGAAGAAGAAGAATAAGGGGGCTCTCTCCCCCTTGCTTCCGGTGGCGCCGGAGCACTGCCGGGGGCCATCATCATCACCGCGATCTTCACCAACAACTTCACCGCCTTCATCACCAACTCTTCCTCCCTCTATGCAGCGGTGTAATCTCTCTCTTACCCGCTGTAATCTCTACTTAAACATGGTTCTCAACTCTATATATTATTTCCCAATGATGTATGGCTATCTTATGATGTCTGAGTAGATCCGTTTTGTCCTATGGGTTAATTGATGATCGTGATTGGTTTGAGTTGCATGTTTTAGTTATTGGTGCTGTCCTATGGTGCTCTCCGTGTCGCGCAAGCGTGAGGGATCCCTGCTGTAGGGTTTGCAATATGTTTATGATTTGCTTATGGTGGGTGGCGTGAGTGAACAGAAGCACAGACCCGAGTAAGTAGGTTGTTTGCGTATGGGATAAAAGGGGACTTGATACTTTAATGCTATGGTTGGGTTTTACCTTAATGAATCTTTAGTAGTTGCGGACGCTTTCTAGAGTTCCAATCATAAGTGCATATGATCCAAGTAGAGAAAGTATGTTAGCTTATGCCTCTCCCTCATATAGAATTGCAACAGTGATTACCGGTCTAGTTATCGATTTCCTTGGACAAATAACTTTCTCGTAACAAAAAGCTCTCTACTAATACTTACTTTATTGCATATTTATCTAAACAGCCCCTACTTTTTATTTACGTGTTCTTTATTATCTTGCAAACCTATCCTATCACACCTACAAAGTACTTCTAGTTTCATACTTGTTCTAGGTAAAGTGAACGTCAAGCGTGCGTAGAGTTATATCGGTGGTTGATAGAACTTGAGGGAATATTTATTCTACCTTTAGCTCCTCGTTGGGTTCGACACTCTTACTTATCAAAAACTGTTGCGATCCCCTACACTTGTGGGTTATCAAGACCTTTTTCTGGCGCCGTTGCCGGGGAGTCATAGAGTGGGGTGAATATTCTCGTGTGTGCTTGTTTGCTTTATCACTAAGTAATTTTTATTTGCTGTTCTTAGTTGTTCTCTATCTTTAGTTATGGATATGGAACACAAAATACCAAAAAATTTGAGGTACTTGCTACTCATGTAGATGGGGTAACTCCTAAAACCCCCGATTCTCATTATGTGAGAGATATTATGTACTACTTTGATAATCCTGAGAAAACCCCATTCAACTTTATAATGGGAAACACGTTGGATCAACGTGAATACTTTAGGGATTATCGCTCGACACAAAAAGGGAAACTATTATGGGATCAATTTATTATGTTGCGTTGGTACGCCTGGAATCTATGCTTGAGATATGATATTACTTGTTGCTCTAGGATGGAGGCTCCACACCTCCCCTTTAATGCAAATTTAACGATAATGAAACCTTAGCTTCTTATGCTAATGGTATATATGATTACTATGATGTGGAACAAATAGAAGAATTTGTTGCTTTTAAGGTTGCCTATGATATTGAAGCTTTGTTTGAAAAGTATGAAGCTTTTGATGATGATGGTTATAGGCCAGAAAATCTTGCTATACTTGGGTATTGCTATGAAAATTATGAATACAATTACTATATTAATGCTTTTATGAAGAAAGTCAACGCTGTCCAAGAAGAGACTAATATTTTGCAGGAAGCTATGGAAGAAGAAATTGATGAAACAGTGAGCTCATTGGATGAAAAAGATGATGAGGAGAGCGAAGAACAAAAGGAGGAAGAGCGGATTAGCTACCCGTGCCCACCTTCTAATGAGAGTAACCCTCCAACTCATACATTATTTTATTCCCCTTCATGCTTACCGAAGGATGATTGCTATGATCCCTTGAATTTGTTTGAAATATCCCTTTTTGATGATGCTTGCTATGCTTGTGGCCAAGATGCCAATATGAATTATGCTTATGGAGATGAACTTGCTATAGTTCGTTATGTTAAACATGAAATTGTTGCTATTGCACCCATGCATGATAATCCTATTATCTTTTTGAATTCTCCAAACTACACTATATCGGAGAAGTTTGTGCTTACTAAGGATTATATTGATGGGTTGCGTTTTACTACTTTACATGATGATTTTAATAGATATAATATGCATGTGCTTGCTGCTCCTACTTGCAATTATTATGAGAGAGGAACTACATCTGCGCCTATTTATGTTTCCAACACGATGAAATTGCAAGAAACTGCTTATACTATGCATTGGCCTTTACCTGGTGTGCATGAATTGTTCTTTTATGACATGCCGATGCATAGGAAGAGAGTTAGACTTTGTTGTTGCATGATATATGTTACTTTGTGCTCACTACTAAATTACAAATCATTGTTAATTAAAATTGGCTTTGATATACCTTGGGATCCGGGTGGATCCATTACTTGAGCACTAAATGCCTAGCTTAATGGCTTTAAAGAAAGCGCTGCCAGGGAGACAACCCGAAAGTTTTAGAGAGTCATTTATTTCTGTTGAGTTAGTACAAAAACACAAAAATAAAGAGGGGAACCTAAAACTTTTCAAAAAGGAAAGTGAAAGTGAGAAAGACAAGCATTGTTGAAGTGGGAGCTAGCCTTGAACTTTGTTCATGCTCACGGAAACTTTATGAATCTTGATTACAGAAAATTTTCATCAAAAATAATTATACCCTTGTACATTTCCATTGTATTATAAAAAAAATGTGCCAAGGTTTGCCTTTAGGATGTTTACAATGCTTGTTGGTTTGTACGGTGCTGGACAGAAACTTTGTCTGTAGTGCGCAATTTTACATTTTTAACTGGAACGTCAATTGGTTCTGATTCCTTTTGCACCGTCTTTCTATACAACTTGTTTATTTTTTATAATTTTTGTAGAATTGTTGGGGTACCAGAAGTATGGTGGATGTTCAGATTGCTACAGACTGTTCTGTTTTTGACAGATTCTGTTTTTGATGCATAGTTTGCTTGTTTTGAAGAATCTATCAATTTATATTAGTGGATTAAGCCATGGAAAAGTTATATTACAGTACAAAATGCAAAAACAAAATATGAATTGGTTTGCAACAGTACTTAGAGTGGTGATTTGCTTTATTATACTAACGGATCTTACCGAGTTTTCTGTTGAAGTTTTGTGTGGATGAAGTGTCTAAACGAGGAGGTCTCGATATGAGGAAAAGGAAGAGAGGCAAGAGCTCAAGCTTGGGGATGCCCGAGGCACCCCATGTAAATATTCCAGGAGACTCAAGCATCTAAGCTTGGGGATGCCCCGGAAGGCATCCCCTCTTTCTTCAACAAGTATCGCTATGTTTTCGAATTCGTTTCGTTCATGCACTATTTGCAAGTCTTGGAGCGTCTTTTGCATTTGGTTTTCACTTTTCTTTTATGCACCATGCTGGTATGAGATAGTCCTTGGTTGATTTATAGAATGCTCATTGCACCTCACTTAAATCTTTTGAGTATGGCTTTATAGAATGCTTCATGTGCTTCACTTATATCATTTGAAGTTTGGATTACCTGTTTCTCTTCATATAGACAACCGCCATTTGTAAAATGCTCTTTTGCTTCACTTATAATTGTTAGAGCGTGGGCATATCTTTTTTAGAAAGAATTAAACTCTCTTGCTTCACTTATATCTATTTAGAGAGATGAGAGGAATTGGTCATTCACATGGTTAGTCATAAAATCCTACATAAACTTGTAGATTGCTGAATATGATATGTTTGATTCCTTGCAATAGCTTTGCGATATAAAGATGGTGATATTAGAGTCATGCTAGTGGGTGGTTGTGGATTGTAGAGACACTTGTGTTGAGGTTTGTGATTCCCGTAGCATGCACGTATGGTGAACCGCTTTGTGATGAAGTTGGAGCACAATTTTATTTATTGATTGTCTTCCTTATGAGTGGCGGTCGGGGATGAGCGATGGTATTTTCCTACCAATCTATGCCCCTAGGAGCATGTGCGTAGTACTTTGTTTTCAATGGCTTGTAGATTTTTGCAATAAGTATATGAGTTCTTTATGACTAATGTTGAGTCCATGGATTATACGCACTCTCACCCTCCCATCATTGCTAGCCTCTTCGGTACCGTGCATTGCCCTTTCTCACCTCGAGAGTTGGTGCAAACTTCGCCGGTGCATCCACACCCCATGATATGATACGCTCTGTCACACATAAGCCTCCTTATATCTTCCTCAAAACAGCCACCATACCTACCTATCTTGGCATTTCCATAGCCATTCCGAGATATATTGCCATGCAATTTTCATCATCATCATATACATGACTTGAGCATTCATTGTCATATTGCTTTGCATGATCGTAAGATAGCTAGCATGATGTTTTCATGGCTTGTCCGTTTTTTGATGTCATTGCTACGCTAGATCATTGCACATCCCGGTACACCGCCGGGGGCATTCATATAGAGTCATATCTTTGTTCTAGATATTGAGTTGTAAGTAAATAAAAGTGTGATGACCATCATTATTAGAGCATTGCCCTAAGTGAGGAAAGGATGATGGAGACTATGATTCCCCCACAAGTCGGGATGAGACTCCGGACTTTATGAAAAATAAAAGAGGCCAAAGAAGCCCAAATAAAAAAATAGGCCAAAGAAGCCCACCAAAAAGAAAAAAAATGGAAAAATGAAATAAAAAAATGAGAAAAAAAGAGAGAAGGGGCAATGTTACTATCCTTTTACCACGCTTGTGCTTCAGAGTAGCACCATGTTCTTCATAGAGAGAGTCTCCTATGATATCACTTTCATATACTAGTGGGAATTTTCATTATAGAACTTGGCTTGTATATTCCGATGATGGGCTTCCTCAAATGTCCGAGGTCTTCATGAGCAAGCAAGTTGGATGCACACCCACTTAGTTTTAGTTTGAGCTTTCATACACTTATAGCTCTAGTGCATCCGTTGCATGGCAATCCCTACTCACTCACATTGATATCTATTGATGGGCATCTCCATAGCCCGTTGATACGCCTAGTTGATGTGAGACTTTCTCCCTTTTTGTCTTCTCCACATAACCTCCACCATCATTTTCTACTCCACCTATAGTGCTATGTCCAAGGCTCATGCTCATGTATTGCGTAAAAGTTGAAAAAGTTTTAGATTATTAAAGTATGAAACAATTGCTTGGCTTGTCATCGGGGTTGTGCATGATTAAATACTTTGTGTGATGAAGATAGAGCAACAGCCAGACTATATGATTTTCTAGGGATAACTTTCTTTGGCCATGTTGTTTTGAAAAGACATGATTGCTTTATTGGTACGCTCGAAGTATTATTGTTTTTATGTCAAATGATAGACTATTGCTTTGAATCACTAGTGTCTTAATATTCATGCCATGATTAGACATATGATCAAGATTATGCTAGGTAGCATTCCACATCAAAAATTATCTTTTTTATCATTTACCTACTCGAGGACGAGCAGGAATTAAGCTTGGGGATGCTGATACGTCTCCGTCGTATCTATAATTTTTGATTGTTCCATGCCAATATTATTCAACTTTCATATACTTTTGGCAACTTTTTATACTATTTTTGGGACTAGCATATTGATCCAGTGCCCAGTGCCAGTTCCTGTCTGTTGCATGTTTTTTGTTTCGCAGAAACCCAATATCAAACGGAGTCCAAATGGGATAAAAACGGACGGAGAATTATTTTGGAATATTTGTGATTTTTGGGAGGAAGAATCAACGCGAAACGGTGTCCGGGGTGGCCACGAGACAGGGGGGCGCGCCCTCCCCCCTGGGCACGCCCTGGACTCTCATGGGCCACCCGTAAGGCGGTTGACGCTCTTCTTTTGGCGCAAGAAAGCTAATTTTACGAGAAATGTCTGGGTGAAAGATTCACCCCAATCGGAGTTACGGATCTCCGGATATTTATGAAACGGTGAAGGGGTAGAATATGAGAACGCAGAAACAGAGAGATATATCCAATCTCGGAGGGGCTCTCGCCCCTCCCAAGCCATGGGAGCCAAGGACCAGAGGGGAAACCCTTCTCCCATCTAGGGAGGAGGTCAAGGAAGAAGAAGAAGAAGTGGGCTCTCTCCCCCTTGCTTCCGGTGGCGCCGGAGCGCTGCCGGGGGCCATCATCATCACCGCGATCTTCACCAACAACTTCACCGCCTTCATCACCAACTCTTCCTCCCTCTATGCAGCGGTGTAATCTCTCTCTTACCCACTGTAATCTCTACTTAAACATGGTGCTCAACGCTATATATTATTTCCCAATGATGTATGGCTATCTTATGATGTTTCAGTAGATCTGTTTTGTCCTATGGGTTAATTGATGATCGTGATTGGTTTGAGTTGCATGTTTTATTATTGGTGCTGTCCTATGGTGCTCTCCGTGTCGCGCAAGCATGAGGGATCCTCGCTGTAGGGTTTGCAATATGTTTATGATTTGCTTATGGTGGGTGGCGTGAGTGAACAGAAGCACAGACCCGAGTAAGTAGGTTGTTTGCGTATGGGATAAAAGGGGACTTGATACTTTAATGCTATGGTTGTGTTTTACCTTAATGAATCTTTAGTAGTTGCGGACGCTTGCTAGAGTTCCAATCATAAGTGCATATGATCCAAGTAGAGATAGTGTGTTAGCTTATGCCTCTCCCTCAAATAGAATTGCAACAGTGATTACCGGTCTAGTTATCGATTGCCTTGGACAAATAACTTTCTCGTAACAAAAAGCTCTCTACTAATACTTACTTTATTGCATCTTTATCTAAACAGCCCCTACTTTTTATTTACTTGTTCTTTATTATCTTGCAAACCTATCCTATCACACCTACAAAGTACTTCTAGTTTCATACTTGTTCTAGGTAAAGTGAACATCAAGCGTGCGTAGAGTTATATCGGTGGTCGATAGAACTTGAGGGAATATTTATTCTACCTTTAGCTCCTCGTTGGGTTCGACACTCTTACTTATCAAAAACTGTTGCGATCCCCTACACTTGTGGGTTATCAGGCACTCACAAGCCGCTTCACGAGTCCGAAGTAGCTGCTTGGAATCGACTCGGCAGGCCATAGCCGGATAATCAAATCCTTCATGGCTAGTTCGGCTGCCTTATGTAGTTCGATCAACTGTTTCAGCTGATCAGCAAAAGGCAGTGGATACACCGCCGCCATATACTGCGACCAGAAGAGCTTCTCCACAGTAGTCTTTTCTTCGGCTTGATAGAATTGTGCGGCATCAGATATGCTGCGTGGCAGCTCCGCAAGTACCCCTGGAGGAATCCGAACTCAAATTAGTAAAACGTGATTTTCTCCCTTCAAATACATGCTTTGCATAGAAAAAGCCTTACCCGCCACGATCTTCCTCGCCTTCCTGGATTTCCTGCAGGGCACCTTGGGCTTCCCCCCGGGCATCGCATGCGGCTTGATGAGCCTGGGTGAGTTCAAATTCTTTCTCCGTTAAACTCTGCTCCAGGGTCTCGCATTTCTTCACAACCTCTTGGAGCTCTTGCTCAGCTTCAATAACCCTGGCCTCGTGCTTCTCATGAAGAGCCTGCTCTGCGGCTGCCTTTTTCTCAGCCTCGGCCACAGCCTTCCTAAGAGCCTCGACTTCGGTCATCGCCCCTAGAGCACACCATAAAAATATTTTTATCATGCCAATTTTTGATTCGCGCTGAATGCGAACAAGGTTTTTGCATACCTTGGTTATCCTCCAACTGCTTCTTCACTCGGCTGAGTTCTTCTTCGGCCTGCTCCAGACTCTGCTTCAGTCAGGAGACTTCCGCAGTATGGGAGGCGGCGGTCGCTACAGACGCTTGCTTATAAAAAGAGAGGGAGAGATGCCATAAAGTGAGTCTCCTGCGAACATATATTTGATCCCCTGTCCGGTTCTTTCTTTCACCGAACAATGTATTAGGGGCTATTACCTATACTATGACACTCTTCGAAACCTCACAAAACATACCTCAAAGCCCGTTATAAGGCTGATGCAGGCTTCATTTAGCCCACTCTCAGTGGACTGAATCTTCTCAATCACCGCACCCATAAGGCCACGATGTTCTTCAATGATGGAGGCCCTCTTCAGCGCCACAAACAAAGTATCCAACACCTCTGGTTGGGCAGAGATTGCCGGTGGAACAGGTGCACCCCCTCTAGTCGAGGGAGGCTACCTGCCTGATTCCGAAGCTGTATCGGTTTCCGGAACTATATCCGGCCGGGGCCGAATTCGAGATAACCCTCGTCGTCGATGTCCATGGGGGTCTTTTCTCCCGTGTGTCCGGCCCATGGAGTTTGACCTCCTGGCGCTGCCTTCACGATCTTCCCCCCCCTCCTTGGCCTGGGTCCCTCTGGGACGATACCTGGCTATCGTTCATGTGTTTTGGGGAAGGGGCCTTCGGGGGTGTCCCGCTGTCCATAGCATCCGAGCCCAGTAAATCCTCCGAGGAGGATTGCTCGGTGCGGGACCTCACCGGACTGCAAAAAAGTATGGCTCAATAATTAAAACATCATGCCATAGTGAGCCTGGATGCGCAAGTGTGTTCGGCTTTTATATACTCACGGGTTCACCAGGGGTTGGGCCCTGGGATCCCGCTCTGGGCTGCTGTCGGAAGCGGCGGTGGACTCCTCCGAAAGAGGAGTTTTTTCCTTCTTAGGCGACTCGGCCTCCAAGGATGTGGAGGCCGTCCTTTTTGTTCTTCCCCTCGCTGGGGATTGGTTTTCCTCTCCTTCCTCGTCCTCTCCGGAGGAAGAGCGGGCATCGAAGTCTTCGGATATTGTGTCCGAAGTGCCGCGGCAACGAAGGCCGCCCCTGGTCTCTTTGGCCTCCTTCTCGGCCTTCTTCTTTGGCGCCTTGTAAGGCACCGGGACCAGCATCTTCGTCAGCAGTGGGCCGGCCGGTTCTTCTGGCAGTGGGGCCGGACAGTAGATCCGCCCCGCCTTCTTCGTCCAGCCCTAGGAGAGTCGTGGAAAACACATTAAGCATTTCTCCTGGATCATGCAAATAAAATGAATGACTTGCCAACATACAATGGCTTACCGAACTTGCAGGGCGGGACAGTTGATACCTGCGGTCCTCGGCTGAGTCCGACCACGACTTGCCGGACTTGAAAAGCACCTTCCAGATGTCTTTGTGCGATGAGCCAAAGAACTCTAGCAGGGTCTGGTGCTTGGCCGGGTCGAATTCCCGTAAATTGCAGGCCCTGTGTTGACAAGGGAGAATCCGGCGAACTAACATCACCTCGACTACATTGACAAGTTTGATATTCTTGTCTTCCATATCCTTGACGCGTGTCTGTAACACCGACAATTCGTCGGGCGAAGACTAATTCAGGCCCTTCTTGGGCCAGGACGTAAGCCGCAGGGGGGCTCCGGATCGGAATTCGGGAGCTGTAGCCCATTTCGCGCCGCGCGGCTCAGTGACATAGAACCACTACTGCTGCCACCCTTTGACGGAATTGTTGAAAGTACCTGATGGCCATGTGACGTTGGGCATCTTGCTCACCATGGCACCTCTGCACTCAGCGTGCTCGCCGCTCACCACCTTGGGCTTCACATTAAAAATCTTTAGCCATAAGCCGAAGTGTGGCGAGATGCGGAGAAAGGCCTCGCACATGACGATGAATGTCGAGATGTTGAGGAAGGAATTTGGGGATAGATCATGAAAATCGATCCCGTAGTAGTACATGATGCCACGAACGAATGGGTGAAGGGGAAACCCTAGCCCACGGACAAAGTGAGGAAGGAATACAACCCTCTCGTGGGGTTCCGAGGTTGGGACGATCTATCCCGCCGTCAGGAGACGATGGCTGATTTTCTTGGCCAGATACCCGGCCTCCCGAAGCTTTTTGATATCCTTCTCCCGGACGGTACAGGCCATCCACTTGCCTCACGCTCCGGATCCGGACATTTCGGTGGGCCTTTTTGGGTAGAGAAGACGAACGCTTGGGCGCTGGAGCTCGAGTGAGAAAGAATGGATGAGCAGAGGAAGGAGAAGGTGTGGGTGAAAAAGGGGAGTCCTTATCTCTTTATAAAGGCAACATGGATCCTACGCCTCCCCACTCGCCCGGTAAACTCGCTTATTCCCCAAGCGCCGCGTTGATGGCGCGGTTGGGTTACCCACCCCCCATTTTGATGAGAATCCCGTGATAAGGGGACACGATCTCTGCTTCGACAAGACGTGCCAATGAAACCGCCTCGCAAGATGTGTAGTAGCAGGTTGAAAAACGGCTCAAATAATGACCGGGCCGCGGCGTGATGTCACGCTATGAAGAGTTGTCAGTAGATTAGATTTGTGGAATGTTGTGCTCTCTACGGTGGTATGTGGTATTTGTTTTGCAGAGCCGGACATGATCCTTGTGTTCAAGATCTTCTATGGAGTATTCGGAGAAGGAACCCACCTTGCAATGCCGAAGACAATCTGCGCGCCCGACTCGTCATCATTGAAGCCTGGTTCAGGTGCTACTGAGGGAGTCCTGGATTAGGGGGTCCTCGGACAGCCGGACTGTTGGACTATGAAGATACAAGATTGAAGACTTCGTCCCGTGTCAGGGTGGGACTCTCCTTTGCGTGGAAGGCAAGCTTGGCTATTCGGATATGTAGATTTCCTTCTCTGTAACCAACTCTGTGTAGCCCTAGACCCCTCCGGTGTCTATATAAACCGGAGGGTTTAGTCCATAGGACAAGAACAATCATAATCATAGGCTAGCTTCTAGGGTTTAGCCTATATGATCTCGTGGTAGATCAATTCTTGTAATACCCATATCATCAAGCATGAAGTAGGGTATTACCTCCATAGAGAGGGCCCGAACCTGGGTAAACATTGTGTCCCTCGCCTCCTGTTACCATTAGCCTTAGACGCACAGTTCGGGACCCCCTACCCGAGATCCGCCGGTTTTGACACCGACAATGATGCACCCGCTGAGGGGGTCATGGATTAGGGGGTATCCGGGCAGCCGGACTATACATCGTCCGGACTATTGGAGCGTGAAGATACAAGACTCAAGACTCCGTCCCGTGTCTGGATGGGACTCTCCTTTGCGTGGAAGACAAGCTTGGCGATCCGGATATTGTATTTCCTTCCTTGAAAACTGACTCTGCGTAAACCCTAGCCCTCTCCGGTGTCTATATAAACCAGAGAGGTTGGTCATCAGAAGGCTGATCACAACTACAATCATAATCATCATAGGCTAGCTTCTAGGGTTTAGCCTCTACGATCTCGTGGTAGATCTATTCTTGTAGTACTCATATTGTCAATATTAATCAAGCAGGAAGTAGGGTTTTACCTCCATCGAGAGGGCCCGAACCTGGGTAAACATTGTGTCCCTTGCTTCTTGTTACCATCCGCCTGAGACGCACAGATTGGGACCCCCTACCCGAGATCCGCCAGTTTTAAGACCGACATTGGTGCTTTCATTGAGAGTTCCTCTGTGTCGTCGCTGCAAGGTTTAATGGCGCCCTGAATCGTCAATAACACGGTCCAGGGCGAGACTTTTCTCCCCGGACAGATATTCATGTTCGGCGGCTTCGCACTGCGGGCCAACTCGCTTGGCCACCTGGAGCAGATCGACAGCTACGCCCCTGGCCACCAGGTCAGGTTCGGAAACTTGAACTACACGGCCGATATCCGCGGATACTTGATCTTCGACGGAATCGGGCCTGTGCCAGGAGTGCCGGACGGTCACGATGAGCACGGCCTAGACCTGCTATTGGACAGTGCTCAGGATATCACCCTGCAGTAATCCCGGACCTAAATCTGGAGCAGACTGCGTGGCCCACGGACGGGTGGATGAACCCCGCCCCACAGGCCGCACACTCATCAGCGGTAGAGCCGAACACAGGCCTCACTTCTAAGGAAGCCTGTGGCTCCGGACCTCCGGACTCGTATCTGGTTGTAGGTTCCAGTCCGCGCGCTCCCGAGCCCGCCGAGGCTGGTTGGGCTCCGGTAATGGAGTTTGCCGCTGCGGATATCTTCCAGCACTCGCCCTTTGGCGACATACTGAACTCATTAAAGTCTCTCTCTTTGTCAGGAGGCTCTTGGCCGAACTATGTTCGGCTCGAGTGGGAAGCAGACGACGGAATTCGCTGCCCACCCACCACCCACTTTATTGCCACGGTCGATGATCTAACCGACGTGCTTGACTTCGACTCCGAAGACATCGACGGTATGGACGACGATGCAGGAGAAGTATAGGAACCACCGCTCACAGGGCGGTGGGCAGCCACCTCCTCATACGATATATATATATGGTGGACACCCCGAAGGAAACCAATGGCGATGAGGCAATAGAGGATAACCCCTCAGTGAGAAAAACTAAGCATGGGCGTTGCCGGCGCCGCTCCAAGCCCCGCCACAGCAATACCGGCCCAGGAGACGAAAACAATCTGGATGGTGCCGAAGAGGAATACAACCCCGACCAGCCTGCCTTCGAGCAGGCCGAGCAGGCGAGGGACGCATATCCGGAGGAGGACAACTACATGCCCCCTCCGAAGACGAGATTAGCCTCGGCAATTTCGAATGCGGCGTGCCTGAGGATCCAGTGGAGCAAGTTTGCTTCAAGCGACGGCTCATGGCCTTGGCAAGGAGCCTGCAAAGGAAGCAACAGCAGCTCAAAGCTGACCAAGATTTGCTCGTGGACAGATGGACCAAGGTCCTGGCCACTGAAAAATACAAACTCGACCGCCCCGACAAAGGGCACACATGGCATAATTCGCTACCCCAACCTAAGCAGGAGAACCCAAGGCACATACCCCGACGTCAACACACCACAACGGTTCAAGACAATACGAAGGATACACGAAGAGGCATCCTCAAGCCTCGGCGCAATTGTCATAAACATCAAGTCAGGGAAGTTGGTGCCAAATCCAGCAACTCCCAGTCCGGTCAGCGGACAAAGAACAGCTCAAGCCTATACGGCCCAAGCAACATACTCGATCAACCATGTGAAATTCATGGTACTCCTCGAAGAACAACCAAGCACACCAATAGAGAATGCCAGATCCTCAAAACAAAGCGGCCGGTCGTGTGCCGGAAACAATAAGGGGAGAAGTCCAACAACGACATAGTCCAAAGATCCTCCAGATCATAAAAGTACGGCTGATCCCCCCCCCCCGATCACATCAACCGTCCGGACAACATCAACCACAACAATTCAATTGCAGTACCTCCAGACCTAATAGTCCGGGGGCTCTATCTCACATAAAGCCCCCGCGGGTATGAAACCACAAATAACATCTTCTAAAAGATGCCAGGTGCAAAGGCCAAGTTTTATTGGCCCACCACTCTAACGGTTGTCTTCGGATCACCAAAAAATGCCACGCCAAAGAATAATTCTTCGGCACCTTCCCCCCATACGGTAATTTACCATATGCTAACGGGATGAACCACGTTGACTAGATTCCACGTGGTAAACCATTAGGCCAACATCGTGTGATATAATCACACCTATGGGCAAGGCCGAACCCCGCCCTTAGAGCGGAAATCATACAGCCGCCAGAGTAGCGAGTCATGCATGCCTATCAAAATTTTGATATGACAGCCAACTATCCGGACACCCAATGAGGAGTCTGCGCTACTTCACGGTATAACAGCTGGGTTAACCAGGGTCCGATCAGGAACCCTCGGACCAACCACAAGAGGACGTTCAGCTGCCTCCAAGTATTTGCCTTTACAAACTAACTTTGACGCAGAACAGGATTGGCGACGTGGAATTGGCCCGGACACACAAGGGCAGGAACATGCATGTGAACCCCCCTCCAAATAAAGCAGTCCGGATTCACTTCAGATCCACTCACAGCCCCCTCCAGTCCGGCCATCACAGGTTCCGCCAAAAACACCTCTTTTCATAATCATAAATCGTACTCATATGCATAGACATATCATCCGACTACAATGCGTAGACTTAAATAACACTTACCGGCCGTCGTTTCTCATCGACGCCTCTTTGTCAAAAATGGCAGCCACGCCCCGTGTTATGCCCGATTATGCCAGGGGCTTCACAGTACGGCAATAGAAGTCCGACCACCTTTTCGATCGCTCGGCACCCCGAACTTATAGCACTATATGCATCAGCTCCGAATCATGTCTTGGGTCATTGGTTGGGTTTGCCCAGCTCCCATGTTTTGGTACCTTAGGTTCCGCACCATCGGCTAAGGTAGCGCTGGGAGAACTACTGCGATTGTGTCCCGGTTATGCCGGACGAGCACCTCAGTAGAGAAAGCCGAAAACTGACTGTCATGATACAGCGAGAGCTGGTCAGTTGTTCAAGAGGTTGTAAAATCCTTAAAGATTTATTCCGCATAACGCCATTATAAATGCAGAGTGCGACGGATCGGTCTTTCGATCAGGCGCCAATAGAGCCCCTAGTTCGGCCTTCCGAACACTAGGGGCTGTGCCGACCATACTCGAATTCCTATGGCTAAGTGAGAGTGGTAAAGCCCTATAGTCCGATTGCCTAGTTCATGGTGAGGAACACCTCCTTAAAAGGACCCAGCCATGGGATAAAGAGTGTTCAGGTATATCCCGAACACCCCCGTATTTCTTTCGTCGGGGTAGAAGCCGATGACTGGCCAACTCTCAGAATTTACATACACTAAACAGCCGCACATGAAGAACAAATGTTCAAACAAAACAAGCAATAAATAATAAAAGTGCCATTATCCCATATTACAAAGAATGGCACGAATGCCCTCAGGGAAATATAATGTCTTTGGTACACTTATCTGCCACAAGGCGGGCTCCCTTCAGTACACCTTCATAGTACAGCTCGGGCTTGCGGTGCTCCTTACCCTCTGGCGGCCCCTCAGTCATCAGCTTCTCTGCGTCAAGCTTCCGCCAATGCACTTTTGCACAGGCAAACGCCATGCGCGCACCCTCTATACAGACCAATCGCTTAACAGCATCAAGCCGAGGACAGGCGCCCACAATCCGCTTCACGAGTCCAAAGTAACTGCTTGGAATTGGCTCCGCAGGCCATAGCCGGACAACCAAGTCCTTCATGGCTAGTTCGACCGCCCGGTGCAGTTCGACCAGCTGCTTCAGTTGATCGATAAAGGGCACTGGATAGTTCGGCGCCAAATACTGTGACCAGAAATCCCTCTCCTCAGACTTCTTCTCCTTGGTCCGGTATAATTGGGCGGCATCGATATGTCATGAGGCAGATCCATAAGCGCCTCGAAAAACAAGGATTCAACTTGTCGCTTAGAGTTCTTCCCACTATCATGTAAAAATGGCCATGAATACAAAAGGCCTTACCAGCCGCAACCTTCCGGGCCTCCTGAATGTCCCGTACAGCACCTCAGGCTTCTTCCCGAGCATCTTCCGCGGCTTGGAGAGCTTGGGCGAGTTCGGATTCTTTCCCTACTAGACTCTGCTCCAAGCCCTCGCTTTTCTTCAACAACCTCCTGGAGCTCTCGCTCAGCTGCGATGACCCTGGCCTCGTGTTTCTCACGAAGCGCCTGTTCAGTGGCAGCCTTCTTGTTGGCATCAGCCACAACCTTCTTTAGTGCCTCATATTTGGCACTCGCTCCTAGAGCATACAATATAAATACTTTTCACTAGGCACAATTACTCATTCGTGCCAAATTCAAGACAATGTTTCAACATACCTTACTTGTCCTCCAATTGCTTCTTCACACGGCCAAGTTCCTCCTCGGCCCGTTTCAGGCTCTGCTTCAGCACGAACACTTCTGCATTATGAGCGGCCGTCTTCTCTGCAGACGCCTGTTTTCACACAAAGGGGTATACGTCATTAACAAAGGCTCTTGCAAAAGTAGAAGATTTGATCCCCTGCCCGGCTATCTCTTTCGCCGGACAGTGTATCAGGGGCTACTACTCATATTATGACGATTCCTCAAAGGTTTCTTAGAAAACATACCTCAAAGGCCTTTATAAGGCCAAGGCAGGACTCATTCAGCCCGCTCTCGGCGGACTGAATCTTTTCAACCACCGCACCCATGAGGGTCCGATGTTCATCAATGATAGACACGTTCTTTAACGCTGTCGATAGACCGCCTGGCAGCTATGCTTGGATAGAGGTTGCCGGCGGAGTAGGCAAGCCTCCCACCATCAAAGGTGGCTGCTCGCCCGATCCTGGAGCCTTAGAGGTCTCCAGGACCTTGTCCGGTTGTGGTCCGAACCCGAGATCGCCCCCATCGTCGACACGCCGGGGGGCCGCCGCCCCCGTGTGTCCGGCCCCAGAGACATGCCTCCCCTGGTCCGGGTCTCTTTGAGACGACACCTCAGTGTCGCGCATGGACTTCGGGGAAGGGACCTCCGGAGGCGTCTAGCTCGCCAAAGCGTCTGAGCTCAGCGAATCCTCCGATGAGGATTGTCCGGCGCGAGACCTTGCCGGGCTGTACGAAATATGGTGACAGTTAAAACTACTGTACCCAAATGACCCTGGATGCATATGCGTGTTCGGATTTCGGGTACTTACGAATTTTCCAGGGGCTGGGCCCTGGGATCCCACTCTGGGCTGTTATCGGTAGCCGTGGTGGATGCGTCTGGGTGGGAACCTCTCCCCCTCTTGGGCGATTCGGCCTCCAGGGACGAGGAAGCCGACCTTTTCTTCCCACCTCCAGAGTGAGGCTCGTCCTCTTCTGCTTCCTTCTCTTTGTCTTCGGAAGAAGGAGCGTCGCTGGAGTCTTCGGATTTTGCGTCCGAAGCCTCGCGGCGACGGAGGCCACTCCGGGTCATTTTGACCTTCTTGGAGGCCTCTTTCTTTGGCGCCTCGTAAGGCGCGAGGACCAGCATCTTTGTCAGAAGAGGTCCGGCCGGTTCCTCCGGAAGCGGGGCCGGACAATGTATTCGCTCCACCTTTTTTATCCATCCCTGGGGTCACGATAAAGCACGATAAAAATGTCTCCCTTGGGACGTGCCAACTGAAGCATGGATGGACAGAGCGTGGCTATAACTTATCGGGCTTGCAGAATGGGATAATTGATACCCACGGTCTTCGGCATAGCCCGGCCAAGACTTGCCGGACTTAAATAGCACCTTCCAGATATCCTTGTGGGAGGAATCATAGAGCTCCCGAAGGGTTTGGTGCTCGGTTGGGTCGAACTCCCACAAATTGCAGGCTCGGCGCTGGCAAGGGAGAACCAGGCGAACTAACATCACCTGGACTATGTCGACGAGCTTGATGTCCTTGTCGACCACACTCTGAACGTGCGTCTGGAGCAGTGACAGCTCATCGGATGAGGACCAGTTCGGGCCCTTCTTGGGCCAGGACGTGAGTCGCAGTGGGGCTCCGGATCTGAACTCGGGAGCTGCAGCCACTTCTTGCCGCGTGGTTTGATGATATAGAACCATTGTTGCTGCCACTCCTTGACGGAGTCATTGAAGGCACCCGTCGGCCAAACGACCTTGGGCATCTTGCTCACTATGGCACCGCCGCACTCAGCGTGCTCGCCACTCACCACCTTGGGCTTCACATTGAAAATCTTCAGCAATAGGCCAAAGTGAGGAGAAATCCGGAGAAAAGCCTCACACACGACGATGAACGTCGAGATATTGAGGAAAGAATTGGGGGAAAGATCATGAAAATCAATCCCATAGTAATACATGACTCCATGAACAAATGGGTGGAGGGGAAACCCGAGCCCGCGAACAAAGTGGGGAAGAAACACGACTCTCTCGTGAGGCTCCAGAGTAGGGACGACCTGTCCCGCTGGTGGGAGACGGCGGCCGATCTTCTTGGCCAGGTACCCGGCCTCCCGGAGCCTATTGATATCCTTCTCCTGGACGGTAGAGGCCATCCATCTGCCTCCTGCTCCGGATCCGGACATCTTTCGAAAACCATTCTTCAATGGAAAAGAAGAATGCTTGGGTGTTAGGGCTTGAACATAGGGGAATGAGCTAGCGGAAAGGGAAGCGTGGGTAAAGAGGAAGAGACCTTATCTCTCTATAGAGACGGTAAAAGCTTTTTGCGCCTCCCCACTTGCCTGGTGGAACCCGCTCGCTTCCCACTCGCCACGATTAGCGGTGCGGTTGGATTACCCATACCCGTACTGATGAGAATCCCACAATAAGGGGACACGATCTCTGCTATGGCAAAACGTGCAGAAGAAACCGCCTCGCTATATGTGCTAGGATGGTTGTGGGAAAACGGTTCGAATAATGACCCGACCGTAATGACATGTCACGGGGTCAGCAGATTACGTTTGTGAAATATCATTTTCTCTACGGTGGCATGTGAAGATCATCTTGCAGATCCGGACACGGTCTACGTGTTCGATAGTTACTTTGGAGTATTCAGAGATGGAACCCGCCTTGCAATGTCGAAGACAAGACTGCGCGCCGGACTCATTGTCATTGAAGCCTGGTTTAGAGGCTACTGGATTAGAGGGTATCCGGGCAGCCGGACTATATATATCGTCCAGACTATTGGAGCGTGAAGATACAGGACTCAAGACTCCGTCCCGTGTCTGTATGGGACTCTCCTTTGCGTGGAAGACAAGCTTGGCGATCCAGATATTGTATTTCCTTCCTTGTAACCGACTCCATGTAAACCCTAGCCCTCTCCGGTGTCTATATAAACCGAAGAGGTTGGTCCTCAGAAGGCCGATCACAACTACAATCATAATCATCATAGGCTAGCTTCTAGGGTTTAGCCTCTATGATCTCGTGGTAGATCTACTCTTGTACTACTCATATCGTCAATATTAATCAAACAGGAAGTAGGGTTTTACCTCCATCGAGAGGGCCTGAACCTGGGTAAACATTGTGTCCCTTGCTTCCTGTTACCATCCGCCTGAGACGCACAGATCGGGACCCCCTACCCGAGATCCGCCGGTTTTGACACCGACACCCGCCCCCAAAGCTCCACCACCTCCTTTTTCTAGGCGGCATCACGGGCTTCACAGGCCGCCTGGTACCTGGCTTCCACCTCCACCATCTCCTTCTTGAATGCCACTTGCCTGACTTTCTCAGCCAGCGGTAGCGACTTCCATAGACAAAGATTGTACTGGCCCCAAAACCAACCCAAAGTTGGGGGGTCCGGCACAACCTTGTTCGGCGGTGTGTAGGGGTCCTCGTTGGTGCTCTTCGAGTAAGCGTCCTCGAGGGGCGGCGACTCCTCGTCGACGTGTGGGCAGGCCGGCGGCACCATGATAGAGATTTGAGAGAGAGAGGGGGGGGCGAGCAAGGGGAGGATGTAGATGAGAATGCAGGCGGGACGACGTGAGCAAGGTAGTATTTATTGGCGGCAAGAATCTAGATCGATGGGAACAGTACACACGCCGATCGCCGGAATTTACGAGTACCGTAGTTTGAATTACACATGATTCCCACAGCAAAATCCGTGTGTGAACTTAATAGCTGACGGTTTCCAATACATAACCGTGTCTTATTAATAATCCCCGCCACTCACCTACCAAACCTCTAGTCGCGAAATAGAGTGCCAATCGTGTGGGGCCGGTTGTCTTGCCAGATCTTTACATTTTCTTTTTTGAACACCAGATATTTACATCGTCTGATGATTTTTTAACTCGCACACAAGTACACAAAAATATGATTTTTCAAACCGTTATGGTTAGCCGTTGCATGTAGATGTAGTTCAAATTTGAATTATGGTCATTAAATGGCTAGAAAATCACTTAAATGTCTTTAGAAGGTCAAATGACCTCTAGCATTTTCCAAATTTTCACATGACAGTTGTAGTAGTGCACGTTAAACGTAGAAAAATTTTGAAGGCCGTAAGAGGAAGCTATCTCCCGTTCGTCATCAAACATGCATTGTTCCCTCTTGTAACCAAGAGCCTACTAGTGAGTTGCTCCGGTTTGTGAGGGGTGTGTGTCCAAACTTTCGTGAAACAGGCCAATTTTTTTACCACATCATCTTGGTGGCATGACATTACATCAAGCAAGGTTACATGTTTTTCTGATCATTTTTTTAATTTTTTGGAATTAAAATGCCATGGCACTCCATGCATGTGTCCATGCCGTGAGACCAATAAATTCCTTCTAATTTACTGCACATGGAATTAACTCGCACACAAGCACACAAATATGATTTTTTTAAACCGTTATGGTTAGCCGTTGCATGTAGATGTAGGTCAAATTTGAATTACGGTCATTAAATGGCTAGAAGATCACTTAAATGTCTTTAAAAGGTCAAATGACCCCTGGAATTTTCCAAATTTTCACATGACAATTGTATTAGTGCACGTTAAACATAGAAAAAAATTGAAGGCCGTAATAGGAAGCTATCTCTCGTTCATCATCAAACATGCATTGTTCCCTCTCGGAACCACGAGCCTTCTTGTGAGTTGCTCCGGTTTGTGAGGGGTGTGTGTCCAAACTTTCGTCAAACATGCCAATTGTTTTACCAGATCATCTTGGTGGCATGACATTACATCAAGCAAGGTTTCATTTTTCTGATCATTTTTTAATTGTTTGGAATTAAAATGCCATGGCACTCCATGCATGTGTCCATGCCGCGAGACCAATATGTTTGAAACTTACTTCTAATTTATTGCACATGGAATTAACTCGCACACAAGCACACAAATATGATTTTTCAAACAGTTTTGGTTAGCTGTTGCATGTAGATGTAGTTCAAATTTGAATTACGGTCATTAAATGGCTACAAAATCACTTAAATGTATTTAAAAGGTCAAATGACCCCTGAAATTTTCCAAATTTTCACATTGTATTAGTGCACGTTAAACGTAGAAAAAAATGGAAGGCCGTAAGATGAAGCTATCTCCCGTTCGTCATCAAACATGCAATGTTCCCTCTAGGAACCATGAGCCTTCTAGTGAGTTGCTCCGGTTTGTGAGGGGTGTGTGTCCAAACTTTCGTCAAACAGGCCAATTTTATTTACCACATCATCTTGTTGGCATGACAATATTACATCAAGCAAGGTTTCATGTTTTTCTGATCATTTTTTTATTTTGTAGAATTAAAATGCCATGGCCCTCCATGCATGTGTCCATGTCGTGAGACCAATGTTTGAAAATTCCTTCTAATTTACTGCACATGGAATTAACTCACACACAAGCACACAAATATGATCTTTCAAACCGTTATGGTTAGGCGTTGCATGTAGATGTAGTTCAAATTTTAATTACGGTCATTAAATGGCTAGAAAATCACTTAAATGTCTTTAAAAGGTCAAATGACCCATGGAATTTCCAAATTTTCACATGACAGTTGTATTAGTGCACGTTAAACATAGAAAAAATGTGAAGGCTGTAAGAGGAAGCTATCTCTCGTTCATCATCAAACATGCATTGTTCCTTCTCGGAAGCACATGCCTTCTAGTGAGTTGCCTCGGTTTGTGGGGTGTGTGTGTCCAAACTTTCGCCAAATAGGCCAATTTTTTTACCACATCATCTTGGTGGCATGACATTATGATACGTCTCCAACGTATCTATAATTTTTGATTGCTCCATGCTACTTTATCTACTGTTTTGGACTATATTGGGCATTATTTTCCGCTTTTATATTATTTTTGGGAGTAACCTATTAACCGGAGGCCCAGCCCAGAATTGCTGTTTTTTGCCTATTTCAGTGTTTCGAATAAACGGAATATCAAACGGAGTCCAAACGGAATGAAACCTTCGGGAACTTGATTTTCTCACCGAACGTGATCCAGGAGACTTGGACCCTACCCCAAGAAGTAACAGAGGCGGTCACGAGGGTGGGGGCGCCCCCTAGGGCACGCCCCCTGCCTCGTGGCCCCCCTGTTGCTCCACCGACATACTCCTTCCTCCTATATATACCTACATACCCCCAAATGATCGTAGGAGGAGCCAAAAACCTAATTCCACCGCCGCAACCTTCTGTATCCACGAGATCCCATCTTGGGGCCTGTTCCGGAGCTCCGCCGGAGGGGGCATCCACCACGGAGGGCTTCTACATCAACACCATAGCCCCTCCAATGAAGTGTGAGTAGTTTACTTCAGACCTTCGGGTCCATAGCTAGTAGCTAGATGGCTTCTTCTCTCTTTTTGGATCTCAATACAATGTTCTCCCCCTCTCTCTCATGGAGATCTATTCGATGTAATCTTCTTTTTGCGATGTGTTTGTTGAGACCGATGAATTGTGGGTTTATGATCCAGCTTATCTATGAATAATATTTGAATCTTCTCTGAATTCTTTTATGTATGATTGAGTTATCTTTGCAAGTCTCTTCGAATTATCCATTTGGTTTGGCCAACTAAATTGGTAGTTCTTGCAATGGGAGAAGTGTTTAGCATTGGGTTCAATCTTGTGGTGTCCTTTCCCAGTGGTAGAAGGGGCAGCAAGGCACGTATTGTATTGTTGCCATCGAGGATAACAAGATGGGGTTTTTATCATATTGCATGAATTTATCCCTCTACATCATGTCATCTTGCTTAAGGCGTTACTCTGTTTTTAACTTAATACTCTAGATGCATGCTGGATAGCGGTCGATGAGTGGAGTAATAGTAGTAGATGCAGAATCGTTTCGATCTACTTGTCTTGGACGTGATGCCTATATACATGATCATACCTAGATATACTCATAACTATGCTCAATTTTGTCAATTGCTCAACAGTAATTTGTTCACCCACCGTAGAATATCTATGCTCTTGAGAGAAGCCAGTAGTGAAACCTATGGCCCCCGGGTCTATTCTCATCATAACAATCTCTACTACTTTATTACTTGCTTTATTTTTACTTTGCCTTTTACTTTTCACTTTGCATATATATACCAAAAATACCAAAAATATTATTTATCATCTCTATCAGATCTCACTCTCGTAAGTGACCGTGAAGGGATTGACAACCCCTAATCGCACTCGTTGCGAGGAGCTATCGTTTTGTGTAGGTACGAGGGACTTGTGCGTGGTCTCCTACTGGATTGATACCTTGGTTCTCAAAAACTGAGGGAAATACTTACGCTACTTTGCTGCAGCATCCTCTCCTCTTCGGGGAAATCCAACGCAGTGCTCAAGAGGTAGCAAGAAGAATTTCTGGCGCCGTTGCCGGGGAGGCTCATGCAAGAGCAAGTCAACCATACCAAGTACCCATCACAATCCCTATCTCTTGCATTACATTATTTGCCATTTGCCTCTCGTTTTCCTCTCCCCCACTTCACCCTTGCCATTTTATTCGCCCTCTCATTCCCAATCTGCTCCTCTTTTTCCCGTTGCCTTTTTGTTTGCTTGTGTGTTGGATTACTTGTTGCCATGGCGCAAGATAATACCAAATTGTGTGACTTCTCGAATACCAATAATAATGATTTCCTTAGTACTCCAATTGCTCCTCTTAATAATGATGAGTCTTGTGAAATCAATACCGCTTTGCTGAATCTTGTTATGAAAGATCAATTCGCCGGCCTTCCTGGTGAAGATGCCGCTACTCATCTAAACAATTTTGTTGATTTGTGTGATATGCAAAAGAAGAAAGATACGGATAACAATATTGTCAAATTGAAGTTATTTCCGTTTTCACTTAGTGATCTTGCTAAAGTTTGGTTTTCGTCTTTGCCTAAAAATAGTATTGATTCTTGGAACAAGTGCAAAGATGCTTTTATCTCTAAGTATTTTCCTTCCGCTAAGATCATCACTCTTAGCAACGATATTATGAATTTTAAACAACTTGATCATGAGCATGTTGCCCAATCTTGGGAAAGAATGAAATTGATGCTTCGCAATTGCCCTACTCATGGTTTGAATTTATGGATGATCATACAAAATTTTTATGCCGGATTGAATTTTGCTTCTAGAAATCTTTTAGATTCGGCCGCGAGAGGCACGTTTATGGAAATTACGTTAGGAGATGCTACAAAATTGCTTGATAATATTATGGCTAATTATTCTCAATGGAACACCAAAAGGTCTTCTAGTAAAAAAGTGCATGCTATAGAAGAAATCAATGTTTTGAGTGAAAAGATGGATGAACTTATGAAGATGTTTGCTACTAAAAATACTTCTCTTGATCCCAATGATATGCCCTTGTCTACTTTGATTGAGAATAATAATGAATCTATGGATGTGAATTTTGTTGGTAGGAATAGTTTTGGAAACAATGCGTATAGAGGGAATTTTAATCCTAGGCCTTATCCTAGTAATCCTTCTAATAATTATGGAAATTCCTACAACAACTCTTATGGAAATTTTAATAATATGCCCTCTGAATTTTAGAGTAGTGTTAAAGAGTTTATGAATTCACAAAAGAATTTTAATGCTCTGCTTGAAGAGAAATTGCTTAAAGTTGATGATTTGGCTAGGAATGTTGATAGAATTTCTCTTGAAATTGATTCTTTAAAGATTAGATCTATTCCCCCTAAGCATGATATCAATGAGTCTCTCAAAGCCATGAGAATTTCCATTGATGAGTGCAAAGAAAGAACCGCTAGGATGCGTGCTTCCAAAGATGCCTTTATTAAAGCGTGTTCTTCCAATTCCTATGAAAATCAAGATGAAGATCTAAAAGTTATTGATGTGTCCCCCATTAAATCTTTGTTTTTAAATATGAATCTTGATGAAACCGAATATGATCTTCCTTTACCTAGAAGGTGTTCTAAGAATTCGGAGTTTCTAGATCTTGATGATGAAATTGATAAAAGTGGGATTGAAAGAAATAAAAACCTAGATGTTGCTAAACCCACTATTTTGGATCTCAAGGAATTTAATTATGAAAATTGCTCTTTAATTGGTTGTATTTCCTTGTTGCAATCTGCGCTAGATTCTCCTCATGCTTATAGTCAAAATAAGGCCTTTACCGAACACATTGTTGATGCCTTGATGCAATCTTATGAAGAAAAAATTGAGTTGAAAGTTTCTATCCCTAGAAAACTCTATGATGAGTGGGAACCTACTATTAAAATAAAAATTAAAGATTATGAGTTTCATGCTTTGTGTGATTTGGGTGCTAGTGTCTCTACTATTCCCAAAACTTTGTGTGATTTGCTAGATTTCCATGACTTTGATGATTGCTCTCTAAACTTGCATCCACTACTAAAAAGCCTATGGGAAGAATTGATGATGTTCTTATTGTTGCAAATAGGAATTATGTTCCCGTAGATTTTATCGTTCTTGATATAGATTGCAATCCTTCATGTCCTATTATTCTTGGAAGACCTTTCCTTAGAACGATTGGTGCAATTATTGATATGAAGGAAGGAAATATTAGATTCCAATTTCCCTTAAAGAAGGGCATGGAACACTTCCCTAGAAAGAAAATAAAATTACCATATGAATCTATCATGAGAGCCACTTATGGATTGCCTACCAAAGATGGCTATACCTAGATCTATCCTTGCTTTTATGCCTAGCTAAGGGTGTTAAATGATAGCGCTTGTTGGGAGGCAACCCAATTTTATTTTTTTGTTTTTTGTTTTTGCTTCTGTTTAGGAATAAATAATCCATCTAGCCTCTGTTTAGATGTGGTTTTATCTTTTAATTAGTTTTTGTGCCAAGTAGAACCTATAGGATAACCTACGATAATAGTTGATTTGATTCTGCTGAAAAACAGAAACTTTGCACGCACGAATATAATTTTGTTAAATCACAGAAACGTGCTTTTGCGTTGATTCTTTTTGCTTATGTTCAATAAACAAATTGTCCAGGACTTCCTATTTTTGTAGGATCTTTAGAGTTCCAGAAGTTTGCGTTAGTTACAGATTACTACAGACTGTTCTGTTTTTGACAGATTCTGTTTTGAGTGTGTTGTTTGCTTATTTTGATGAATCTATGGCTAGTAAAATAGTTTATAATCCATAGAGAAGTTGGAATACAGTAGGTTTAACACCAATATAAATAAAGAATGATTTCATTACAGTACCTAAAGTAGTTCTTTGTTTTCTTTCTCTAACGGAGCTCACGAGATTTCTATTGAGTTTTGTGTTGTGAAGTTTTCAAGTTTTGGGTGAATTCCTTTGATGGATTATGGAACAAGGAGTGGCAAGAGCCTAAGCTTGGGGATGCCCGTGGCACCCCCAAGATAATCCAAGGACACCAAAAAGTCAAAGCTTGGGGATGCCCCGGAAGGCATCCCCTCTTTCGTCTACTTCCATTGGTAATTTACTTGGAGCTATATTTTTATTCACCACATGTTATGTGTTGTGCTTGGAGCGTCTTGTATTATTTGCGTATTTGCTTGTTAGTTTACCACAATCATCCTTGCTGTACACACCTTTTGAGAGAGCCATACATGAATTGGAATTTGATAGAATACTCTATGTGCTTCACTTATATCTTTTGAGCTTGATAGTTTTGCTCATAGTGCTTCACTTATATCTTTTGAGCGTGATAATTTTTGCTCTAGTGCTTCACTTAGATCTTTTAGAGCATGGTGGTGGATTTGTTTTAAAGAAACTATTGATCTCTCATGCTTCACTTAGATTATTTTGAGAGTCGTTAATAGCATGGTAATTTGCTTAATGTTAATATACTTGGTATTCAAGATATGTGAAACTTTCTTTTGAGTGCGTTGAATACTAAGAAAAGTTTGATGCTTGATAATTGTTTTGAGATATGAAGATGGTGATATTAGAGTCATGCTAGTTGAGTAGTTGTGAATTTAAAGAATACTTGTGTTGAAGTTTGTGATTCCCGTAGCATGCACGTATGGTGAACCGTTATGTGATGAACTCGGAGCATGATTTATTTATTGATTGTCTTCCTTATGAGTGGCGGTCGGGGACGAGCGATGGTCTTTTCCTACCAATCTATCCCCCTAGGAGCATGCGCGTAATACTTTGCTTTGATAACTTCTAAATTTTTGCAACAAGTATATGAGTTCTTTATGACTAATGTTGAGTCCATGGATTATACGCACTTTCTCACATCCTTCCACCATTGCTAGCCTCTCTAATACCGCACACTTTTCGCCAGTATCATACACCCACCATATATCTTCCTCAAAACAGCCACCATACCTACCTATCATGGCATTTCTACAGTCATTCCGAGATATATTGCCATGCAACTTTCCACCTTTCCGTTTATTATGACACGCTCCATCATTGTCATATTGCTAGCATGATCATGTAGTTGACATCGTATTTGTGGCAAAGCCACCATTCATAATTCTTTCATACATGTCACTCTTGATTCATTGCATATCCCGGTACACCACCGGAGGCATTCATATAGAGTCATACTTTGTTCTAAGTATCGAGTTGTAATTGTTGAGTTGTAAGAAAAATAAAAGTGTGATGATCATCATTATTAGAGCATTGTCCCAAGTGAGGAAAGGATGATGGAGCCTATGATTCCCCCACAAGTCGGGATGAGACTCCAGACAAAAAAAAAGGAAGAAAAAAAGAGGCCATAAGAAAAAGGAGAAAAAAGGCCCAAAGAAAAAATGATGAGAGAAAAAGAGAGAAGGGACAATGTTACTATCCTTTTACCACACTTGTCCTTCAAAGTAGCACCAAGATCTTCATGATAGAGAGTCTCTCATTTTGTCACTTTCATATACTAGTGGAAATTTTTCATTATAGAACTTGGCTTGTATATTCCAATGATGGGCTTCCTCAAAATGCCCTAGGTCTTCGTGAGCAAGCGAGTTGGATGCACACCCACTTAGTTTCTTTTGTAAAGCTTTCATATACTTATAGCTCTAGTGCATCCGTTGCATGGCAATCCCTACTCACTCACATTGATATCTATTGATGGGCATCTCCATAGCCCGTTGATACGCCTAGTTGATGTGAGACTATCTTCCCTCTTTTTGTCTTCTCCACAACCACCATTCTATTCCACATATAGTGCTACATCCATGGCTCACGCTCATGTATTGCGTGAAGATTGAAAAAGTTTTGAAAATGTTAAAGTATGAAACAATTGCTTGGCTTGTCATCGGGGTTGTGCATGATTTAAATATTTTGTGTGGGAAGATGGAGCATAGCTAGACTATATGATTTTGTAGGGATAACTTTCTTTGGCCATGTTATTTTGAGAAGACATAATTGCTTAGTTAGTATGCTTGAAGTATTATTATTTTTTATGTCAATATGAACTTTTGTCTTGAATCTTTCGGTTCTGAATATTCTTGCCACAATTAAGAAGTTTTACATTGAAATTATGCCAAAGTATCACTCCGCGTCAAAAATTCTCTTTTTATCATTTACCTACTCGAGGACGAGCAGGAATTAAGCTTGGGGATGCCTGATACGTCTCCAACGTATCTATAATTTTAGATTGCTCCGTGCTACTTTATCTACTATTTTGGACTATATTGGGCTTTATTTTCCACTTTTATATTATTTTTGGGACTAACCTATTAACCGGAGGCCCAGCCCAGAATTGCTGTTTTTTTGCCTATTTCAGTGTTTCGAAGAAACGGAATATCAAACGGAGTCCAAACGGAATGAAACCTTCGGGAACGTGATTTTCTCACTGAACGTGATCCAGGAGACTTGGACCCTACTCCAAGAAGTAACAAAGGCGGTCACGAGGGTGGGGGGCGCCCCCCTAGGGCGCGCCCCTACCTCGTGGCCCCCCTGTTGTTCCACCGACGTACTCCTTCTTCCTATATATACCTACGTACCCCCAAACGATCGTAGGAGGAGCCAAAAACCTAATTACACCGCCGCAACTTTCTGTATCCACGAGATCCCATCTTGGGGCCTGTTCCGGAGCTCCGCCGGAGGGGGCATCCACCACGGAGGGCTTCTACATCAACACCATAGCCCCTCCGATGAAGTGTGAGTAGTTTACTTCAGACCTTCGGGTCCATAGCTAGTAGCTAGATGGCTTCTTCTCTCTTTTTGGATCTCAATACAATGTTCTCACCCTCTCTCGTGGAGATCTATTCGATGTAATCTTATTTTTGCGGTGTGTTTGTTGAGACCGATGAATTTTGAGTTTATGATCCAGCTTATCTATGAATAATATTTGAATCTTCTCTGAATTCTTTTATGTATGATTGAGTTATCTTTGCAAGTCTCTTCAAATTATCCGTTTGGTTTGGCCAACTAGATTGGTAGTTCTTGCAATGGGAGAAGTGTTTAGCTTTGGGTTCATTCTTGCGGTGTCCTTTCCCAGTGACAGAAGGGGCAGCAAGGCACGTATTGTATTGTTGCCATAGAGGATAACAAGATGGGGTTTTTATCATATTGCATGAATTTATCCCTCTACATCATGTCATCTTGCTTAAGGCGTTAATCTGTTTTTAACTTAATACTCTAGATGCATGCTAGATAGCGGTCGATGAGTGGAGTAATAGTAGTAGATGCAGAATCGTTTCGATCTACTTGTCTTGGACGTGATGTCTATATACATGATCATACCTAGATATACTCATAACTTTGCTCAATTTTGTCAATTGCTCAACAGTAATTTGTTCACCCACCGTAGAATATCTATGCTCTTGAGAGAAGCTAGTAGTGAAACCTATGGCCCCCGGGTCTATTCTCATCATATCAATCTCTACTACTTTATTACTTGCTTTGTTTTTACTTTGCGTTTTACTTTTCACTTTGCATCTATATACCAAAAATACCAAAAATATTATTTATCATCTCTATCAGATCTCACTCTCGTAAGTGACCGTGAAGGGATTGACAACCCCTAATCGCGTTGGTTGTGAGGAGCTATCGTTTTGTGTAGGTACGAGGGACTTGTGCGTGGTCTCCTACTGGATTGATACCTTGGTTCTCAAAAACTGAGGAAATACTTACGCTACTTTGCTGCATCATCCTCTCCTCTTCGGGGAAATCCAACACAGTGCTCAAGAGGTAGTACATTACATCAAGCAAGGTTTCATATTTTTTTAATCATATTTTAATTTTTTGGAATTAAAATGCCATGGCACTCCATGCATGTGTCCATGCCGTGAGACCAATATGTTTGAAAATTCCTACTAATTTACTCCACATGGAATTAACTCGCACACAGGCACACAAATATGATCTTTCAAACCGTTATGGTTAGCTGTTGCATGTAGATGTAGGTCAAATTTGAATTACGGTCATTAAATGGCTAGAAAATCACTTAAATGTCTTTAAAAGGTCAAATGACCCCGGTAATTTTCCAAATTTTCACATGACAATTGTATTAGTGCACGTTAAACATAGAAAAAATTGAAGGCCGTAAGAGGAAGCTATCTCTCGTTCATCATCAAACAAGCATTGTTCCCTCTCGGAACCACGAGCCTTCTTGTGAGTTGCTCCGGTTTGTGAGGGGTGTGTGTCCAAACTTTCTTCAAACATGCCAATTTGTCGGTGTACTAAGGTAGGGGTACCTCAGTACCCCAACTTGTGCACGGGCGATTCTGACTTCAGCGCAGGGTTTACCACGTGCTCGCCAAGACCTTCCTGCTCCATGTCAAACCATTCAAAGACGAAGTATACAAGACAGAAGATCGAGACCCGGCAAGCGGAGCTTGCCGGAAGGCCGCTCTGACTCAAGGTTACCTCACTCACGCAAGGCCCCGCAAGAAGAGCTTGCCGGAAGACTAGGAGATTACATCATAGAAGACACGCCTCGGCGCTATATGCGTCGGCGAGGGCCCGGGAGCGATAAGCTACTGAGTCCGCAAGCTCCGGCCCGGCAAAGTCAAGACCCGGCAAGGTGCTTGCCGGGAGAGTTCTGTTGTGTGCCCGCTCCAGCTCATCGGCCCACGCGTGCCGCCAGGGCCTTTCGAGGACGCGTGGCGGATGATCTGCAGCCTGGGGACACGGTAGCACTCCACGGTGGTGGAGCCATCGCCGTGGCGACGGAGACATTAGGGCGGAACTTTTGGGGTCGACGGCGACGGGCATTAAATGCCCTTGTCCCCCTCACAAAAGTAGGTAGCGACCATCGTTCACGACCGTAGCTCCAATCGTTCCCGCACTATTCCAACTACCATCTCTTTTACGTTTTACCCTTTTTCTCCTCGTTGACACCGCTCGGTGACCCTTGCACTATAAAAGGAGGCCCATGCACAACGTGGAGGGTGGTTCGAAACCTTTGCAACTCTCGCGCTCGGTGTAGCTGCTACTGTAGCTCTTCAAGCTCCCGAGCTCAATACAATCAAGTAGGAGTAGGGTTTCTGCGTTCATCGCGTTCGAACTGGGTAAAACTGCCCGCGTGCTCGCCACGATCTGCTCTTCGTGCTCCCTCCGCCTCGTACCGCATGCACAAGGGCTCCGGTCCCATAGGTGTTCGTGGCGGGCGCTTTCCCGACATCTTTGGCGCGCCCGGTAGGGGAGGTCGAGGTTGTGCAGACCTGATCCGGCGTTCACGCTGGCGCGCTTCTTCATCAACCTCTCCGGTTTCATCAGCAACTTCATCAACAATTGCGCCATGGCCCGAAGAAGAAGGCTTGAGGTTGCGAGTCCGTCTGCGTCTCATCCGCCGCCACCGAGCCAACGGTGGGCGGAGGAGACGCCGTCGGAAGGTGGTCGCCGCGAGACACTCGCGGCGCCACCAGATCAAGGACAAGACGGATGACCGCGCCTCGGTCTCCGTGGACACGCCGCGTCCATCTCAAAGATATCGACAACCCAGCGAGCGCCATACCACGGGAGGTGGTATCCGCCTGCTGGGGCAAGGACACACCGGAGGCTCGCGGGATGCTCCGGACCACCGTCCGGCACAAGCAAAGCGAAGGCGCCGGGGCAGGACCCTGCTCCTTCTAACGCTGTTAGGAGTCCGAGCATATCCCGCTCCTCGCACCGCCCGCTCCCCTCCACTCCGCGAAGCGCTCGCAAAGCGCGAATCGCTCGACTTCCCTCCAGCGGCGGACAAGGCCGAAGACTGGAGGGCTACCATCCAGAGCCTGATCGCCTTCGCCAACAACGACTCTTCACAGCAGCCGGCGACCTCGCGGCCGCGGCAAGCTGAGAAGACGAAGGCCGACGGCGACAAGACCGCCGGGGGTGCAACCACCGTGCACTCCCCGCCGCAGAAGCAAAAGACGCCGCCCCGCCGGAACAACGCCGACGACGGCTCCACGGCATCGTCGGATCCGCGGGCTCGACGGGATCAACGCCAGGTCCTCGACGACCGGCGACAAGAAGACGCTCGGACCACAATCGAGCGCCGCCGAGAAGCTCGGCGACAATCAGACCAGAGAGCTGGGAACGCTGTCGACGCTGCGCCCCGGTGAACCAGCGACTTGCCAGTCGCGGCGAGCTGCCTGCGTTCACCCGCGAAGCGGCGCGTCGATGGCCCAAAGATGAAGAATTTCAAGCCCGACGTGCGGAGAAATATGGCGGCAAGACGCACCTCGGAATTCCTCGGTGTCTACACCATCGCGGTGCAGGCTGCGAAGCGCGACGAAAGATTCTCGGCGAACTACTTCCGCTTCGTGCTTAAGCGAGCGTTCGTTCTTGGCTTATGCACTTGCCGGACGGCTCCATTTCTTCTTGGGCAGACCTTTGCCATCGGTTTGTTGGCGCCTTCACTTTGCGGCCACAAACCCCACGGCCAGAGAGCGATCTCCACATTTTGGCCCGAAGGAAGGAGAATCCTGCGCAAGTATATCCAACGCTTCAGCCGTGTGCGGCACAACATCCTCGATGTCCACCTGCCATGTTATCGGCGCGTTCCACCAGAACGTGCGTAACCGCCGCATGCGTGAAGAGATGGCGATGACCAAGATTCGGGATGTCAGCGAGCTCTATGCTCTGGCTGATAAGTGCGCCCGCGCGGAAGAGGGGAGGAGACTCCCCGGGGAGGATGCTGGCGCAGGAGGAAGCGACAGTGACGACGCCGCCCCGACAAAGAAGAGCCGGCGGCGGAACAACCGAAAGAAGAACAAGAAAGAGGTGCTTGCCGTCGAGAAGTCCGGCAAGGAGGCTCCCGCCAAGCAAACACAGGCTGGCGGCTCCGGCAAGGAGCCTGCCCCTGTAGCGGCAGCCGACAAGCAGGGCGGCTCCGACAAGCAATACTGCAAAATCCACCGCACCAAGGGCCACGATCTCTCCAACTGCAAGCGCGTCGAGTATCTCGTCGAGCAGCAAAAAGCTGAGTACGAGAGGCGCGACAAGGAGAAGGCCCAAGGTGGCGGAGGAGAACCGAGCAAGCGGCCGCTCAATGGCGGGGAGGACGCTTGCAGCAGGCCAAGCAGCGGCAAGGTGATCGACCTCCCGGGGCGCGACAAGGATGAAGAAGACGACGACGAAGACATGGAGGATGAGGATAACAGCGAGCAGGAGTTCCGAAGGCCACGGAGGTTCGTGCGTCGGCGGTGGCGCCTCTCACACCTCCCACCGCCAGCTAAAGCGGTGGGTGCGTGAGGTGAATGCAGCGGAGCCGCCCGTGGAGTCGCGAGCTCCTCAAATGGTCCAACCGCCCATCATTTTTGATCTTGAGGATCACCCGACCGCACCACCGCGGTCGGGTGCTTGCCGATGCTGGTCTCGCCCACCATCCGCAACCTCAAGGTCACCAAAATGTTGGTTGACGGCGGGGCCGGGCTGAACTTGATCTCCTCTGCTGTGATCAAGAAACTCCAAATTCCAGATGGCGAGCTCAAGAGACCGGTTCTTTCAAGGAATCAACCCGGACGGAGCAAGCCCAAGGAAAGATCACTCTGCGGTGACCTTTGGCGGGAGCTCAATTTCAGGATAGAGCGCATCACTTTCGACGTCGCCGATATTCCGTTGCCATACAATGGAATACTCGGCCGTCCTGCCCTCGCCAAGTTCATGGCAGCTTCCCATTATGCTTACAACGTACTCAAGATGCCGGGGCCGATAAGCGTCATCACTGTCCACGGCGACAAGAAGGATGCGCTTGTCTGCGCCGACAAGATCTACCGGGATGCGGCAGCTGCGGCCGATAAGAATACGCTTGCCGCTGAAGCTCCCGGGGGGAAGAAGACGAAGACCAAGTCCGGCAAGTGCTCTGGGGCCCACTCCGGCAACCGCACCTCTTCGGAGTGCTGCGCTGCCGTCGAGGACGTCCCGTCGAGCTCCACCGGCAAGAGTAAAAAGGGAATGGCCGCTCCGCCGGCAACCAAGAAGGTGTCCGCCAAGGAGGACGGCACTGGTGGTACCTTCACCATCAGTGCCACACTTGACAGCAAATAGGAAAGCGCGCTCGTTGCCTTCCTGCGGGCGAATGTCGATGTGTTTGCATGGCAACCATCTGACATCCCCGGTGTTCCCAGGAAGGTGATTGAGCACAAGCTTGCTGTTTGCCCTCATGCGCGGCCCATCAAGCAAAAAGTGAGGAAGCAAGCCGTGGAGCGCCAAGAATTCATCAACGAAGAAATCAAGAAGCTAGAGGCAGCAGGCCTAGTTAGAGGTGTGATCCATCCGACGTGGTTAGCAAACCCGATTAAATGCGTGCGCAAGGCCAACGGAAATGGAGGCTGTGTATAGACTTCACCGATGTGAATAAAGCATGTCCCAAGGATCCATTCCCTTGCCGCGCATTGACCAGATTGTTGACTCCATCGCGGATGTGAGCTACTCGCTTTCTTGATGCATACTCAGGCTATCACCGATCTTTATGGCCAAAGAGGATGAAGAGAAGATCGCATTTATCACTCCATGTGGCACTTATTGCTTCATCGCATGCCATTTGGATCAAGAATGCAGGATCAACATTTGCAAGGGTAGTGTATATCTGCTTTTGAGCCACGCAGATCCACGTAAATGTAGAGGCTTACATGGATGATATCGTGGTGAAGAGCAAAAGCAAGGATACGCTGATTCAAGATTTGGAAGAGACATTTCAGAACCTGCGCAAGATACAGACTTAAGTTGAACCCCGAGAAGTGCGTCTTTGGAGTTCCTCCGCAAACTTCTCGGGTTCTTTATCCACAGAGGGGATTGAAGCCAACCCGACAAGATTAAAGCCATTGAGCAGATCGAAGCCCGGCGAGTCAAGGATGTCGAAGGCTTGCAGGTTGTGTGGCTGCCCTCGGTAGGTTCATTTCAAAGTCTGCGAGAACGCGCCTACCTTTCTTCAAAATCTTGAAGAAGGCAGGTCCCATGAAGTGGACTCCGAAGCGGAGGCAGCGCTGCAGGATTTGAACGGTACCTATCCTCCACCCCAATACTTGTCGCACCTAGACCACGGGAGAAGTTGCTGCTGTACCTAGCGGCAACCAACCAGAATGGTTAGTGCTGCGTTAATAGCGGAGAGGGAGTCCGACGAGGAGGCTACACCACCGCAAGCGAGTCCAGCGACAAGCGGGGGCTGCTCCGACAAGCTCTGCCCCGACAAGGACAACTCTGCGAGGAGCAGGATGAGGTGCGGAAGAAGATGGTGCGGGCCCAGTGTATTTTGTAAGTTCCCTTCTCCAAGGGCTAGATCAAGATACTCGGTGTGCAAAGTTGCTTTTCGCCTCCTCATGGCCTCGAGAAAGCTGCGCCATTACTTCGAGCACACGAGATAACAGTGGTCACTCGCTTTCATCAAGAGGATATTGCACAACCCGAAGCAACAGCAGGATCGTTGAGTGGGCACTTGGAGCTGTCGAGCTTTGGACTCAAGTTTGAAAGTACTTCAACCATACAGAGCCGAGCTTTGGCAGAATTTATAGCAGAGTGGACCCCAACGCCCGATGAAGAAGTCCAAGAAACAAGTACACCCGCATAAGAAGCGACAAGTGAATGGGTAATGTACTTTGATGGTGCCTTCTCGCTGCAAGGCGCCGGTGCGGCGTGGTACTCATCGCGCCCACCGAGAGCACCTCAAGTATGTTATCCAGATGCACTTCCCAAGGGAGCAAGCGACAAACAACACCGCTGAATATGAAGGTTTGCTCGCCGCCTCGTGGATTGCGGCGAACTTGGGATCGAGAAGTTGATTGTCGGGAGATTCTCGATTGGTGGTCCGCAAGTTAACAAGAGCTATCGAGCCCTTTGATGGAAGCTTATGTCGATGAAGTGAGGAAGCTTGAGGAGCGCTTTGAAGGTTTGCAGATGGAGCACGTCCCGAGAGCTCCAGAATGAAATCGCAGATGGCCTTTCAAAGTGTGCTTCGATGAAGTTACCTATGGAACCGGGGACCTTCTTGCTCAAGCTGACTCAACCATCCGTCACGCCATCAATTGGGCAGTCCAAGAAGAGAAAGTTGGTCTCCGGCGACTACTTGCCGGCGGGTCTCCCTGAGGCCGCCGCCAAGGTCCCCAAGATCAACGACTAGAACGCTGAGGAACAGTTTGCTCCTGCAGATCCTCGGATCATGCAGTTAAACAAGTGTTCCCGACAAGCCTCGCCCCGGCGAGCTTGCCGGGGGACCTTCAGCTCCGGCAGAGCCAGAGGTTCTTGCCGTAGAAGCTGAGGTTCCCGCAGCGGCCCTCATGCCTTTAGTCCTTGCCGTTGAGCCCCAAGCTCCGCATGGGCGCAGCAGATCGTCCGTTTTTGCAAACCGGAGAACTTCCGACGACCGGAAGAAATAGAAGATAACCAGACAATCAAGTATGTACCAGTTCGTGGATAACGAGCTGTGCGTAAGAAGGCTCAATGGTGTCGGTCAAGTGCATCTCCGGGAAGATGGATGAAGCTGCTGGCGAAATACACGGAGGCATATGCGGCCACCACATTGGCGCAAGAAGGGCGCTTGCCGAAAGCTTTCCGGCAAGGGTTCTTTGGCAAGAAGCCCTCAAGATGCAATCGCACTAGTAACCAAGTGTGAAGCGTGCTAGTTCCATGCAAAGCAGATTCATCACCAGCTCAAGCTCTCCAAACAATCCCTTTGTCCTGGCCCTTCTCGATGCGGGGCTCGATATCCTCGGCCCCTTCCCCGTCTTGTCGGGGCTTTGAGTACTTGTACGTAGCAATCGACAAGTTCACGAAGTGGCCGAAGTGGAGCCAGCGAGAAAGGTGACAAAGACAATCAGCGGTCAAGTTCTTCAGATCGATTGTGTGCCGTTTCGATCCCTAACAGGATTATCACCGACAACGGTACACAATTCACTAGTCGCACCTTCATGCGATCGCCCAAGACCTTGGCGCCAAGGTCTGTTTAAGCTTCGCTTGCTCACCCGAGGAGCAACGGTCAAGCGGAGAGGGCCAATGCTGAAGTGCTGCGCGGACTCAAGACAAGAACTTTCGACGGGTTGTGCAAAAGCGGAAGAAATTGATAGAGGAGCTACCGCGGCTCTTTAATCAATCGAACGACACCAAATCGAGCCACCGGACAGACACCTTTTGCTCTAGTCTATGGAGCAGAGGCAGTTCTCCCCACGGAACTCGTATACGGATCTCCTCGAGTGCTCGCTATGATGAGCTCGAGCAAGAGCAAACTGCGGCAAGATGATGCATTGCTCCTTGAGGAGGGACGTCTCCAGGCTGTTGTACGAGCTGCTCGATACCAGCAAGCCTTGCGCCGCTACCATAGCCGCAAGGTCAAAGCCAGGAGTCTCGAGGAAGGCGACCTTGTTCTTCGGCGTGTTCAGTCCGCCAAGAATTCCAACAAGTTGACGCCGAAGTGGGAAGGCCCTTATCGGGTGAGACAAGTCACGAGGCCCGGCGCTGTCCGCCTCGAGACCGAAGAAGGCTTACCGGTGAGCAACTCCTGGAACATAGAGCATCTTCGCAAGTTTCACCCATAAGGCGCGGTTGCCGTGATCCGCTCCGCAACCACCTTTTGTACAAGCTTTGCATTGTTGCATGTAACCCTTTGTACAAAGCCGGCGCAGACCCCGTGCATCAGTAAAATTTCTGTGTTTTGCGCTAGTTGCCTTTCCCATGCTTTTCTTTGCTATTTGCATGTGTTATTTGGCATCTCTTGTGCGACACACATATCCGGTAAGCAATAGCACGCCGAAAGGCCATATACTTGTTTCCCTCTTCTCTTTCCTTGCCTCTTAAGCAGAAGGAACGCTCCTCGCGCACAAGTTTGCCGGGGAAGGAAACCGAGAACGCATGAGATCACGAAAGCTAAGTTATTAGAATTTGAGCAGTTCAAAATTTTAAATTTTAAGTTGCCTTCCTTGAACAACCACACTTTGTATGGAAAACACAGCGCGGAGGAACCTACCGTGGATAGCCGCACTTTATCTTGTTTTCGAGCACGCCAACGATTTAAGTGAGCTGCGACAAGTGTCGCGCCTTTGTTTCGCTTTTCGAGTCCGCCAGCAAGCTAAGTGCGTTGCGACTAGTCATGCAAGGTTGCTTGCCGGTAAGACCTTGGCCAGCGGGCTGCTTCGAGTTCAAGACTCAAGACTTTCATGGCAAGGGCCCCTTGCCGGCAAGTTCCCTAGAAGCGTAGGGTTGAAGCATACAAAGTTGAGGATTAGAACAAGGGAGATAACACTGCATCTATTGATCAAAATAAAGATAATATCTTACAAGGAATAACTTGTCGCGATGACTAATGAGTTCATAACACCCTATGCAGCAACAAAAAGAGATAAAGATAAAGGAGGCCTAGTCTACGCGGTCGCCCTCCACCCTGGAGATCTTGTTCACTTTAGCAATGATGTGGGCGACCTGCTCCTTCGAGCCTCCATGTTCGCGTCGGCCGGCAAGCTGCGAAGAACGTTGGTGAGGTTTATGCCGGATTGCGGTATACAATCTTCGTCGACACGCCCATGGTTCCCGTGCACAGCCGGCGAGTCTCCTCGGCGAGTTGCGCGGGGATCTTCTTCCGCAGATTTGCAAGGGCCGGCGCGATCCCCCTGAAGAAGAGGCTGAGCTTGGCGCCGGAAGGGAGATTTGGATCCGGGGAGTAGATGAGATGCTCCAGCTTCAGCGCCAGCAGCTCCTGGTCAATGTCGGACGCACAAGATACCAAGTCCTCGGTCCATACCTCGACGGTACGGGCGGAAGTGCTCGGCTGCTTTGTTGGCGCTGTCCACCAAGGTTCGCTCCTTGCGGAGCTCCTCCTTCAACTTGATCTCCGATCCCGGCGGCGCTGCGAGTCCCTTAGCGCAGAAACTTTCAGCTCAAGATCCTCGATGGAGTCCTTGGCGGCCTTCAACTCGTCGCCCTTCTTGGAAAGACACACCTGGAGTTCCGAGTTGGCGTGGGCGTCCTTCTCGCTCCGTGTTGGCGCGGGCGACCTTCTCCACGCCGCCTTCAAGAACTCCTCCAGCTGCGCGACCTTGGCGGCAAGCTCCTCCTTGGCGGTCTCCAGCAGCAGCCGCGCGGCTTCGCCTCCTTGCCTCCCGCCAAGGGCCTGCTCCCGAGCGGCAAGGTCTTCCTCGTGGGAGTCGAGGTTGACCTTCCGCTGGCGAGTTCTCCTTCTCGCCGAAAGCTCCACCCGGCGAGCAGCTGCTGCTCCTCGGTCTCAGCCTTCTCCAGCGACCACTCTTGGTATTCCCGGTGAGCCGCCACGCCCTCCGCCACCTCGTGGAGGCAGCCTGGTTGGCGGCGCTAAGCTCCGCCAAGACGCTTCTCCATCTCCTTGCGGCCTTGGCGGCAAGGGCCTCCCGAGAAGCAAGCCACCGCCTAGCCCGTAAAGGGCCAGGAGCTGATGAAGCAGCTTCTCCTCCTCGGGCCCGTCGCTCCGCCGGCCTCGGACGATCTTCAAGCCCTCGGAGGCGAGGACCTCCACGTCAAAGGCCTCGCCCTCCGCGGGGGCTCGCGACGAAGAGTCCCACGGCACCTGGATGAAGACGCCGTTGGGAGCTTTTAGATAGTAGCTCGCCTGCTCCTTTTCGGCGGAGGGGTCGGTGGCCGGTGCAGCACTTGATGCTCCCGCCGCCTCCGAGCCGGCGGTGCGGTCGCCGTCCCCCTCCCCGGCCGCTGCGTCCGCAGCCGGAGCGGTCTCTGGCGCATTTGGCCCGGCGGCTCCCGCCGTGTCCTCGGCGACAGGGGCGTCGCCACCGCCGCCCTGCGCGCCCTCCTCCTCAACAATGACGACTTCCGTCTCCATCTGCTCGGGGGGAGGAGGATCTAGAAGAAGAAGAAAAAGCAAAAGAAGTTCAAGCAAATATCCAAAAAGAGACAACGCCAAGAAGACAAAGTTGCAGAACCTACCTTGGCGGACGTCGTCAGCGGCGGGCTCCCTCGCCGGGGAGCTCTGCCTTGGCGGAGTGGCCGCCCTCGCTGGGCTGCTCGCTCTTGGCGGGGTGCTCGCCCTTGGCGGAGTACCTGCCCTGGCGGAGCGCCTCCTTGCCGGGAGTTCGGCCTTGGCGGGACGGCGGGCTCATGGCTCCTCGAGGGCGACCTCCGGACGCTCCTGCCGCTGTGGCTCCATCTCTGCACAAGTCAAGACAAACACGTCAAGATATTGGAACAAGACAAAATCTCCAAGCGCGCCCGGCGAGCGAAAGTGCAAGACCCAGACTTACGCTGGGGGCTGCGCTGGGGGCTGCTCCTCGGAGCAGCGCTCGGGTCCGGCAAGCTTGGCTCCGGCACGTCCCCGGTCGCTGCGGCGGGCGAGTCGTCCGCGACTTCGACCACGGGCACCTTGGCCTTCTTCGCCACCCGCTCCGCCAAGGTCCTGAAATCAAAGCAAGAAACAAGATTAGCTTCAACAATAATCAAGGCGAAATTTGAGAAGATGTAAGATCTCGAATACTTACTCCTGTTCCTCCTCGTCGCCTTCGCTCAAGGCGGAGAAGTCATACTCCACCTGGGGTGCGTCTGCGCGAGGAGCGGGAGGCGAAGACTCCCTCGGGCGCTTGGCGGTCCACGACTGGGGCTGCGGCTGCGAGACCCAGCCTCGTGGCAGCCGGGGCCGGGGAGCGGGCGGAGCCGCCGCTCCGCTCGAGAAGACTCTGTCGCCTGACGCCGACTTGCGGGCGCCTGCTGTGTGGCTCGCGACGGGCTGCCTCCGCCGTGGCTGGTGCGCCGGTCGCCCCCGGTGCAGCTTGGCTCCCCCGAGGAGCTCGCGCTGCCCGGCGAGCTGGTTGTTGCCGGGGCGCCTGCGCCCTCGCTCCCGTCGCCGCCTTCCGGAGACGCTTCAGTGGGGAACGCCCAGGGCTTGCCCGGGGCGGGGAGGTCTCCGACGACGAGGAGAGGTCGTCAGCGTAAAGCTCCGTGGACCCGCCAGAGTCCTCGGCAGCCTCGGCGTCCTCCTCCTCCTCCTCCCCGGCTGGCTTGCCGGACCCAGCGCCCTGCGCTGCGGCCTCTTTCCCTCTGGCGCCTCCGCTCCCTCCGGCGCCTTCGCTTCCTGCGGCGCCTCTGTTCCCTCCGGCAGCGTCACCCCTTGCCGCGGCCTCGGCCACGATTCCGGGGATCCCGGAGTGCCTCAACGAGGGGACCCCGGCGAGCGCGTCGGGAGGAAGCTGCAGTAGTCTGCGGATCTCCGCCTCCTCCGCTTGGCAGGACGCTTCCGCAGCCTCTGCCTCCTCGGGCGTGTAGCCGAACTCTCCTGCCGCTGCGGCTGCAGCGGCCTCTTCAAGCCGAGAAGCGATGTACGCTATCTCCTGGTCCGTGGTGTCCCGTGTCAGCCCCCGGGTCTCGTTCTTGTTCTTCGCCACCTCCACAAGGTTGTCGAAGAAGCTGAGGACGTCTATTGGCTTGGGCGGAATCCATGTGCGGTCCACGCCGTGCGAGTCGCACGCGGGCATCATGGCGCGGAGGTTGTCCCCGGCTGTCTTTGTTGCAGAGGGCACCACTCCCGGGACTCTGAACCATTCCGGGTGGGCGGGTCGTGCTTAAACAGTTCCGGACCATCCCTTCAGCTCCAGCGACGTGAAGTTGAAGTTTAGCCCGGGCGCAGCCTCATTATATCCGCTGCGTTGCCATACTCCCAGCCGGCCTTTTCCTGTCTTGGAGAGGGCGTCTGGCGGCGGAGGAAGTCTGCACCTACTGCGACGCAGATAACTTTGCTACTCAAGACGAAGAATCCGGATGAGGGCGATGTTGAGCTTGACGCCATCCGGATCCAGCTCGCTCCAGCCCTGCCACGACGATAGGAGTTGTCTTGCGCGCGGTGAAGTGCTGCGGCTCGTCTTCAACGATCCAGCACCAACCAAGACGCCACTCTTCCCACTTGCCGCGGAGCTCCCGGCAAGTAAGACTCCTTCTTGTTCGCATTTAAAACCCAAGATATCCCTCCGGAGAGGGGGCGCCACCTCTACTCTAGGAGTGAAGAAATGCCTAAACAGCGCTACGTTGGGATGAATTTTATGTAGTTTTCGCACATGTGTGCGAAAACCGCCATGGTAAGGATGGCGTTGGGGGTGAAGTCAAGAAGATGGAGGCCGTAGGTGTGCATGACGTCACAGAAGAATTCAGAAAAAGGAGGGCAAAGACCGCAGTGGAAGAAGGCTACGAAGAAATAGTACCCGCCGGGGTAGTTGTCCTTGGCGGCGGCCGGATAAGCTCGAGTGCGGGGGAGCGCCTTGGTTCCCTTGGACCAGAACAAGTAATACTTGTTCCAGAGCTCCCGCGCGCTGAGCCTCAGCGGGAAGACGAGGTTCCGCTTCCGGTACTCGGTGAGCCTCGCCGCGTGCTCCGACTTCTCCTTCTTGGCCTTCTCCGCCTTCGCCTTCTCGGTCTTCGGGGCCATGGCGGAGGCGGCGGAGGAAGGGGGACGAAGAGCCCGGCGGCGCTGGAGATGCAGGCGGCGGCGGCGGAGGTTTGGAGGCAGAGCACAAAGGGGATCTCTGGAAGAGGAAGAGGATGCAATGAAAGCGAAAGGAGGGGAACCGCTCCTGCTTCCTCTGCTTTTATGGGGAAGTGGGGCGTTCGCTCTTTCCATTAAAAGAACGTGGGCACGCCCCATCCCACGACGCCGCAATCGACGCTGCGTGCGCTCTGGGGATCGGCGGATGCGGAAGTGGATTCGCGCGCCGTGGGCGCGTGTGCCCGTGACATGCTTTTGGGCCTGGCCCAACAGCGCTCGGCACCGTGTGTGGCCCAGCCCGGGGCTCTGTCGGTGTACTAAGGTAGGGGTACCTCGGTACCCCAACTTGTGCACGGCGGTTGCAGCTTCCAGCGGCAGGGTTTACCACGTGCTCGCCAAGACCTTCCCGCTCCATGTCAAACCATTCAAAGACGAAGTATACAAGATGAAGATCGAGACCACGGCAAGCGGAGCTTGCCGGAAGGCCGCTCTGACTCAAGGTTACCTCACTCACGCAAGGCCCTGGCAAGAAGAGCTTGCCAGGAAGACTAGGAGATTACATCATAGAAGACACGCCTCGGCGCTATATGCGTCCCGGCGAGGGCCCGGGGAGCGATAAGCTACAGAGTCCGGCAAGCTCCCGGGCCCGGCAAAGTCAAGACCCCGGCAAGGTGCTTGCCGGGAGAGTTGCTGCAGTGTGCCGCTCCAGCTCATCGGCCACGCGTGCCTACAGGGCCTTTCTATGGACGCGTGGCGGATGACTGTGCAGCCTGGGGGACACGGTAGCACTCCACGGTGGTGGAGCCATCGCCGTGGCAGACGGAGACATTAGGGCGGGAACTTTTGGGGTCGACGGCGACGGGCATTAAATGCCCTTGTCCCCCACTGTCAAAGTAGGTAGCGACCACTGTTCACGCACTGTAGCTCCACTGTTCCCGCACTATTCCAACTACCATCTCTTTTACGTTTTTACCCTTTTTCTCCTACGTTGACACCTGTCGGTGACCCCTTGCACTATAAAAGGAGGCCCATGCACAACGTGGAGGGGGTTCGAAACCTTTGCAACTCTCGCGCTCGGTGTAGCTGCTACTGTAGCTCTTCAAGCTCCCGAGCTCAATACAATCAAGCAGGAGTAGGGTTTCTGCGTTCATCGCGCCCGAACCTGGTTAAAAACTGCCCGCGTGCTCGCTACGATCTGCTCTTCGTGCTCCCTCCGCCCTCGTACCGCACAGACAAGGGGCTCCGGTCCCATAGGTGTTCGTGGCGGGCAGTTTCCCCCGACACAATTGTTTTACCACATCATCTTGGTGGCATGACATTACATCAAGCAAGGTTTCATTCTCTGATCATTTTTTAATTGTTTGGAATTAAAATGCCATGGCACTCCATGCATGTGTCCATGTCGTGAGACCAATATGTTTGAAACTTCCTTCTAATTAACTGCACATGGAATTAACTCGCACACAAGCACACAAATATGATTTTTCAAACAGTTATGGTTAGCCGTTGCATGTAGATGTAGGTCAAATTTGAATTACGGTCATTAAATGGCTAGAAAATCACTTAAATGTCTTTAGAAGGTCAAATGACCCCTGGAATTTCAAATTTTCACCTGACAGTTGTATTAGTGCATGTTAAACATAGAAAAAATGTGAAGGCCGTAAGAGGAAGCTATCTCCCGTTCGTCATCAAACATGCATTGTTCCCTCTCGGAACCACGAGCCTTCTAGTGAGTTGCTCCGGTTTGTGAGGGGTGTGTGTCCAAACTTTCGTCAGAGAGGCCAATTTTATTTACCACATCATCTTGGTGGCATGACATTACATCAAGCAAGATTTCATGTTTTTCTGATCATTTTTTATTTTTTTTAGAATTAAAATGTCATGGCACTCCATGCATGTGTCCATGCCGCGAGACCAATATGTTTGAAAATTCCTTCTAATTTACTGCACATGGAATTAACTCGCACACAAGCACACAAATATGATCTTTCTAACCGTAATGGTTAGCCGTTGCATGTAGATGTAGGTCAAATTTGAATTACGGTCATTAAATGGCTAGAAAATCACTTAAATGTCTTTAAAAGGTCATTTGACCCCTGGAATTTCCAAATTTTCACATGACAGTTGTATTAGTGCATGTTAAACATAAAAAAATGTGAAGGCCGTAAGAGGAAGCTATCTCTCGTTCATCATCAAACATGCATTGTTCCCTCTCGGAACCACGAGCTTTCTAGTGAGTTGCCCCGGTTTGTGGGGGGGGTGTCCAAACTTTCATCAAACAGGCCAATTTTTTTATCACATCATCTTGGTGGCATGACATTACATCAAGCAAGGTTTCGTATTTTTTTGATCGTTTTTTATTTTTTTGGAATTAAAATGCCATGGCACTCCATGCATGTGTCCATGCCATGAGACCAATATGTTTGAAAATTCCTTCTAATTTACTGCACATGGAATTAACTCGCACACAAGCACACAAATATGATTTTTCAAACCATTATGGTTAGCCGTTGCATGTAGATGTGGTTCAAATTTGAATTACGGTCATTAAATGGCTAGAAAATCACTTAAATATCTTTAAAAGGTCAAATGACCCCTGAAATTTTCCAAATTTCACATGACAATTGTATTAGTGCACGTTAAACATAGAAAAAAACTGAAGGCCGTGAGAGGAAGCTATCTCCCGTTCATCATCAAACATGCATTGTTCCTCCCGGAACCACGAGCCTTCTAGTGAGTTGCTCCGGCTTGTGAGGGGTGTGTGTTCAAAATTTCGTCAAACAGGCCAATTTTTTACCATATCATCTTGATGGCATGACATTACATCAAGCAAGGTTTCATGTTTTTCTGATCATTTTTTATTTTTTTTGGAATTTAAATGCCATGGCACCCCATGCTTAATTATGTCATGGTCGTTAGACCAATATGTTTGAAAATTCCTTCCAATTTACAGCGCATGGTATTAAATCGCACACAAGTACACAAAATATGACTTTTCAAACCGTTATGGTTAGCTGTTGCATGTACATGTTGTTCAAATTTGAATTACGGTCATTAAATGGCTAGAAAATCACTTAAATGTCTTAAAAGATCAAATGACCCCTCAAATTTTCCAAAATTTGACATGACAGTTGTATTAGCACTATAAATTTTCTCGTACATTTAAAACACCATCCATTGCCACTTTACTCCAAATTCGTCTTTCACAGCTAATAAAAAATATCCACAACATCACACACATTTTTTTGTTGGAACCGTTTGCGATGAAATTTTTTGGTTCTATTTAAGTCTTCCTCCTTAACCTTCACCGGCTCGTCTGCTCTAGTGTTGGCAACCCCTGAATCCACGAATCCCGATCCCCATTCCTGCACCCCCTTCTTGCAAATATGATGTCGTGGAAACGCTTCGTGAAGGCCCGTACGATGGCCGCGTCCTCCTCGAGCGCCGCCTCCTGCGCCAAGAGCGCGACCACCTACTGATACATCCATTTTGCATCATGCTTTTATATCAGTATTTATTGCATTATGGGTCGTTATTACACGTTATATCACAATACTTATGCCCTTTCTCTCTTATTTTATAAGGTTTACATGAAGAGGGAGAATGTCGGCACCTGGAATTCTGGACTAGAAATGGAGCAAATATTAGAGACCTATTCTGCACAACTCCAAAAGACCTAAACTTCACGGAGATCAGTATTGGAATATATTAAAAATATTGGGCGAAGAAAGCACCAGAGCGGCCCACCAGTCAGCCACGAGGGTGGAGGGCGCACCCTACCCCTTGGGCGCGCCCCTGCCTCGTGGGCCCCCTGGCAGGCCCCCGACTCCCATCTTCTGCTATATGGTGTCTTTTCCCTGGAAAAAATTAGAGAGAAGCTTTTGGGATGAAGCGCCGCAGTCTCGAGGCGGAACCTGGGCAGGACCAATCTAGGGCTCCAGCGGAGCTGTTCTGCTGGGGAAACATCCCTCCGGGAGGGGGAAATCACCACCATCGTCATCACCATTGATCCTCTCATCGAGAGGGGTTCAATCCCCATCAACATCTTCACCAGCACCATCTCCTCTCAAACCCTAGTTCATCTCTTGTATCCGATCTTTGTCTCAAAACCTCAGATTGGTACCTGTGGGTTGCTAGTAGTGTTGATTACTCCTTGTAGTTGATGCTAGTTGGTTTATTCGGTGGAAGATCATATGGTCAGATCCTTAATGCTATTCAATACCCGTCTGATTATGAACATGATATGCTTTGTGAGTAGTTATGTTTCTTCCTGAGGACTTGGGAGATGTCTTGTTATAAGTAATCATGTGAATTTGGAATTTGTTCGATATTTTGATGAGATGTATGTTGTCTCTCCTCTAGTGGTGTTATGTGAACGTCGACTACATGACACTTCACCATGATTTGGGCCTAGGGGAAGGCATTGGTAAGTAATAAGTAGATGATGGGTTGCTAGAATGACAGAAGCTTAAACCCTACTTTATGCGTTGCTTCGTAAGGGGCTGATTTGGATCCATATGTTTCATGCTATGGTTAGGTTTACCTTAATTCTTCTTTCGTAGTTGCGGATGCTTGCGAGAGGGGTTAATAATAAGTGGGAGGCTTGTCCAAGTAAGGACAACACCCAAGCACCGGTCCACCCACATATCAAATTATCAAAGTAACGAACACAGATCATATGAGCATGATGAAAACTAGCTTGACAATAATTCCCATGTGTCCTTGGGAGCGCTTTGCTTTATATAAGAGTTTTTCCAGGCTTTTCCTTTGCTACAAAAAAGGATTGGGCCACCTTGCTGCACCTTAGTTACCTTTGTTACTTGTTACCCGTTACGAATTATCTTATCACAAAACTATCTATTACCGATAATTTCAGTGCTTGCAGAGAATACCTTACTGAAAACCGCTTGTCATTTCCTTCTGATCCTCTTTGGGTTTGACACTCTTACTTATCAAAAGGACTACGATAGATCCCCTATACTTGTGGGTTGCTACCTCTTGAGCTCGTGTTGGTTTTCTCTTGAAGAGGAAAGGGTGATGCAGCAAAGTAGCGTAAGTATTTCCCTCAGTTTTGAGAACCAAGGTAACAATCCAGTAGGAGAAAATGCACAAGTCACCGAATACCTGCACAAACAATCAACAACTTGCACCCAACACAATAAAGGGGTTATCAATCCCTTCACGATCACTTGCAAAAGTGAGATCTGATAGAGATAGATAAATGGTAAAGTAAATATTTTGGGTTTATAGAACGGAAAGTAAAAGATTGCAAAATAGTAGATCAGAAACTAGTAAGATGTAAATGAGATTAAATAATATGGAAATGAGACCCGGGGGCCATAGGCTTCACTAGTGGCTTCTCTCATGATAGCAAATATTATGGTGGGTGAACAAATTACTGCCGAGCAATTGATAGAAGAGCACATAGTTATGATGATATCTAAGGCAATGATCATGAACATATGCATCATGTCTGTGTCAAGTAGACCGAACGATTCTGCATCTACTACTATTACTCCACACATCGACCGCTATCCGACATGCATCTAGAGTATTAAGTTCATAAAGAACGGAGTAACGCATTAAGTAAGATGACATGATGTAGAGGAATTAACTCAAGCAATATGATGAAAACCCCATCTTTTTATCCTTGATGGCAACAATACAATACGTGCCTTGCTGCCCCTACTGTCACTGGGAAAGGACACCGCAAGATTGAACCCAAAGCTAAGCACTTCTCCTATTGCAAGAAAGATCAATCTAGTAGGCCAAACTAAACCGATAATTCGAAGAGACTTGCAAAGATATCAAATCATGCATATAAGAATTCAGAGAAGAACCAAATAATATTCATAGATAATCTGATCATAAATCCACAATTCATCGGATCTCGGCAAACACACCGCAAAAGAATATTGCATCGAATAGATCTCCAAGAACATCGAGGAGAACATGGTATTGAGAATCAAAGAGATAGAAGAAGCTATCTAGATAATAACTATGGACCCGAAGGTCTGTGGTAAACTACGCACGCTTCATCGGTGAGGTAATGGTGTTGATGTAGAAGCCCTCCGTGATCGAATCCACCTCTGACAGGATACTGGAAAAGGTCCCTAGATGGCATCTCATGGGTACAGAAGGTTGTGGTGGTGGAGAAGTGGTTTCATGGCTCTCCTAGATGTTTTCAGGGTATAAGAGTATATATAGGCGAAGGAACTAGGCCCGGGGAGCTACGAGGGGCCCACGAGGTAGGGGCGCGCCCTACCCCTGGGCGTGCCCTCCCGCCTCATGGCCGCGTGCCTCGTTGCGTCTTCGACTTCATCTCCAAGTCTTCTGGTTTGCTTTGGTCCAAGAAAGATCATCGCGAAGGTTTCATTCCGTTTGGACTCCGTTTGGTATTCCTTTTCTGCAAATCTCTAAAATAGGCAAAAAAAATGAAACTGGCACTGGGCTCTCGGTTAATAGGTTAGTCCCAAAAATAATATATAATAGCATATAAATGCCTATTAAACATCCAAAACAGATAATATAATAGCATGGAACAATAAAAAATTATAGATACGTTGGAGATATATCATGGGTCATCAAGACTCTTTTCGGGCGTCGTTGCCGGGGAGTGAAGCGCCTTCGGTAAGGAAACATTTATATAGTGTGCTGAAATTTACTGTCACTTGTTACCATGGAAAATAATCCTTTGAGGGGCTTGTTCGGGGTATCTTCACCTCGACCAGAAGAGCAAAGAGTTGCTCCTCAACCTACTGAAAATATTTACTTTGAAATTCCTTCGGGCATGATAGAGAAACTACTAGCTAATCCTTATACAGGAGATGGAACATTACATCCCAATATGCACCTAATCTATGTGGATGAAGTTTGTGGATTATTTAAGCTTGCAGGTATGCCCGAGGATGTTGTCGAGAAGAAGGTATTCCCTTTATCTTTGAAGGGGAAGGCATTGACATGGTATAGGCTATGTGATGATATTGGATCATGGAACTACAACCGATTGGAATTGGAATTTCATCAGAAGTTTTATCCTATGCATCTGGTTCATCATGATCAGAATTATATATATAATTTTTGGCCTCGTGAAGGAGAAAGTATCGCTCAAGCTTGGGGGAGGCTTAAGTCAATGTTATATTCATGCCCCAATCATGAGCTCTCAAGAGAAATTATTATTCAAAAAATTTATGCTCGGCTTTCTCATGATGATCGCTCCATGCTCGATACTTCTTGTACTGATTCTTTTATGATGAAGACTATTGAATTCAAATGGGATTTATTGGAAAGAATTAAACGCAACTCTGAAGATTGGGAACTCGACGGAGGTAAGGAGTCAGGTATAACCCCTAAGTTTGATTGTGTTAAATCTTTTATGGATACCTAAGTTTGATTGTGTTAAATCTTTTATGGATACCAACGCTTTCCATGAACTTAGCACTGTAATGACCACGATCCCAATGGACCGAAGTCTCTGTGCTTAAGTGTCATCCCTGGATCGGTATGCTGACACACACAGTATTCGAGGAATTATAACATGAGTTTCAATCACACACTTATTACAACGAGATCCTCATAAAGAGTATCTATTACACAAATAATATGGCTGAAGGCCATCTAAACTAAATAATTGTGGAAGCTTCGAAGATAAATGAGTCCATCAACTCCAACGGCATAGCTGAGTGCATGACAACGACCTATCGCACCTTATTCTTCGTCGGTAAATTCTGCAACATGAGTTGTTGCAGCCGTGTAGGTCAGCACATGGAATATGCTGGCAGAGTTACACTGTAGAGCAAATGAATGCAAGAAACTATATCTACATGCATATTTGGCTGGTGGATGGCTCTAAGTCCACCTCTTCAAGAGCTCACACAACTTACTCAACTATGCCAGAGCCCATAATGGCTTGTGGTTGCACACGGAAGTTTCTAGGCATGAAATATCATATGGTCCCTTTGAGCCTGGTTGGCAAACCGAGGGAAAATCACACGGGTACTACGGGATTCCCATGGGAAAGCACTGGTTTCTCCAGGTGCCCCAACCAATCCACCCAGATGCGTATTAAAGTTGTCACTTTAATGGTATCCAAAATTCTTATCTCTCACAAGTTCCATGTATATCACGATCCAATCCCCGACGAGCATGTCTAAGCAATAATTGAGCATAATGTATATTCCCAATCCTACTCATGCAAATATTTGAGGGGCAAAACTAATGCATATTAAGAACTGGGTATAGAAAAGTATGATCAAAGTGTAACTTGCCTTGCTGACGATCGGAAAACTCTAGAGATTCGTAGTAACAAGCTTCGCACTCCGGAAAATCTAGCATAGACAAACAATAGCATACATAAGCAATCAAGCAAACGATGCAAGAAGAAAATGAGAAAAGATCCAAATAAAACTCAAAACAAGCAAAGAACTAATCTAAACAGAAAACAATTCTAACAACATTATTTTTATGTGGATTAGATCTTAACAGTAGGTACATGTGATTAGCTACGATTTGCAAAAAGAATCAACTCAATTGGAGCTACGAAACTCAAGATACGAACAAAACATGATCAAATACTAATCTGAACTAAACTCAAATTTTAAATTATCAAAATCATGTTCAAGTTGATTTACTAGATAGAGGGGTTCGCTCTGAAGATTTAGGCGTTGGTTTCGTCAGATTTGGACAAACGAGCTAAAAGTTGTGCTTGTTTGAAGATCAGGGTCTAATCTGTGATAAAACTATTCGCGGATAGGGTCCTGGGCGAAAATAAACTGAAAAAGAAAAATCTATCGGACGAACATCCGCTAACAGAGACTAACGAAAGAATACGTTCGTTATAGAAACTAATCTGACGAACTTTCGCTAAATAACAAACTAATAAAAATAAAACCGATCTAATATAATAAACCGAACCTAAAAATAAAACTGAAAAAACGGCGACGGATTGGTTTTATACCGGTTCTCGCGGTTTTCGACGGCGGCGGCGGTGAACTCCGGCAGTGTCGGGTGGGCGGCGAGGTGGCGGCTGCAGGCTCGGCAGAGCTCATGGGCAGCGGCGGCGATCAAGGGCGGGGCGGCGCGGTGTGGCGGCGACGATGTGTGACGGCATGGCGGCCGTGGCTTAAGCGCGGCAAGTGAAAAGTAGATGAAGAGAGGAGAGGGGCCGGGGCGGAGTATATAAAGGCGGGGGAGGGCTCCGGCTTGGCTTGGAGGAGGGGAAGGCGAGGCGGAGTAACACCGGACACCGGCGGTGGCGCGGCGGCGGGATCGAGTGGGACTCGTCTCGCTCGAGAGCGAGGCGGCGCGCAGCTGGGCCGCGGCCCGGCTTGAGCTGGCTGGCCCAGTTTGGAACCTTAAAAAAACAATTTTCCGGAGACTAAAAACACACAAAAAATATTAATATAATCCTAAAAATTCCAGAAAAAATCGCGTAGCTAAATGGCCTTATAAGAGACCTCGTGAACATTTTTCTGGACTTATATGCCCAAACTAAAAATAAACATTACAGTTCTAATTACTCCGCTAACCAATAATTAAACTAGCGAATAAAATCAAATAAACTCTCAAAAATTCAAAACTAAATTTCTTGTATTTTTCTACTGAATTGAAGAAGTCATATTATCTTCTCTCATTATTTTTAAAATATTTGGAAAAAGAATTTGATCCAATTACCAAATTTTGATAAATCAAAATTGGATTTTTGTGAAACCTCCAACTCTCTCAAATTGGTCCTTGAGTTGCTTAAGGCCTCTTGGATCAAAATGCAACTAAAACAAATAACAAAAAGCAATAAATCATGGATGCATATGAATGATCTATGTATAACATCCAAATTGAAAATTGGGATGTTACAAACCTACCCCCCTTAAGATGAATCTCGCCCTCGAGATTCGGGTTGGTCAGTGAAAAGGTTTGGGTGGTCCTTGCGGAGGTCTTCTTCTCGTTCCCAGGTGGCTTCCTCCTCCGTATGGTGGCTCCACTAAACTTTGCAAACCTTGATGACTCTGTTGCGAGTAACTCAGCTGGAAAATTCGAGAATCTTAACGGGTTTCTCCTTATAGGCCAGATCACTATCCAACTGAATTGCTTCTAGTGGCACTGTATCTCTCAAAGGGATGTCGGCCATCTCTGCGTGGCACTTCTTCAACTGGGAAACGTGGAACACATCATGAACTCCTGACAAACCTTCGTGTAATTCCAACTTGTAGGCAAGTTCTCCCATACATTCCAACACTCTGTATGGTCCCACAAATCGTGGTGCTAGCTTTCCCTTGACTCCAAATCGCTTAACTCCTCGAAGTGGGGACACACAAAGATATGCTCTATCTCGGACTTCATAGGCTACCTCCTTGCATTTAGTATCCGCATAACTCTTCTACCTGGACTGGGCTATCTTGAATCTATCTCGAATCAACTTAACCTTCTCCTCAGAATCTCTGATTAAGTCTGGTCCGAATAACTGTCTATCTCCAACTTCATCCCATGACAATGGTGTCCCACACCTCCTTCCGTACAAGGCTTCGAAAGGGGCCATCTTCAAACTAGCTTGGTAGCTGTTGTTATACTAGAACTCTGCATAGGGCAAATTATCATCCTAACTAGATCCATAATCTAGCGCACAAGCTCTCAACATGTCCTCTAGAATCTGATTGACTCTCTCGGTCTGTCCATCTGTGTGTGGATGAAAGGCTGCACTGAACACTAGCCTGGTACCCAAAGTTTCGTGCAACTGATTCTAAAACTTTGAAGTAAACTATGTTCCTCTATTTGATATGATGGTCCTCGAAAATCCATGCAGACATACGGTCCTGGTCATATATATCTTCGCCAACTTAGCACTCGTATAAGTTGTCTTCACAGGGATGAAATGGGCTACCTTCGTCAAGCGGTCAACTACAACCCAGATAGAGTCCTGAACGAGTCCTGGGTAATCCGGTGATGAAATCCATGCCAAGTTTATCCCACTTCCATTCAGGTATCGACAAAGGCTGAAGTAACCCTGTTGGTTTCTGATGCTCTGCCTTAAATCTCTGACATACATCGCATACTGCTACATACTCGGCAATATCCTTCTTCATTCCTGTCCACCAGAAACTCTCCTTCAAATCCAAATACATCTTGGTGTTGCCTGGGTGAATCGAATAAGGCGAATCATGAGCCTCCTGAAGAATCAACTTCCTGATCTCAGGGTCATTGGGCACATAGATACAATCCTCAAACCATACAGTTTCGTGTTCATCCACACGAAAACCTTTAGCCTTTCCTTTACTCATCCATTCCTTTATCTCTGCAATCTCCTTGTTCGTCTTCTGGGCTTCTCGGATCTTTCCGAGCAAAGTGGACTGTATTTCCAATGCTGCAACTTAACCTCTTAGAACTATCTCCAAGCGAAGTTCTCGGAGATCATCGGCTAACTCCTGAGGTAATCTTCCAGTTATGAGCGATTTAGCATAACTCTTGCGGCTCAACACATCTGCTATAACATTGGCCTTTCCTGGATGGTAATGCAATCTCATATCATGATCCTTTATGAGCTCCAACCATATCCTTTGCCTGAGGTTTAACCCTTTTGCGTGAAGATGTACTTCAAACTCTTATGATCTGTGTAAACATCGCAACGGTTACCGATGAGAAAATGTCTCCATGTTCTGAGCGCATGCACTACGGCTGCTAACTCCAAATCATGCATAGCATAATTCAACTCATGAGGTCAAAGTTGTCATCAGGCATAAGAAACAACTCTTCCATCCTGCATAAGAACACCTCCAAGTCCTAGACGTGAAGCTTCACAATAGACTTGGAAATCCTTGCGTATGTCTGGGAGAATCAGCCCTGGGGCTGTAACCAAACGTTTCTTCAACTCCTGGAAACTGGCCTCACAATCCTCAGTCCATTTAAACTTGGTGTATTTCTTCAATAAATCCGTCATGGGCTTCGCGATCTTGGAAAAAATCTCAATAAATCTCCGATAATAACTTGCGAGTCCAAGAAAACTTCGGATCTCTCCAACGGTGGTGGGTGCCAACCACTTAGTGACAAATGCAACCTTGGTAGGGTCTACTGCTATTCCTTCTCCTGATATAACATGTCCGAGAAAGCCAACCTTCCTTCAACAAAAACTCACATTTGCTGAACTTGGCATACAACTGATGTTCCGTGAGCTTCTCGAGAACCAAGCGCAAATGTTCCTTGTGTTCTTCTTCATTCTTCGAGTAGACCAATATATCATCAATGAACACCACAACGAACTTGTCCAAAAACTCCATGAACACCTTGTTCATCATACTCATAAAATAGGCAGGGGCATTAGTCAAACCAAATGGCATAACTATATACTCATATAGCCCATACCACGTAGTAAAAGCTGTCTTAGGTATATCCTGCTCTCGGATCTTTAGCTGGTGATAACCTGATCGAAGATCGATCTTGGAGAACCTTAGCTCCCTGCAGCTAGTCAAACAAATCATTGATCATCGGTAGAGGGTATTTATTCTTGACCGTCACCTCATTCAGCGCACGATAATCAACAACCATCTATAAAGATCCATCCTTGTTCTCAACTAGAAGCACTGGGGCTCCCCAAGGTGATGAGCTTGGTCAAATATAACCTTTCTCCAATAACTCCTTAATCTGCTTCTTAATTTCCTCCAGATCATTTGCAGGCATCCGATATGGTCTCTTTGATATTGGTCTAGTGCCTGGCAATAACTCGATTAAAAACTCAATATCACAATCTGGTGGCATGCCTGGTAACTCCTCCGTAAATACATCGAGGTAATCCTTCACAACTGGTACTTCCTCCTGAACAACTCCCGATAGGGAATTTACTTGAGTCCTCCTTGGCGCATGCCTAGACACATACTTGATACTTTTTCCCTCTGGGGTGGTGAGAAGAATTGATTTACTGGCTCAATCAATGTTTCCCTCAAACTTGGATAACCAATCCATGCCTAGGATCACGTCCAATCCTTGTGACTCCAGGATAATAAGGTCGGTGGGGAAAACATGTCTACCTATTGTTATTGGCAACTGATAACATCCCCTACTAGCCATATACTCCGCTCCTGGGGAACTTACTAACATAGGTGACTTAAGGGCTACGGTTGGCAACTTAAACTTGTCCACAAATCCCCTTGATATAAATGAATGAGATGCACCAGTATCAAAAAGAACAAGGGTTGTAAATGTATTAATCAAAAATTTATCGACAACTGCGTCGAGTTGCTCCTCAATCTCCTCCACACTGACGTGGTTCACCTGACCTATGGTCAAGGGGTTGGGCTTCTTTCCAGAACTTCCATTGCCATTTCCATTCTTTGCTTCAGAACATTCAATGGCGTAGTGTCCGGTCTTCCCGCACTTGAAACAAGTAATGTGACTCAGGTCCTTCTTGGCGGGCGTCACGGGGTTGGGGACAGTTCTGACTGTTGCTTCCTCCATTCCCATTCTTAGGGCCACTGTGGTTGTGTGAAATTCCTCCATTGTGCGAATGTCCTCCATGGTTATGCCCTCCATGGTTATGAGTGTGTCCTCCCAAGTACGGGGAATAACAAGGCTTCTGCTGAGCTCCAGAATTGTACCTCCCCTGTCCGTACTTCCTCTTGCGGTTGTCAATCTGCTGTTGCTTGCCTTCTATCATGAGGGCCCTGTCTACCAGCTCCTGGTAGTTGTTGAAAGTTGCCACCATCAACTGCATACTCAGCTCATCATTGAGTCCCTCAAGAAACTTCTCCTGCTTCGCAGCATCTGTGGCCACATCATTTGGGGCATAGCGTGCTAGCTTGCTGAACTCATCCACATATTGTCTTACTGTACGACTCCCTTGGCGTAAGTTGCGAAACTCATGCTTCTTCAAACTCATGGCTCCAGCTGAAACATGTGCGGTGCGGAAGGCCTGCTAGAACTGATCCCATGTAACTATAGCTATGGGGTAAGTGGTGGTGAAGTTCTCCCACCAAGATGTCGTGGGTCCATCAAGTAGATGTGAGGCAAAACGCACTCTCTCCACATCTGTGCATCCGGCAGTGGTCAGCTCCCTTCCAATCTTGTGGAGCCAATCATCTGCAACAATCGGCTCGGTGCTGCTAAAGAACACCGGCGGATTCAGCCTCAGAAAGCGGGCTAGGTTGTCAACAGGGGGTGGTGGCGGTGGGTTGTTGTTGTTGTTACCTTGGTTCTGGTTCTGGTTCTGGACTAACATCTGCATCAAGGCATTCTACTGCTGGATCAATTGGGTGAGCTCCGGCGGGAAAGCAAATCCGGTGTCATGACTCGGAGGTATCTGATGGGTTAGAGGGGGTGAGAAAACAGAATAGAATGAGGTCTAAGAGAGATTTCACTACCCATATGCATATGAGGCAAATACATTCAATTCACACCTCTCAATATCAAACAAGGTTCACACAAACGATCTAACTACTATTACAAATCGATCAATTTCTAACTACTTGAAAAAATACTACTAATAACATGATGGTCGTCTAGAAATTTTGATCGGTGGAAGACTCCATAATATCAGCTCCGGCTTCGTCTTCATAGTCGTCATCACTGTCATCATATGCATCACTATCCGTGTCGGTGTCATCCAATATGATGTAGTCCACCAAACGGATCTCCACTTCAGGCTCTTGCTTCGGGTTCACCACAGGTATTCCTAGCTTCTTCTTCAGTTCTTCATGCTTTTCCAGTAGTACAACAATTTCTTCTTCATATCCATCACGTGTTGACTTGAGTTCCTCTTCTAGCTCGATATTCCTCTTCATCACCTTCTTTGTATTCTTCATGATAGCGCACATCTGGTTCTCATATCGACGAATGTGTTGATCCATCTCCTGAATGTATCCTGCAATTGATCCATCCTTCCTGGTACGAATCATCTCCCATTGCTTGTCTTGGCGTCCACATATCTGATAGACGGTGTCTTCAAGCTCCTTGTGGTACACTTCACAAATACGTCTAAAAGTGATGTGGGCTGCCATGCTCTTTCCCAAGTTCCAACTTGGTGCATCCAAGGTAAAATCAATGGGCTCCGTTGTTGGTGCAAATGTCCTCCTAGGTACACGAACTTTGATCCTCCAATGCTCCTCTTCTAGTAAAGTTGCAGTGAAGGCTCCAGTGAAGCTTAGTAGTCCAATGTCCGGGTACTTCGTGACTTCCTCCAAGCGTCGTCCGAAAGGGGTGTCGTCATCCGGCTGAGTGAACTTGTTCCTGGGGTCCGCCATCTATAGAGTAGAAATATAGGAGAATTAGAAATGTGCAGAGAAGAGTATCCTGTGGCTTTTCCTAGTGGTCACCTCCTACAGTTAGTGTGTGCTTCGATACCATCTTGTAACGACCATGATCCCAATGGACCGAAGTCTCTGTGCTTAAGTGTCATCCCTGGATCGGTATGCTGACACACACAATACTCAAGGAATTATAATAGAATTTTAATCACACACTTATTACAACGAGGTCCTCATAAAGAGTATCTGTTACACAAATAATATGGCTGAAGGCCATCTAAACTAAATAACTGCGGAAGCTTCGAAGATAAATGAGTCCATCAACTCCAACGCCATAGCTGAGTGCACGACAATGACCTATTGCACCTTATTCTTCATCAGGAAATTCTACAACATGATACGTTGCAGCCCTGTAGGTCAGCACATGGAATATGCCGGCATAGTTACACTGTAGAGCAAATGATTGCAAGAAACTATATCTACATGCATATTTGGCTGGTGGATGGCTCTAAGTTTAATTTTTTGCATAAAGCTAATTTTCCCTACAACAAAGGAGTAAATTGTATTTACTACAAAGTTATACCAATATTTGAGAAGGTTCATCCAACTCAAATCCCAACATTAAACAAGTATGATCATTAAACCCAATTCAGTTAATTAAAGAGTGATGAGATCAACAATAATATCCACTTCTAGATACTCAAGATGTCCATAACCGGGAACACGGCTAACCATGATTAGTTTATACACTTTGTAGAGGTTGCACACTTTCCCCCACAAGACTCGACTGCATCCACGATCGGAAGATCGAGACATAGTCTTTCTGAAGCATTAACTCTCTAGTCCACCTCTGCTAGAGCTCACACAACTTACTCAACTATGCTAGAGCCCATAATGGCTTGTGGCTGCACACAAAAGTTTCTAGGCATGAAATATCATATGATCCCTTTGAGCCTGGGTGGAGAATCGAGGGAAAATCACACGGGTACTCCGGGATTCCCATGGGCAAGCACCGGTTTCTCCAGGTGCCCCAACCAATCCACCCAGATGTGTATTAAAGTTTCCACCTTAATGTTATCCAAAATTATTATCTCTCACAACTTCCATGTATATCATTATCCAATCCCCGTCTACGAGCATGGCTAAGCAATAATTGAGCATAACGTATATTCCTGGGGTGATCAAAGGTAATCGGTTCCTACCTCAAATACTACAACCAAACCACATGTTCCTAATTCTACTCATGCAAATATTTGAGGGGCAAAACTAAGGAATAGTAAAAACTGAGTATAGAAAAGTATGATCAAAGTGTAACTTGCATTGCTGACAATCGGAAAACTCTAAAGATTCAGAGTAAGAAGCTTCACACTCCGAAAAATCTAGCATAGACAAACAATAGCATACATAACCAATCAAGCAAACGATGCAAGAAGAAAACGAGAAAAGATCCAAATAAAACTCGAAACAAGCAAATAACTATTCTAAACATAAAACAAATTCTAACAACATTATTTTTATGTGGATTAGATCTTAAAAGTAGGTACATGTGATTAGCTGCGATTTGCAAACAGAATCAACTCAATTGGAGCTACGAAACTCAAGATACGAACAAAACACGATCAAATACTAATCTGGACTAAACTCAAATTTTAATCTATCAAAATCATGTTCAAGTTGATTTACTAGATAGAGGGGTTCGCTCTGAAGATTTAGGCGTTGGTTTCGTCGGATTTGGACAAATGAGCTAAAAGTTGTGCTAGTTTGAAGATCAGGGTCTAATCTGCGATAAAACTATTCGCGGATAGGTCCCTAGGCGAAAATAAGCTGAAAAAGAAAAATCTATCAGACGAACGTCCGCTAACAGAGACTAACGACGAATACGTTCGTTACAGAAACTAATCTGACGAACGTTCGCTAAATAACGAACTAATAAAAATAAAACCAATCTAATATAATAAGCTAAACCTAAAAATAAAACGGAAAAAACCAGCGGCAGATCAGTTTTATTTCGGTTCTCGCGGTTTTCAACGACGGCGGCAGTGAACTGCGGCGGCATCGGGCGGGGCGGCGAGGTGGCGGCGGCTCGGCTCGACAGGCTCATGGGCGGGCTACGATCACAAGTGCGCGGTCTGGCGTCTGGGCGGCGGCAGCAGGTGGCGACGCGATGTGCGGAGGCGGCGGCTGTGGCTTAAGGCGGCGGCGGGTGCGAGATGAGGAGAGTAGAGGAGTCGGGGCGGAGTATATATAGGCGGGAGAGGCCTACGGCTTGGCTTGGAGGAGGGGAAGGCGAGGCGGAGTCGGACCGGACTCTGGCGGCGGGGTCGAGTGAGACTCGTCCCGCTCGGGCGAGCGAGGCGGCACGCAGCTGGGCCGCGGCCTGGCTTGAGCTGGGCCGGCCCAGTTCGAAACCTTAAAAAAACAATTTTCCAGATACTAAAAACACACAAAATATATAAATATAATCCTAAAAATTCCAGAAAAATTCCCGTAGCTAAATGGCCTTATAAGAGACCTCGTGAACATTTTTTGGACTTATATGCCCAAACTAAAAACAAACATTACAGTTCTAATTACTCCGCTAACTAATAAATAAACTAGAGAATAAAATCAAATAATCTCTCAAAAATTCAAAATTCAATTTCCAATATTTTTCTGCTGAATTGAAGAAGTCATATTACCTTCTCTCATTATTTTTAAAATATTTGAAAAAAAGAATTTTGAAAAACAATTTGATCCAATTACCAAATTTTGATAAATCAAAATTGGATTTTTGTGAAACCTCCAACTCTCTCAAATTGGTCATTGGGTTGCTTAAGGCCTCTTGGATCAGAATGGAACTAAAACAAACAACAAAAAGCAATAAATCATGGATGCATATGAATGATCTATGTATAACATCCAAATTGAAAATTGGGATGTTACAAGCACTAAATATGGACTTGACTCTGAGATAGTAGCTTCTTTCTGTGAATCATTTGCTACTCATGTTGATCTCCCTAAGGAGAAGTGGTTTAAATATCATCCTCCCATTGAAGTGAAATTAGTAGAACCTATTAAAGTTGAAGAAGAAACTATTATTTATAACGTTGATCCTATTGTTCCTACTGCTTGTATTGAGAAACCACCTTTCCCTGTTAGAATAAAGGATCATGCTAAAGCTTCAACTATGGTTCGCAAGAGTTATACTAGAACACCTACACCCCCTGAAAAAAATTAAAGTTGAACCTAGTATTGCTATGGTTAAAGATCTCTTAGTCGATAATATTGATGGGTATGTTATTTATTTCTGTGATGAAGCTGCTAGAATTGCTAACCCGGTACTAAAGATAAACATAGACCTGTTGTTGGCATGCCTGTTGTTTCTGTTAAAATAGGAGATCATTGTTATCATGGCTTATGCGATATGGGTGCTAGTGCGAGTGTAATACCTCATTCCTTATACAAAGAAATTATGCATGATATTGCACCTGCTGAGATAAAAGATATTGATGTTACTATTAAGCTTGCGAACAGAGATACTATTTCACCAGTTGGGATTGTTAGAGATGTTGAGGTCTTGTGTGGGAAAATTAAATATCCTACTGATTTTCTTGTTCTTGGTTCCCCACAAGACGACTTTTTTCCCATTATATTTGGTACACCCTTCTTGAATACTGTTAATGCTAAGATAGACTGCAGAAAGGATATTGTTACTGTTGGTTTAGAGGATATGTCTCATGACTTTACTTTTGCTAAATTCTATAGGCAAACCCATGATAAATAATTGCCTAGTAAGGATGAAATTATTGGTCTTGCTTCTATTGCCATACCTCCTAATGATCCTTTAGAACAATATTTGCTAGACCATGAAAACCGATATGTTTATGAATGAAAGAAGGGAAATAGATGAAGTATTCTTTAAGCAAGGACCTATTTTGAAACACAAGTTGCCAGTTGAAATCCTTGGGGATCCTCCTCCACCCAAGGGTGATCCTGTGTTTGAGCTTAAACAATTACCTGATACTCTTAAATATGCTTATCTCGATAAAAAGAAGATATATCCTATTATTATTAGTGCTAACCTTTCAGAGCCTGAAGAAGAGAAATTATTGAAAACTCTGAAGAAGCACCGTGCTACTATTGGATATACTCTTGATGATCTTAAGGGTATTAGTCCTACTCTATGTCAGCACAAAATAAAATTGGAGAAAGATGCTAAACCAGTTGTTGATCACCAACGCCGGTTAAATCCTAAGATGAAAGAAGTGGTAAGAAATAAAATACTAAAGCTTCTGGAGGCAGGTATAACTTACCCTATTGCTGATAGTCAGTGGGTAAGTCCCGTTCATTGTGTCCCTAAGAAAGGAGGTATTACTATTGTTCCTAATGATAAGAGTGAATTGATCCCACAAAGAATTGTTACAGGTTATAGAATGGTAATTGATTTCCGCAAATTAAATAAAGCTACTAGAAAAGATCATTACCCTCTACCTTTTATTGATCAAATGCTAGAAAGACTATCCAAATATACACATTTTTGCTTCCTAGATGGTTATTCTGGCTTCTCTCAAATACCTGTGTCAACAGACTATCAGGAAAAGACCACTTTTACTTACCCTTTCAACACATTTGCTTATAGACGTATGCCTTTTCGTTTATGCAATGCACCTGCTACCTTTCAAAGATGTATGACTGCTATATTCTCTGACTTTTGTGAAAAGATTGTTGAGGTTTTCATGGATGATTTCGCTGTTTACGAAACTTCTTTTGATGATTGCTTAAGCAACCTTGATCGAGTTTTGCAGAGATGTGAAGAAACTAATCTTGTCTTGAATTGGGAGAAGTGCCACTTTATGGTTAATGAAGGTACTGTCTTGGGGCATAAAATTTCTGAAAGAGGTATTGAAGTTGATAAAGCTAAAGTTGATGCTATTGAAAAGATGTCGTGTCCTAAAGATATCAAAGGTGTAAGAAGTTTCCTTGGTCATGCTGGTTTCTATAGGAGGTTTATTAAAGACTTCCCTAAAATTTCTAGGCCTCTCACTAATCTCTTGCAAAAAGATGTTCCTTTTGTTTTTTATGATGATTGTGTAGAAGCATTTGAAATACTTAAGAAAGCCTTGATTTCTGCACCTATTGTTCAGCCACCCGATTGGAATTTACCCTTTCAAATTATGTGTGATGCTAGTGATTATGTTGTTGGTGTTGTTCTAGGTCAAAGAGTTGATAAGAAATTAAATGTTATCCAATATGCAAGTAAAACTCTAGATAGTGCCCACAAAAATTATGCTACTACTGAAAAAGAATTTTTAGCAGTTGTATTTGCTTGTGATAAGTTCAGACCTTATATTGTTGATTCCAAAGTAGCTGTTCACACTGATCATGCTGCTATTAAATATGTTATGGAAAAGAAAGATGCTAAACCTAGACTTATTAGATGGGTTCTCTTGCTACAAGAATTCGATTTGCATATTATTGATAGAAAGGGAGCTGAGAACCCTGTTGCAGACACTTTTCTAGGTTAGAGAATGTTCTTGATGACCCACTACCTATTGATGATAGCTTTCCTGATGAACAATTGGTTGTCATAAATGCTTCTCGTACTACTCCATGGTATGCTAATTATGCTAATTACATTGTCTAAATTTATACCACCTAGTTTCACATACCAGAAAAAGAAAAAGGTTTTCTATGATTTAAGACATTACTTTTGGGATGATCTGCACCTTTATAAAGAAGGAGTAGATGGTGTTATTAGACGTTGTGTACTTTAGCATGAACATGAACAGATCCTACACAAGTGTCACTCCGAGGCTTACGGAGGACACCACGCTGGAGATAGAACTGCACATAAGGTATTGCAATCCGGTTTTTATTGGCCTACTCTCTTCAAAGATGCTCGTAAGTTTGTCTTGTCTTGTGACGAGTGCCAGAGCATTGGTAATATTAGTAGACATCAAGAAATGCCTATGAATTATTCACTCGTTATTGAACCATTTGATGCTTGGGGCTTTGATTATATGGGATCCTTTCCTTCCTCCAATGGGTATACACATATTTTAGTTGTTGTTGATTATGTTACTAAGTGGGTAGAAGCTATTCCAACTAGTGGTGTTGATCATAACACCTCTATTAAGATGCTTAAAGAAGTTATTTTTCCAAGGTTTTGAGTTCCTGGATATTTAATGACTGATGGTGGTTCACATTTTATTCATGGCGCTTTTCGTAAAATGCTTGCTAAGTATGATGTTAATCATAGAATTACATCTCCATATCATCCTCAGTCTAGTGGTCAAGTAGAATTGAGTAATAGAGAGATTAAACTGATTTTGCAAAAGACTGTTGATAGATCTAGAAAGAATTGGTCCAAGAAACTTGATGATGCATTATGGGCTTATAGAACTGCATATAAAAATCCTATGGGTATGTCTTCGTATAAAATGGTTTATGGAAAGGCATGTCACTTACCTCTCGAACTTGAACATACGACATATTGGGCTATTAAAGAGCTCGGTTATGATTTCAAACTTGCCGATGAGAAGATGTAAATTGACATCAGCTCGCTTGATGAATGGAGAATCCAAGCCTATGAGAATGCCAGGTTATTTAAAGAAAAAGTTAAAAGATGGCATGACAAAAGGATACAAAAGCATGATTTTAATGTAGATGATATGTTTTTCTATACAACTCTCGTTTAAGATTTTTTGCAGGAAAACTTCTCTCTAAATGGGAAGGTCCTTACATTATCGAGGAGGTCTATCATTCAGGTGCCATAAAAATCAACAACGCCGAAGGCACAAACCCGAAGGTGGTAAACGGTCAAAGAATCAAACATTATATCTCAGGTAATCCCATAAATGTTGAAACCAATATAATTGACACCGTAACACTGGAGGAGTATATAAGGGACACTTTCCAGAACGTTTCAGACTCCAAAAAGGAATAGGTATGAGGTACGGTAAGTAAACCGACTCCAAAACTATTCTAATAGCATTTTTTTCTCTGTTTTGGAATATTTAAAAAATGAGGAAAATTAAAAGTAGTACGAAAGAGACATGAGGCATCCACGAGGGTGGAGGCGCGCCCTACCCCCTGGGCGTGCCCCTTGCCTCGTGGCCACCTCGTCTGCCCTACAGACTCCGTTTTCTTGCACGATACTTCTTTTGGTCGGTAAAAAATTCATTATATAATCTCCCAAAGGTTTTGACCACCGTACCACGACAATATCTCCTGCTTTTGTCTCGAGCTGTTTTCTGCCAGAGTTTTCCAGGCCAAGCATCATGTCATCCCCCTCCTCCAACAATGCGGGCCATGATGCTTGGCTAATGAAGATAGAGATGAAGAGAGAAGAACTTGGGGGGGAATCAATGAGGGTGGTAAGATCAAGAAGGCCACAGAAGATCAAGTTCCGGCAACATAAGAAGAAGACATCCTTCAACCTTACTACAATCATCTTACCCCTACTAAAATTGAAGCTTTCAAGATCATTGAAATAATTCGTGTGCAAAACAAGTATCTCACTCGTGAAAATACTCTGTTGCAAGAGCACATCACCGCACTCAAGGGCATTATCCGCAAGTTGGAGCATCTCCTAAGCTCGATGTGTGGCACTACATCATCAACAACCCCATCATCACCACCTCCAAAGAAAGAAACATAAATACATGGGTATGGGCACTCCCCTTGGCAACTTCCAAGCTTGGGGGAGGTGCCCCGGTATCATATCACCATCACACTTCTATCTTTATTGTTTTTCTTAGTTCGATCCTTTTGGTTATATATATCTTGATCTAGTATAATAAAGTTTTAGTATGATCTAGCTTTGAGTTTTGTTTTGATCTCTATCTATGTAATCGAGTCTGTGAGTTATATATAAAGAGTAGTTTTGAGTTGAGGGCTTTGCTATCTTGCTATGATCTTGAGAGAATTAAAGAAAGAATAAAAAGAAATAAAAAGATCATATTGTTCTTATGGAGACTAATGCCTTCACATATAAAGAGTATGATGAATAAAAGTTGTTGAGAGTTGACAAACATAGTTTTGGTCATCGTGGCAATTAATAGGAAGTAATAAAGAAAGCGAGGTTTTCACATATAAATACACTATCTTGGACATCTTTTATGATTGTGGGCACTCATTAAAATATGACATGCTAAAAAGTTAATGTTGGACAAGGAAGACAACACAATGGGTTATGTTTCCTTATATCCGAATAAGTTATATTGTCATGGATCATCCAACATGTTGAGCTTGCCTCTCCCCTTCATACTAGCCAAATTCTTTGCACCAAGTAGAGATACTACTTGTGCTTCCAAACATCCCTAAACCCAGTTTTGCCATGAGAGTCCACCATACCTACCCATGGATTGAGTAAGATCCTTCAAGTAAGTTTTCATCGGTGCAAGCAATAAAAATTGCTCTCTAAATATGTATGATCTATTAGTGTGGATAAAATAAGCTTTATACGAGCTTGTGATATGGAAGAAATAAAAGCAACGGACTTCATAATAAAGGTCCCTATCACAAGTGGCAATATAAAGTGACGTTCTTTTGCATTAAGGTTTTGTGCATCAAACCATAAAAGCGCGTGATAACCTATGCTTCCCTCTACGAAGGGCCTATCTTTTACTTTTACCTTCTATCCTCATATAAGAGTCATGGTGATCTTCACTTTTCCTTTTTACATTCTATCCTTTGGCAAGCACTATGTGTTGGAAAGATCCTGATATATATATCCACTTGGATGTAGGTTTTCATAAAGTATTATTGTTGACATTACCCTTGAGGTAAAAGGTTGGGATGTGAAACTATAAGCCCCTATCTTTCTTTGTGTCCGATTGAAACTTTGTACCCATAAGTATCGCATGAGTGTTAGCAATTGTGAAATACTAAATGAAGGTTGAGTATGTGGACTTGCTGAAAAGCTCTTATATTGACTCTTTCGATATTATGATAAATTGCAATTGCTTCAATGACTGAGATCATAGTTTGTTAGTTTTCAATGAAGTTTCTGATTCATACTTTACCATGTGAATAGATTGTTACTTTTGCATAGGAAGTCATATGACAATATATATGTTTCCATTCTAAAGATGATCATGATGCCCTCATGTCCGTATTTTATTTTATCGCCACCTCTATCTCTAAACATGTGGACATATTTTTCGATTTCGGCTTTCGCTTGAGGACAAGCGAGGTATAAGCTTGGGGGAGTTGATACGTCCATTTTTCATCATGCTTTTATATCAATATTTGTTGCATTATGGGTTGTTATTACACGTTATATCACAATACTCATGCCCTTTCTCTCTTATTTTATAAGGTTTACATGAAGAGGGGGAATGCCGGCACCTGGAATTCTGAACTGGAAAAGGAGCAAATATTAGAGACCTATTCTGCACAACTCCAAAAGTCCTAAAACTTCAGGGAGATCAGTTTTGGAATATATTAAAAATATTGGCGAAGAAAGCAGCAGAGGGGGCCGCTAGTCAGCCACGAGGGTGGAGGGCGCGCCCTACCCCCTTGTCGGTGTACTAAAGTAGGGGTACCTTAGTATCCCAAACTTGTGCATGGGCAGTCGCAGCACCCAGCGGCAAGGCTTGCCGGGCGTCCGCCAAGATCCTCCGTAGCTCATATTGATGCCATTCAAGAACAAAGTGTTTTGACTGAGAAGACAAGACTCCGGCAAGAGGAGCTTGCCGGGAAGGGCAAGGCCCCGGCAAGAGGAGCTTGCCGGGAAGGCCAACCAAGGCATTTCAAGAAACTTGCCGCGACGCGCCGCGCGTCCCGGCAAGACCCGGCGAGCGACAAGCTTTCGGGTGCGACAAGACAACAACCGCGGCAAGGCGCTTGTCGGCGCGGTTACCACTCTGCACCACGCCCAGCGCATCCGACGACGTGTCGCCCCAAGATCGTTCCTGGCACACGTGGCGGGCGGTTGTGCAGCCAAGCGGTGCGAGGTGGCAAGTGGATATAACGAGAAGGCCATCGTGGCAAGCGGTGGCGCCCCAAACGGTCGTTTTCTGCACTATTTGGGTGACCGGACGGGCATTAAATGCCCTTGTCCCCTGCCATCAGAGTTAGGTAGAGTACACTGTAGAAGCAGTTGTACCAACCCCTCCTTTTACATTTGTACCCCTGTCTGCGTTGCCACCTGTCTGTAACCCCTTTAGCCTATAAAAGGAGGCCCATGCGCAACGTAGAGGGGGTTCGACTCATTCAAAAGTACAAAACGCTCACTCTCTCGAGCAAGAACACAATACAAACACAAAGCAGCAGTAGGAGTTTTATCTCTCCGGAGAGCTCCGAAGCTGGGTAAAATCCCTCGCGTGCTTTGCCTCGATCTGCTCTTCGTGCGCCCTCCGCTCCCTGCCGGACCGAAAGGGGCCCTACCCCATAGGTGTTCGTTCCCCATGACATCTTTGGCGCGCCAGGTAGGGGGCGTCGAGGTTGTACGAACCTGATCTGGTGTTCGCGCGCGCTACATCATCATCTTCATCGACATGCCACCGAAGAAGAAGGCTTCGGAGGTGGCTGGTCCGTCCGCGTCGATTCCGCCGCCACCGGAGCAAACGGGCGGTGGGGTAGACGCCGGCGGAGGAGCGGGATGCTGCCAAGTCCAAGGAAAAGGCTGCACAGACTTCGGCGTCCGTACATGCACCGCGCCCCTCTCAGGAGGCGCGGGACCGACAACGTCATGGTACGCGCAATACCATACGTTCGTTAGGTCAAGGCCAAGCTGGTGGATCTCGGGACGCTCAAGATCAGCATGCACGTCAACATGCTGGCACGAGCGCGGCACGGTCGCATGGACGGGATGTTGCACCTTCTAACACTGTTAGAAGTGCGAGCATATCTCGTTCCTCGTGTCGTTCACCGCCGCCACCCAAGACTCCAGAAGAAGCGTTGGCCCGAGCCCAACTGCTTCTAGACTACCCTCGGCGCCGCACAAGATCGACGGCGGAGGGCCACCATTCAGAGCCTCATCGGCTTCGCCAACGGCGACACCCCCCGGCAACCGAGCACATCGAAGCCGCGGCAAGACGCCCAGGCGCGGGTCGATGGCGACAAGACCATGGGGTGCAACCATCGCATTCCCGCCCGAAGCAAGATCACCGACTTCGCCGGGTCAACCTCGACACCGACTCCACGGCGTCATCGATCCGCGGGCTCGTCGTGATCAGCGCCAAGTTCTTCAAAACGACAAGAAGAGGACGCTTCGTACCGCATCGGCGCCGGAGAAAGCGGCGTCAATCGGACCAGCGCTACTGGGCCCATCGTCGACATGCATGCGCCCGAAGAACCAGCGACTTGCCGTCGCGGCAGGTTGTCCTGCGTTTACCCGTGAGCTGCGGCAAGTCGATGGCCTCATACCAAGAACTTCAAGCGACGCGTGCGAGAAGTACGATGGCAGGATACATCCGTCGGAGTTCCTCAGCATCTACACCATCGCGGTGCAGGCTGCCGGGGCGCGACGAGAAGATCCTTGCCAACTACTTCCCGTTGGTGCTCAAGCCCAACGTCAGATCTTGGCTCATGCACTTGCCGGACAACTCCATTTCCTCATGGGCAGATCTGTGCCATCAGTTTGTCGGCGCCTTCACAGGCGGCCACAAGCCCCATGGCCAGGAGAGCGATCTACATCTGCGCCGCCCGAAGGAAGGAGAACCCCGCAAGTACATTCAAAGATGCAGCCAGTGCAGCGCAACATCCTGCACGTCCACCACGCGCGGTTATTAGCGCGTTCCATCAGAACGTGTGTGATCGCAGGATGAGGGAGGAGATGGCGATGTGCAAAATCAGAGATGTCAGCGAGCTATATGCTCTGGCCGACAAGTGTGCACGCGCTGAGGAGGGGAGGAAACTCCCCGGAGAAAATGCAGGAGCAGCAGGGTCTGACAGTGAGGATGCCGCCCCGGCAAGGAAAAACCGGCGGCGGAACAACAGAAAGAGAAAAGCTAAAGATGTGCTAGTTGTTGAGCAGTCCGACAATGGAGGTGGCGCCGAGAGGGCCAAATCTGGTAACTCCGGCGAGGTTGTGGTAGCCGCCGACAAGCAGGACGGCTCCGGCAAGCAGTACTGCAAGATCCATCGCACCAAGGGCCACGATCTCTAGACTTGCAAGAAAGTTGAGCAGCTTGTTGAACTGCAGAAAGCTGAATATGAGCGGCGAGACAAGGAGAAGGCTCAAGAAGGTGGAGGAGGATCCGGCAAGAAGCGTCCCGGCTGGGGAGGGCGCCGCGGCAAGGCTAAGCAGCGACAAGGAGACAGACCTCCCCGCGGTCGCGACAAGGATGAAGACGAAGACGAAGATGAAGAGATGGATGAAGATGGGACCGACGAGCAGGAGTTTCAGAAGGCAACAGAGGTTTTGTGCGTCGACGGCGGTGCTTCTCTGCATACTTCGCACCGCCAGCTCAAGCAGTGGGTGCGGGAGGTTAATGCAGCAGAACCGTAAGTTGAGTCACGCAAGCCTCTGAAGTGGTCCGGCACGCCCATCGTCTTTGATGTTGAGGATCACCCTGATCGCATAACTGCGGTCGGGTGCTTGCCGATGTTGGTCTCACCAACTATCCGCAACCTCAAGGTCACAAAGATGCTGGTTGACGGCGGGGCCGGCTTGAACCTGATCTCCTTAGCGGTACTCATGAAGCTTCAAATCCCCGACAGTGAGCTCGAAGAGACTGGTACTTTCCAAGGAATCAATCCGGGAAGGAGCAAGCCGAAGGGGAAGATCACACTGCCAGTAACATTTGGCAGCAAGCTGAACTTCAGGACAGAGAAGGTTACCTTTGACGTTGCTAATTTTCCATTGCCCTACAATGGGATACTCGGCCGTCCAGCGCTCGCCAAGTTCATGGCAGCTTCTCACTATGCCTACAACGTGCTCAAGATGCCCGGTCCGATAAGTGTCATTTCTGTCCCTGGCGACAAGAAAGATGCCCTTATCTGTACCGACAAGATCTACCGGGAAGCAGCAGCCACAGCAGATCGCAAGACACTTGCCGCTGAAGCTCCCGGGGGGAAGAAGAAGACCAAGTCCCGCAAGAGCTCTGACGCCCACTCCGGCAAGCGCACCTCTTCGGAGTGCTGCTCTACCGTCGAGGACGCACCATCGAGCTCCACCGGCAAGTGCAAGAAGGCAAAGACAGCTTCACCAGAGACCAAGAAAGTGGCCACCAAGGAGGACGGCACTGGTGGTACCTTCACCATCAGTGCCACGCTTGACCCTAAAAAGGAAAGCGCGCTTGTTGCTTTCCTGCGGGCGAATGTCGATGTGTTTGCATGGCAACCGTCTGACATCCCCGGTGTTCCCAGGAAAGTAATTGAGCACCACCTTGCCGTCTATCCTCACGCGCGGCCCGTCAAGCAGAGAGTAAGGAAACAAGCAGTGGAGCGACAAGAATTCATTGCTGAAGAGATCAAGAAGTTGGAAGCGGCGGGCACAGTCGAGGAGTGCTCCATCCAACGTGGCTGGCCAATCTCAGTAGTCGCAGCGCCAAAAGCAAACGGAAATGGAGGCTTTGTATTGACTTCACCGATGTTAATAAAGCTTGTCCCAAAGATCCATTTCCTTGCGGCGCATTGACCAGATTGTCGACTCCACGGCGGGATGTGATTTGCTTTCATTTCTTGATGCATACTCGAGATATCATCGATCTCCATGGCGAAAGAAGATGAAGAAAGACCGCATTCATTACTCCATGTGGCACGTCTTCGCTTTGTACGGATGCCTTCGGACTAAAGAATGCTGGTTCAACATTTGCAAGAGTAGTCAGTCATGCTTTTGAGCCACAGTTGCACAGAAATGTAGAAGCTTACATGGATGACATAGTGGTCAAGAGCAAGGACAAAGAAACTTTGGTCCAAGACTTGGACGAGACCTTTGCAAATCTGCGCAAGATCAATCTCAAGTTGAACCCCGAGAAGTGCGTGTTTGGAGTCCCCTCCGGCAAGCTTCTCGGGTTCTTTGTATCTCAGCGGGGGATCGAAGCCAATCCCGACAAGATCAAGGCCATTGAGCAGATCGAAGCACCGAAGCGCGTCAAGGATGTACGAAGGCTTGCCGGTTGCGTGGCTGCTCTCAGCAGGTTCATCTCTAAGTCTGCTGAGCGCGCCCTGCCATTTTTCAAAATATTGAAAAAGGCAGGTCCGATGAAATGGACTCCGGAAGTGGAGGCTGCGCTGCAGGACCTGAAGAGATACCTGTCCTCCACTCCAATACTTGTCGCGCCTAAGCCACAAGAGAAGTTGCTGCTATATCTAGCGGCAACCAATCAAGTAGTTAGTGCTGCGTTAGTAGCGGAGAGGGTGGCGGATGATGAGCCAGCAACCACGGCAAGCGAGTCCAGCGACAAGCAGGGGGCTTCCCCGACAAGCTCTGGTCCCGACAAGGATAGATCTGTGCAGCCACAGGAAGAGAAACAAAAGAAGATGGTGCAATACCAGTTTATTTTGTCAGTTCCCTTCTGCAGGGGGCTAGGTCAAGGTACTCTGGTGTGCAAAAGTTGCTTTTCGGCCTTCTCATGGCCTCGAGGAAGCTGCGCCATTACTTTCAAGCACATGAGATCACAGTTGTCACTCGCTTTCCGTTGAAGAGGATATTGCGAAATCCGAAGCAGCAGAATTGTCGAGTGGGCACCGGACTGCAAGCTTTGGCCTCAAGTTTGAGAGTACTTCAACTATCGAGCCGAGCATTGGCAGAATTCATAGCAGAATGGGCGCCAACACCGATGAAGAAACTCGAGACGAGCATCCCCGTCAAGGAAGCAAGCAAAGAATGGATCATGTACTTTGATGGTGCCTTTTTGCTGCAAGGCGCCGGTGCGGGCGTGTTACTTGTTGCACCCACCGGAGAACACCTCAAGTACGTGGTCCAGATGCACTTTCCCAAGGAGCAAGCAACAAACAATACTGCAGAGTATGAAGGTTTGCTTGCCGGACTCAGGATCGCGGCAGACCTTGGGATCAAAAAGCTTATTGTCAGGGGTGACTCGCAGCTTGTTGTCCGTCAAGTGAACAAAGATTATCAGAGTCCATTGATGGAAGCCTACATTGATGAAGTGAGGAAGTTGGAAGAGCATTTTGACGGCCTGCAGATGGAACATGTTCCGAGAGCTCGAACAACATTGCAGATGGCTCACAAAGTCGCCAGCCTCAAGTTACACAATGGAACCAGGAATTTTGTGCTCAAGCTGACTCAACCATCTCAGAACGCCATCAACTGGACAGAGCAAGAAGAGGAAGTTGGTTTCTGGTGACTACTTTCCGGCAGAGCTCCCCGAAGCCGCCGCCAAGAAGGTCCCCAAGATCAACACAAAGAATGCCGAGGGGCAGTCTGCTCTGACAAGCCCAAGGGTTTGTTCCGTTGAAGTAGACGCTCCCGACAAGTTTTGCTCCGGCAAGCTTGCCGGGGAACATCAAGCTCCGGCTGAACCGCAGGTTCTTGCCGTAGAAGCTGATGTTCCCGCGGCAGCATTTGTGCCTTTAGTCCTTGTCGTTGAGCCACAGGCTCCAGCATGGGCGCAGCAGATTGTCCGTTTCCTTCAAACAGGAGAACTTCCCGAAGAACAAGAAGAAGCAGAGAGAGTAGCCCGGCAATCAAGTATGTACCAGTTTGTCGATGACATACTGTATAGAAGAAGATTCAACAGAGTGAAATTGAAGTGTATTCCCCGGGAAGAAGGACAGAAGCTGTTGGCGGAGATACACGGAGGCATATGTGGCCATCACATTGGCACAAGAGCACTTGCCGGCAAAGCTTTCCGGCAAGGTTTCTTTTGGCCAACAGCCCTCCAGGATGCAACTGCACAAGTAACCAAGTGTGAAGCGTGCCAGTTCCACTCCAAGCAGATACATCAACCAGCTCAAGCTCTCCAAAATGTCCCTTTATCCTGGCCATTTTCGGTCTGGGGGCTCGACATCCTCGTCCCCTTTCCCCGAGCTGTCGGGGGCTTCGACTACTTGTACGTGGCGATCGACAAGTTCACGAAGTGGCCGGAGGTGGAAGCAGTGAGGAAGGTGACAGCACAGTCAGCAGTCAAGTTCTTTAGGTCAATTGTTTGCCGTTTCGGAGTCCCTAACAGGATCATCACCGACAATGGCACACAATTCACGAGCCGCACCTTCATGCAATACGTCCAAGATCTTGGCGCCAAGATCTGCTTTGCTTCTGCTGCTCACCCGAGAAGCAACGGTCAAGCGGAGAGGGCAAACGCTGAAGTGCTGCGCGGGCTCAAGACCAGAACTTTCGACAGGCTGCACAAGTGCGGAAGGAATTGGATCGAGGAGCTGCAAGTGGTTCTTTGGTCGGTCAGGACGACGCCAAATCGAGCCACTGGCCAGACGCCTTTCGCTCTAGTCTATGGAGCAGAGGCAGTTCTCCCCACGGAACTCGTATACGGGTCGCCTCGAGTGCTCGCTTATGATGAGTTTGAGCAAGAGCAGCTGTGACAAGATGACGCGCTGCTCCTTGAGGAGGATCGTCTTTAGGTTGCTGTACGAGCTGCTCAATATCAGCAGGCTTTGCGCCGCTATCACAGCCGCAAAGTCAATGCCAGAAGTCTCGAGGAAGGCGACCTTGTTCTTCGGCGCGTTCAACCCACCAAGAATTCCAACAAGTTGACGCCAAAGTGGGAAGGCCCTTATCGGGTGAAACGAGTCACTAGGCCTGGCGCTGTCCGCCTTGAGACCGAAGATGGCTTTCCGGTGAGCAACTCCTAGAATATTGAGCATCTTCGTAAGTTTTACCCATAAGGCGCAGTTGCCGGAACCTGTTCCGGCAACCACCTTTTGTACAAGCCTTGCCGCTGTTGCATGTAACCCTTTGTACAAAGCCGGGCGCAGATCCCGTGCATAAATAAAGCTTACGTGCTTCGCACATCTTGTCAAATTTTATGCATTTTTCTTTTCTGCATTTATTATCTGACACTTTGTGCAGCACTCACCCCCGGTAAGCAATAACGAGCCTTAAGGCTCCATATCATTATTTTCTCTTCTTTCTTTTTCCTAAGAGGAAGGTTCCTTCGCCCACAAGTTCACCGGGGGGGAGGAGACGATAATGGTGTGGACCGGGCGTCGTTCGAAGAAGTATAGCCTTGCCGGGACGCAGACGACAGAAAAGCTAAGTCGCCAAAGTTTGAGCACAATTAGTTTTTATTTTTTTAAGTTATCTTCCTTGAACAACCGTGCTTTGTATGGAAAACCTGTGCGCGGAGGAACCAATTCGTAGCTAGTTGCGCCCTTACTTTGTTTTGAGTCCGCTCAACAACTTAAGTGTGCTGCGACTAGTTACGACAAGGTTTCTTGCCGGTAGCAGCACCGCCAGCAGGCTGTTGATGTTCCGCACTCAACGCTCGCGGCAAGGGTGCCTGCGCCGGCAAGTTCCCTAAAAGCGTAGGGTAAAAACATACAAAGAAAGGAATCAAGTACAGGAAATAACATAGCAAATACTGCCCAAGATAAAGTTATATTACAAAGGAAACTTGTCGTGGCACTGACTAAATTGTTCTCATAACATAAATGGCAGCGGCAAGGAAAGGAGAGAAAGAGCAGCCTAATCCACGCGCTCGCCGTCGATCCTCCTGACTTCATTCACCTTGTCCACAATGGGTGCGACAAGGGCTTTGAGTTCTGCAAGATCAGCACCCGCCGGCAGCTTCTTGAGAACGTTGGTGAGGTTGAGGTTCGGATTGCGGAAGAGCACCTTCACCAACACCTTCTCCAAGACTCTGGCGCAGATTGCGCGACTTCGTCGGCAAGCTGCTTTGGGATCCTTTCCGGAGTTCTTTGGAGAGCCGTCGCCACACCCTTGAAGAAAAGAGTAAGCTTGGCGCTGGGCTGGAGGTTCTCGTCGAGGAGTACCCAAGCCCGCCAAGTCGATTCGCCAGCCAGCCTCGTCGATGATCTGCAGCGATGTTGACGAGGCCCTCCGTCCAGAGCTCCACCGTAGCCCTGAAGGTGTTTTGAGTCTCGGCGGCCCTCGTTAGCAGCTCCTCGTTGGCCTTGATCTCTTTCTTCAAATCCTCCTCTCGCTTCTTGGCGCCGCCCAGCGTCTCCGTCAGCATGGCCAACTTCAGCTCCAGATCAGCATTCGAGTCCTTGGCGGCATTCAGTTCCTTGCCCTTGTCGGCGAGTTGGACTTGCAGATCACCGTGAGCGAGGGCATCCTTCTCGCGTTCGCGCTGGAGCGCGGCAAGCTCCTCATCCTTCCCTTTCAGATCAGCCTCCAGCTGCGTCATCTTCACCTCACATTCCTTCTTGGCGGCCTCGGCAGCTGCGGCAGCGTCCTTCGCTTCCTTGAGCGCCCCGCCAAGTGATTGCTCGCGTGCGGCGAGCTCCTCCTCGTGGCTGTCCAGATTAACTTTCCGCTGTGTCAATTCACCTTCCCGAGTGGACAGCTCTTCAGCGGCAAGCCTCTGTTGCTCCTCAGCTTCTGCCTTCTCGAGGAGGAAAGCCTTCCGCGCCTCGACAAGCTGTGCCCTCTCCTCCGCAATGGACCGGAGGGCCTCTTGGTTGCGGCTCTGGAGTTCCTCCGCATGCTTCTCTATGTCAATTCCCGCCCGTGCGACAAGCGCTTCCGGGACTCGGCTTAGCTTGCCGGGCGCGGTAGAGCCACACCAACTTCCGGAGCAACTGCTCCTCTTCGGACTCGCCACTGCTGCTGCTTGGCGCGTCAACCACTGTCAGCCCTGCAGAGGCGAGCACCTCTCCGTCAAAAGCCTCTCCCTCGACCGGCGCCCTGGAGCTCGACGCCCAGGGAAGCTTGATGAAGACACCCTCGCCGGTCTTCAAGTAGGCGCCAGGCTGGGGCTCTTTGGAGCCCGGTGCTGCGTCAGCGGCGGAGGGGTCGGCGGTCGGTGTAGCACCTTGCGCTCCTGCGCCCTCGGGATCGTCAGTACGATCACAGGACCCCTCGCCAGCTCCTACGCCAGCAGCCTTGGCGGCCTCTTCGCCGGCGGGGTCGTCAGCGCCAGCCTCTTCCTCGGTGGCGGTGACATCTTCAGTATTGCCGCGTGCGTCCTCCTCGCCGGTGGCCTCAGTCTCCATCGGATCTGTGGAAGGGGGATCTGAAGACAGGAAGAGGAAGGAAAAGTCAAGCGAACATCCAAAAAGAAGACCAGAAGAAGAAGAACCCAAGGGAAAATTTCCGACAAGGAGGGTTACCTGTGCTGAGCTCTGTGACCATGGGCTCCACCACCGAAGGCTCGCTGGTCCCATCCCTTGCCGGGGACCTCTCCCTTGCCGGAGAGCACTCCCTTGTCGGAGAATCGCCCCTTGGCGGTGTAGTTGAAGCAGATAACACCTCTGGAGCGGCTTCTGGTTGCTCCTGATGGGCCCACTCTGCTCCTACACAAGCAAGTCAACAGTCAAGATGTCAACAAAGAAAGAGCACCCACGCGCGCCCCACAACAGGAAGTGAACAAGTACTTACGCTGGGGGCTGCGCTTGGGGCTGCTTCGGGGAGAGGTTGCCGGGTCCGTCAAGGTGGTCTCGGATGCGTCCTCTGTTGTCGCAGCAGGATCATCCTCGATGACTACCACGGGGACCTTGGCCCTCTTCGCCGCTCTCTCGGCCAGAGTCCTGAAAAGGAACGAGGTTCAGAAGGAAGCAGATTAGATACAAGACAAGAAACATCAAGAAACGAAGAAGTATAAATGCAACAGGAAGAAAGTCTTACTCCTCCTCCTCTTCTTCCTCCTCGTCGGAGCTGAGCGCGGAAAGGTCGAAGTCAGGTACCCTTTCTGCGTGACGAGGCGGAGGAGTAGGCTCCCTTGGGTGCTTGGCGGGAGCTGCAGCAGGATCGGAAATGGCGGCCCGAGAAGACCCCTCTCCAATTGCCGGCGCAGCATGAGATGCTCTCGTGTCAGCGGTGCTTGGCGCGGTGGAGCGTGTCCCGCGGCGCGGCGGCTATTGGCCCGTCTGCCGCCCTGCTGTGTCTCCGGTCCTGCGGAGACGCCTCCTTGGTTGAGCCGGGGGCTGCGCTGAGGGGCCCATCTGCGGCAAGCTACTCGAAGATGGCTGGCCACTTGCGCCCCCGGCAGGCTCGCTCGCCTCGGCTTCGGGCTCCCCCTCGCCAACAACCTCCCTGCCAAAGTCCTCTCGGTCGGCAAGGCTTGCCGCCTCTGCCTCCTCCAACGTGAAACCAAACTCGCCCGCGGCAGCGGCTGCCGCCGCCTCTTCCGCCCTGGTGGCGATGTACCGCATCTCGTCGTCAGTGGTGTCGCGGGTGAGGAGCCTCTGCTCGTCAGCACGGACTGCTACCTCCACCAAGTCGTCAAAGAATTGCCGCACGACGTCGTCGGAGGGCTCCCGCCAAGTTGGGATAATCCCGTGCGAGTCGCACTCCGGCATCATTGCGCGGATGCGATCGAGCTGGGAGTTGTTGCACAGGGGGATGACGCCCTGCGGCAGCCTGAACCACTCCGGGTGGTTGGGGTCGTGCTTGAACAGCTCCTTGAGCATCCCGTCCAACTCCAAAATAGTGAAGTTAAAATTGAGGCCTGGGCGCAGCCTCATGATATCTGTCGGGCCCCCGAACAGCCAGGCGGGCCTCCCCCTCTCCTGCAGAGGGGCGATGCGGCGGCGAAGGAAATCCGCGCCAACGGCCCCTACAGTGAGCCCGGCAAGCCTGAGTCGCAGAATCCGGGTGGTGGCGATCTTCAACTTAGCATCATCCGCTGCCAGAGCGCTCCAGTCGCCGCCGCGCACCACTCGGGTTTGGCGCAAATTGGTGAATGGCTGCGGATCTGCATCAACAACCCAACACCACTCTGCTCTCCACTCATCCCACTTGCTGCGGAGCTCCCCTTCCAGATAGACCTCCTTCTTGTCGGCCCTCGAGATCCAGGCGATCCCGCCAGACAGGGGCTCTCCTTTCTCGACCCGGGGCATGAAATAGTGGCAGAAAAGGGCTACGTTGGGGTAGATTCCGACGAAGTTCTCGCAAAGATGCGCGAAAACCGCCATGGTCAGAACGGCGTTGGGGGTGATGTCGAGGAGATGGAGCCCGTACGTGTTCATAATGTCGCAGAAGAAATCGGAAAAGGGCGGGCAGAGCCCGCAATAGAAGAACAATGGGAAGAAGTAGTACCCTTTTGGGCACCGCTTCGAAGTAGAAGCTTCAGCGGAGAGTGTCTGCGTGCGCGGATGCGCCCGCGTCTCCGTCGACCAGAAGAGATAGAACTCCTCCCGCAGCGCCTTCGGGGTGAGCTCGGGGGGGAAAAGTGCTCGCTCCTTGCGCAGCGCCTCAAGCCGCAGCGCCTCGGCCGACTTCACACTCTTTCCGATCTTCGGAGCCATGGCGGAAGCGGTGGAGGAGGGCGGCAGCGACGGGCGGCGGCGACGGACGGCGGAGCGCTGCTCTCTTTTGGCTTGGGAAGCGGAGGGGAGCGGCGGAGCTTTCTGAGGAAGGAACCGCAAGTGGCGAAGGTGGGGGAACGGCCCTGTTTCCGCTTATAAAGAGGGAGGCGAACGTTCGCCTTTCTTGATTAAAAATTGCTCACGATCTCTCCCATGGCGCCGTTTGACGCGTGCCGCTTCTGGGAGGGCGCGGTGAATCTGAGTTAGATTTGGTATGGACCCGGGCGCGTGCCGTGCCTGTTTTGGGCTGGCCCAACAGCTTCGGCATCGTGTGTGGCCCAGCCGGGGCTCTGTCGGTGTACTAAAGTAGGGGTACCTTAGTATCCCGAACTTGTGCACGGCAGTCGCAGCACCAATCGGCAAGGCTTGCCGGGCGTCCGCCAAGATCCTCCGTAGCTCATATTGATGCCATTCAAGAACAAAGTGTTTTGACTGAGAAGACAAGACTCCGGCAAGAGGAGCTTGCCGGGAAGAACAAACCCGGCAAGAGGAGCTTGCCGGGAAGGCCAACCAAGGCATTTTGAGAAACTTGCCGCGACGCGCCGCGCGTCCCGGCAAGACCCGGTGAGCGACAAGCTTTAGGGTGCGACAAGACAACGACCGCGGCAAGGCGCTTGCCACGGCGAAGCCACCACTCTGCACCCACGCTCCAGCGCATCCGACGACGTGCCGCCCCAAGATCGTTCCTGGCACACGTGGCGGGCGGCTGTGCAGCCAAGTGGTGCGAGGTGGCAAGTGGAGATGACGAGAAGGCCATCGTGGCAAGCGGTGGCGCCCCAAGCGGTCGTTTTACGCCTGCTTTTGACCGGACGGGCATTAAATGCCCTTGTCCCCTGCCGTCAGAGTTAGGTAGAGTACACTATAGAAGCAGTTGTACCAACCCCTCCTTTTACATTTGTACCCCTGTCTGCGTTGCCACCTGTCGGTGACCCCTTTAGCCTATAAAAGGAGGCCCATGCACAACGTAGAGGGGGTTCGACTCATTCGAAACTACAGAACGCTCACTCTCTCGATTAAGAACACAATACAAACACAAAGCAGCAGTAGGAGTTTTATCTCTCCGGAGAGCTCCGAAGCTGGGTAAAATCCCTCGCGTGCTTCACCTCAATCTGCTCTTCGTGCGCCCTCCGCTCCCTGCCGGACCGAAAGGGGCCCTGCCCCATAGGTGTTCGTTCCCCACGACACCCCTGGGCGCGCCCCTGCCTCATGGGCCCCCTGGCAGGCCCCCGACTCCCATCTTCTGCTATATGGTGTCTTTTGCCCTGGAAAAAATCAGAGAGCAGCTTTTGGGACGAAGCGCCGCCGTCTCGAGGCGGAACCTGGGCAGGACCAATCTAGGGCTCCGGTGGAGCTGTTCTGCCGGGGAAACATCCCTCCGGGAGGGGGAAATCACCACCATCATCATCACCATCGATCCTCTCATCAGGAGGGGGTCAATCTCCATCAACATCTTCACCAACAGCATCTCCTCTCAAACCCTAGTTCATCTCCTGTATCCGATCTTTGCCTCAAAACCTCATATTGGTACCTGTGGGTTGCTAGTAGTGTTGATTACTCCTTGTAGTTGATGCAAGGTGGTTTATTTGGTGGAAGATCATATGTTCAGATCCTTAATGCTATTCAATACCCCTCTGGTTATGAACATGAATATGCTTTGTGAGTAGTTATGTTTGTTCCTGAGGACATGGGAGAAGTCTTGTTATAAGTAATCATGTGAATTTGGTATTCGTTCGATATTTTGATGAGATGTATTTTGTCTCTCCTCTAGTGGTGTTATGTGCACGTCGACTACATGACACTTTGCCATGATTTGTGCCTAGGGTAAGGCATTGGGAAGTAATAAGTAGATGATGGGTTGCTAGAGTGACAAAAGCTTAAACCCTAGTTTATGCGTTGCTTCGTAAGGGGCTGATTTGGATCCATATGTTTCATGCTATGGTTAGGTTTACCTTAATTCTTCTTTCGTAATTGCGGATGCTTGTGAGAGGGGTTAATCATAAGTGGGAGCCTGTCCAAGTAAGGACATCACCCAAGCACCGGTCCACCCACATATCAAATTATCAAAGTAACGAACGCGAATCATATGAGCATGATGAAAACCAGCTTGACAATAATTCCCATGTGTCCTCGGGAGTGCTTTGCTTTATATAAGAGTTTGTCCAGGCTTGTCCTTTGCTACAAAAAGGATTGGGCACCTTGTTGCACCTTAGTTACCTTTGTTACTTGTTACCTGTTACGAATTATCTTATCACAAAACTATCTATTACCAATAATTTCAGTGCTTGCAGAGAATACCTTACTGAAAACCGCTTGTCATTTCCTTCTGCTCCTCGTTGGGTTCGACACTCTTATTTATCGAAAGGACTATGATAGATCCCCTATACTTGTGGGTCATCACCTACGCCGAGAGTGCCGCCGCATCCGCATTGAGCGCGGCCGCATCCGTCGAGAGGGCTTCTCCGGCAGCCGACAGGGCAGCTGCAGCAGTCGAGATGGCTGCAGCTGCTGCGACGGCGGCTGCAAATGCCGAGAGCACTCGAGCTGCTCCGCCGATGTTGCCCTAGCCCGGGTCGAGGCCATCCATGCCAAGATCGAGGACGCATACGCCAAGATATTCCAGGCCACCTCGGAATCTAGCATGCAACCCACATCCGAAAAGGGGGCGATGGCCATGGAGCACCTGCTTCCTCATGAGATCACTGAGCGGGAGCTGGAGATGCAGGAGGCGGCGGAGATCGAGGAGCGCCGGGAGGAGGAGTTGCGTGTGGCCGAGGTCGAGGTAGAGAAGAGTCTGTCCGTCGAGGTACCGGCGATGGAGTACCAATGCGAGCTCTGGCGCAACCACTACTACGAGTACTACAACCTTTAGGGCGGTGCCAAGGACGGCGTCGAGGACGACGACAAGGACGCAGTTGACTTCAGCAGGGGGACGCGGAGTCCACCAACGGTGGCATTTTGCCAGGACAAGTCATCGACACCTCATCTCACACCGGCGATGCATAGGCCGGCGCGGCAGCGGATTTGTTAAAATTATGCATACTTAGGCTTTCATTTAATGCTGGTATTTTGTTAGAACAATGTTTAGGTCAACTGGCTCTGTTTAATTACTAAAATTGCTCGATTTAGTAAGTGTGGTCTATGTGTTGTACGCTCTTTTGTGTGCCCAAATTAGCAAGCGATGTTAAATTATGCAATGACGTACCCGAGGAAATTTCCACCAAAATTTGAATTATCAAACTCATCCCACGCGCGTAAAGTAGAAGAATCGTTTACGATGCACACAATCGTTCAAAGTGAATGGTGTTTGGCGGCACCGCGCGCAAAGTTTCCCTCCACATTTCGAATTTTTTGGCCTACCACCGAAATATCTACCCCCACCCCCTCGCCCCTTCCCCACCCCCTTTTCTCCCTGACCACAAGTCACATTTCCCATGTTTCCTCCTTCCTTCCTTCCTAAGCTATAGCCGCTTCCTCGCTTGCTTCCTTGCTCTCGCCGTCTCGCATCCTACCGCCAAGGTTGCCATGATCTTCTTCAATGACCACTCCAGCGGTTCCTCCTCCTCCGATGACTCCTTCACCACCCGGGTATGCCTCTCTTCTCTCTCTCGGGGTATGACTTGGAATGAAGGATTTTAACCCGGCAGTTGATTTGAGTCATTTCTTCCTCTTGTAGCTCTCTAGGACCATCAGTTGCAACGAATGGAGCAGGGTGGCTGAAGATCTGTCTGCTCATTGTCACCATTAATCTCCATGTGTGAAGCTAGTTGCGTTTGAATCAGTGGATAGTGGGAGGAAGTTTCTGGCATGTGGAGAGAAGGTTAGACCCTCTTTCATTGTTACAAATCATTTGTTAGATGTGATTCAGACACTGTCACGGTCCCAACACATTCATACCACACCTTCAACCAAACGCATCCTAAGACAATGTCACAGTTTGTACCTAGTATCTAAAAATGTTGCCATCTCATCAGCGGTGCCATTAGAAAATTATTTGGCACCACTTCAGCAGTTTGTGCAGCCAACTTTGGTCCACACATCTGAGCAGCCAAGTAGTAAAATACTAAATCTTTATGGCATGAAGGAACTGGGCATCGGAGGAACTAGGTGCTCCGGAGTCCGGGTCCCTGATTTTTTTCCATGCATCGGCTCGCCAGTGCAAGGCACCGGTGCGAGATGTAGCAACAGTTGTCTTTACACTAGTTTTGGCATACATAGTGGATGACCTTAGTGCTAATAGTTCTATGTTACTAAATTTGTGCATGTACACACCTGTTAGTATCAATTTGCTGTCATCCAAACACTGTCGCTATGCTATTGCAGTTATATTTACCTTCCTCATAAAATGTTCAATTTGTTATTTATAGTACATGAGTAAGAACTTGTAGCGTTGTTGTAGTTAATTATAGCTTCTGATGTTTCAAAATTTGGTTGTTGTCTCAGTAGCAATTAATTCATTTGCACATTGATATTTTTGAGAAGATATGTCATAATTAACCTGTTTCTTCAGTTTTTCAAAATAAGTATTGGTGATTTCTATGTTGCTATAAACCCATTTCCCCTACAATTGTTACTGATCTGGTTTTAAATATTATAGGATGAACGTAAGTGTTCTTACTTGGAGTGGGTTGATCAAGAGTGGCCACAGTCTTTGAAGATGTGCCTAGCAAAGCTCTGGAGCATGTATGAGGAACAGAACAGAGGTAGGCTTAGAGAAAGTGTTGTCAACGCTAAAGAATATTTGAAGATGCGGGATAAAAAGAGGAAGTTGGAGAGTGAGCTCAGATTCTTTAAATCAGACTTTGCTAAGATGGTGTTGACGAAGGAGGAGGCACTTTCCCAGTTGGCCAGTGCAAAATAGATTCTTACTGAATTGAAAGCAGAGGTGGATAAGATGTCCCTGGATGATCTTGATTAGGGAAATGTATATATTGTTCTAATATTGTTCTTATGAAGTTGAACTAGCTATATGTTGTACTGTGCTATTTTTAGGTAGCTATCGTACTGTCATGTTAAAATATATTTATGTGCCTGATATGAAATTGGCAAACAGTTGTTCGATATAAAATGTGAATTTGCATAATACTGGAATTATTAATTGTAAACTAATAAACCTGCTAAATGGGTCGTAGAACTTTGCAAATGGTTCTAGCAGTAAAAGCGCTTGTGATGGATAGCCCAATGCCACACAGTTTTCTTCATCAAATTGTGTGTGATGTAATTGATAAAAGCAAACGGTTAACCAAGGCAGAGTGTGTGTGATAGTTACACCTTTCACAAACGAGCCTATACATAAAACTGTGTGGGATTGTACATACGAACGGAAACGTTATCCGTGGATTGACTGTGTGGGATGTACATACGAATGGAAACGTTTTCCCTGGATTGACTGTGTGGGATTTACATAAGAACGGAAACGTATTCCTTGGATTGACAGTGTGTGATATACATACAAATGGAAATGTTTTTCTGGGATTCACCGTGTGGATGTACATACGAACGGAAACGATTGGGTTTCGACGCCTTGCCCGATCACACACGAGCTCATTTTGCCCCAGCCTGTGTGCCAGGAGGGCCTATCCCCGATGGTTTCTGGGTCGTGTGGGAAGGATCCCCCTATCGCCCACACTCACTTGGCGACGGTTCCAAATGTCGTCATGGAAAGGGGTTAAAAACCATGTGTATAGCGTCGACGCGTACCAGTGACACTTGATGTACACCATGATCCAAAATTCCCCCAAACCTAACCTCTCTACTGCAGTCAAACCAACCTTTTATTTTCACTTTCTATCGTTTGCAACCAACTTCAAATACCACCCTCGTATATCAGTGTTTGTAGAAAAATACTAATCCCTGCAGGTTTTCAGACAGTTTAATCCACACAACACATGTGACAACTTGTGTGCGAAAGAAATGACAAGATTAATACTCTCATCCGCTCCTCGTTGGGAACCATAACTAATTGGATACTTACACGAATTTTACTCGACAATTTTGTGTGTCTTGCAGGCCATCATCTTGCATGATAGTAGAGATCCTTTTGATTTTGTGTTAAAAAACTTTTATCTCCCAAACCCTTATCTCGATTGATGATCCGCTTTCATCATTGGCTTTCTTGTGACGAGATCTTCGTAACTAGATCCCATTTCGGCATTTTTAGAGCCATAGCATGTTGTACTGCTTTCTCCATCACCATTCAGCCTGTGCATTCGGTTTTTTCAGTTTGATTCGGTTCGGTTTATACGGTTTTTGGTTTATACAGTTTTTATACTTCGGTTAATACGGTTTTATAGGGAGATACGGTTCGGTTTCGGTTGTAACCGTTTGCTTTCGGTTTGATTTTGGTAATAACCAAATTAACCAAAGTTGACGCAAATTTTTGAATGGACAACAAATATTTTTGGTCATATGATTTGGTATGTGCATGCATGTAGCCATGTACGTAAGATTTGAATGCCTACGTAGATTAGATCATTATTAGATGGCAGTGGCACACATGATTTGGTCCTAGGCATTAAAGCGGGTCTGAGGATTAGGCAAGGTTTTAATTACGTGAGGGAGCTAGAAGAAAAAAGAAAAGAGTTTGACCCATGAGCCACGACCCACTCCAACGGCCGGCTGGCCTTTCTTTTAGGCGAGCGATCACCAACGTGCGCCAGAAGCCCAGAACTGGCTGTATGTGAAGGAAATATGCCCTAGAGGCAATAGTAAAGTTATTATTTATTTCCTCATATCATGATAAATGTTTATTATTCATGCTAGAATTGTATTAACCAGAAACATAATACATGTGTGAATACATAGACAAACACAACTTCACTAGTATGCCTCTACTTGACTAGATTATTAATCAAAGATGGTTATGTTTCCTAACCATAGACATGTGTTGTCATTTGATTAATAGGGTCACATCATTAGGAGAATGATGTGATTGACATGACCCATTCCGTTAGCCTAGCACTTGATCGTTTAGTATATTGCTATTGCTTTCTTCATGACTTATACATGTTCCTATAACTATGAGGTTATGCAACTCCCGTTTACCGGAGGAACACTTTGGGTGCTACCAAACGTCACAACGTAACTGGGTGATTATAAAGGAGTACTACAGGTGTCTCCAAAGGTACATGTTGGGTTGGCGTATTTCGAGATTAGGTTTTGTCACTCCGATTGTCGGAGAGGTATCTCTGGGCCCTCTCGGTAATGCACATCACTATAAGCCTTGCAAGCAATGTAACTAATGTGTTAGTTACGGAATGATGCATTACGTAACGAGTAAAGTGACTTGCCGGTAACGAGATTGAGCTAGGTATTGGATACCGACGATCGAATCTCGGGCAAGTAACATACCGATGACAAAGGGAACAATGTATGTTGTTATGCGGTTTGACCGATAAAGATCTTCGTAGAATATGTAGGAGCCAATATGGGCATCCAGGTCCCGCTATTGGTTATTGACCGAGAATGGTTCTAGGTCATGTCTACATAGTTCTCGAACCCGTAGGGTCCGCACGCTTAACGTTACGATGGCAGCTTTTATTATGAGTTTATAAGTTTTGATGTACGAAGTTTGTTCGAGTCCGGATGTGATCACGGACATGACGAGGAGTCTCGAAATGGTCGAGACATAAAGATTGATATATTGGACGACTATATTCGGACACCGGAAGTGTTCCGGGTGATTTCGGAGAAAACCGGAGTGCCGGAGGGGTTACCGGAACCCCCCGGGGAAGTATTGGGCCTTAGTGGGCCTGAGGGGAGAGAGAGGGCAGCAGCCCAGGAGGTGGCGCCCCCCTGAGGAGTCCGAATTGGACTAGGGGAGGGGGCGCGCCCCCGCTTCCCTCTCCCTCTCCCTCTCTTTCCTTCCCCCTTCCTCCTTCCTAGTTGGACTAGGAAAGGGGAGTCCTACTCCCACTAGGAGGAGGACTCCCCCCTCCTTGGCGCGCCCCTAGGGTCGGCCGGCCTCCCCCCTTGCTCCTTTATATACGGGGGCAGGGGGCACCCTAGAGACACAAGTTGATCTACGGATCATTCCTTAGCCGTGTGCGGTGCCCCTCTCCACCATATTCCACCTCGGTCATATCGTCGCGGAGTTTAGGCGAAGCCCTGTGCCGGTAGAACATCATCATCATCACCACGCCGTCGTGCTGACGGAACTCATCTCTGAAGCTTTGCTGGATCGGAGCCCGGGGATCGTCATCGAGCTGAACGTGTGCTGAACTCGGAGGTGCCGTACGTTCGGTGCTTGGACCGGTCGGATCGTGAAGACGTACGACTACATCAACCGCGTTGTCATAACGCTTCCACTTACGGTCTACGAGGGTACGTGGACAATACTCTTTCCTCTCGTTGCTATGCCATCACCATGATCTTGCGTGTGCGTAGGAAATTTTTTGAAATTACTACGTTCCCCAACAGTGGCATCCGAGCCAGGTTTTATGCGTAGATGTCAATGAACGAGTAGAACACAAGTGAGTTGTGGGCGATACAAGTCATACTGCTTACCAGCATGTCATACTTTGGTTCGGCGGTATTGTGAGATGAAACGGCCCGGACCGACATTACGCGTACGATTACGCGAGACTGGTTTCACCGTTACGAGCACAAGTGCTTAAAGGTGGCTGGCGGGTGTCTGCCTCTCTCACTTTAGCTGAATCGAGTGTGGCTACGCCCGATCCTTGCGAAGGTTAAAACATCACTAACTTGACGAACTATCGTTGTGGTTTTTGATGCGTAGGTAAGAACGGTTCTTGCTAAGCCCGTAGCAGCCACGTAAAATTTGCAACAACAAAGTAGAGGACGTCTAACTTGTTTTTGCAGGGCATGTTGTGATGTGATATGGTCAAGACGTGATGCTACATTTTATTGTATGAGATGATCATGTTTTGTAACCGAAGTTATCGGCAACTGGCAGGAGCCATATGGTTGTCACTTTATTGTATGAAATGCAAACGCCCTGTAATTGCTTTACTTTATCACTAAGTGGTAGCAATAGTTGTAGAAGCAATAGATGGCGTAACGACAACGATGCTACGATGGAGATCAAGGTGTCGCGCCGGTGACGATGGTGATCACGACGGTGCTTCAAAGATGGAGATCACAAGCACAAGATGATGATGGCCATATCATATCACCTATATTGATTGCATGTGATGTTTATCCTTTATGCATCTTATCTTGCTTTGATTGACGGTAGCATTTTAAGATGATCTCTCACTAAATTATCAAGAAGTGTTCTCCCTGAGTATGCACCGTTGCAAAAGTTCTTCGTGCTGAGACACCACGTGATGATCGAGTGTGATAGGCTCTACGTTCAAATACAACGGGTGCAAAACAGTTGCACACGCGGAGTAATCAGGTTAAACTTGACGAGCCTAGCATATACAGATATGGCCTCGGAACACGGAGACCGAAAGGTCGAACGTGAATCATATAGTAGATATGATCAACATAGTGATGTTCACCATTGAAACTACTCCATCTCACGTGATGATTGGACATGGTTTAGATGATTTGGATCACGTGATCATTTAGATAACTAGAGAAATGTCTGTCTAAGTGGGAGTTCTTAAGTAATATGATTAATTGAACTTAAATTTATCATGAACTTAGTACCTGATAGTATTTTGCTTGTCTATGTTTGTTGTAGATAGATGGCTCGTGTTGTTGTTCCATTGAATTTTAATGCGTTCCTTGAGAAAGCAAAGTTGAAAGATGATGGTAGCAATTACACGGATCGGGTCCGTAATTCGAGGATTATCCTCATTGTTGCATGTAAGAATTACGCCCCGAAGCACCGCTGGGTGCCGAGCCTGCTCTCGATGTGGCCGACGACGTTAAGAACGTCTAGCGAGCAAAGCTGATGACTACTCGGATAGTGTAGTGTGCCATGCTTTACGGCTTGGAACCGGGTCTTCAACGACGTTTTGAACGTCATGGAGCATATGAGATGTTCCCGGAGTTGGAGTTAATATTTCAAGCAAATGCCCGGATTGAGAGATATGAAGTCTCCAATAAGTTCTATAGCTGCAAGATGGAGGAGAATAGTTCTGTCAGTGAAACCATACTCAAAATGTCTGGGTATAACAATCACTTGATTCAACTGGGAGTTAATCTTCCTGATGATAGTGTCATTGACAGAATTCTTCAATCACTGCACCAAGCTACAAGAGCTTCGTGATGAACTATAATATGCAAGGGATGGACAAGACTATTCCCGAGCTCTTCGCAATGCTAAAAGCATGGAGGTAGAAATCAAGAAGGAGCATCAAGTGTTGATGGTTAACAAGACCACCAGTTTCAAGAAAAGGGCAAAGGGAAGAAGAAGGGAACTTCAAGAAGAATAGCAAACAAGTTGCTGCTCAAGAGAAGAAACCCAAGTCCGGACCTAAGCCTGAAATCGAGTGCTTCTCTTAAGCGATCGACATTGAAGCGGAACTGCCCCAAGTATTTGGCGATAAGAAGGATGGCAAAGTGAATAAAGGTATATGTGATATACATGTTATTGATGTGTACCTTACTAATGCTCGTAGTAGCACCTGGGTATTTGATACTGGTTCTGTTGCTAATATTTGCAACCCGAAACAGGGACTACGGATTGAGCGAAGATTGGCTAAGGACGAGGTGATTATGCGCGTGGGAAATGGTTCCAAAGTCGATGTGATCGCGGTCGGCACGCTACCTCTACATCTACCTTCGGTATTAGTTTTAGACCTGAATAATTGTTATTTGGTGCCAGCGTTGAGCATGAACATTATATCTGGATCTTGTTTTATGCAGATGGTTATTCATTTAAATCAGAGAATAATGGTTGTTCTATTTATATGAGTAATATCTTTTATGGTCATGCACCCTTGAAGAGTGGTCTATTTTTATTGAATCTCGATAGTAGTGATACACATATTCATAATGTTGAAGCCAAAAGATGCAGAGTTGATAATGATAGTGCAACTTATTTGTGGCACTGCCGTTTAGGTCATATCGGTGTAAAGCGCATGAAGAAACTCCATACTGATGGACTTTTGGAATCACTTGATTATGAATCACTTGGTACTTGCGAACCGTGCCTCATGTGCAAGATGACTAAAACACCGTTCTTTAGTACTATGGAGAGAGCAACAGATTTGTTGGAAATTATACATACAGATGTATGTGGTCCGATGAATGTTGAAGCTCGTGGCGGATGTCGTTATTTTCTCACCTTCACAGATGATTTAAGCAGATATGGGTATATCTACTTAATGAAGCATAAGTCTAAAACATTTGAAAAGTTCAAAGAATTTCAGAGTGAAGTGGAAAATCATCGTAACAAGAAAATAAAGTTTCTACGATCTGATCGTGGAGGAGAATATTTGAGTTACGAGTTTGGTTTACATTTGAAACAATGCGGAATAGTTTCGCAACTCACGCCACCTGGAACACCACAAAGAAATGGTGTGTCCGAACGTCGTAATCGTACTTTACTAGATATGGTGCGATCTATGATGTCTCTTACTGATTTATCGCTATCGTTTTGGGGTTATGCTTTAGAGACGGCTGCATTCACATTAAATAGGGCACCATCTAAATCCGTTGAGACGACGCCTTAAGTTTGGGGCTGCTATGCTTATGTGAAGAAACTTCAACCAGATAAGCTCGAACCCAAATCGGAGAAATGTGTCTTCATAGGATACCCAAAAGAGACTGTTGGGTACACCTTCTATCACAGATCCAAAGGCAAGACATTTGTTGCTAAGACTGGATCCTTTCTAGAGAAGGAGTTTCTCTCAAAAGAAGTGAGTGGGAGGAAAGTAGAACTTGATGAGGTAACTGTACCTGCTCCCTTATTGGAAAGTAGTTCATCACAGAAATCAGTTCCTGTGACAAATACACCAATTAGTGAGGAAGCTAATGATATTGATCATGAAACTTCAGATCAAGTGTCTACTAAACCTCGTAGGTCTAACAGAGTAAGATCCGCACCAGAGTGGTACGTTAATCCTGTTCTGGAAGTCATGTTACTTGACCATGATGAACCTACGAACTATGAGGAAGCGATGATGAGCCCAGATTCCGGCCATGAAATCTGAGATGGGATCCATGTATGAGAACAAAGTATGGACTTTGGTCGACTTGCCCGATGATCGGCAAGCCATTGAGAATAAATGTATTTTTAAGAAGAAGACTGACGCTGACGGTAATGTAACTGTCTATAAAGCTCGACTTGTTGCAAAAGGTTTTCGACAAGTTCAAGGGGTTGACTACGATGAGACTTTCTCACCCGTAGCAATGCTTAAGTCTGTCCGAATCATGTTAGCAATTGCCGCATTTTATGATTATGAAATTTGGCAGATGGATGTCAAAACTGCATTCCTGAATGGATTTCTGGAAGAAGAGTTGTATATGATGCAACCAGAAGGTTTTGTCGATCCTAAAGGAGCTAACAAAGTGTGCAAGCTCCAGCGATCAATCTATGGTCTGGTGCAAGCCTCTCGGAGTTGGAATAAACGCTTTGATAGTGTGATCAAAGCATATGGTTTTATACAGACTTTTGGAGAAGCATGTATTTACAAGAAAGTGAGTGGGAGCTCTGTAGCATTTCTAATATTATATGTGGATGACATATTGTTGATTGGAAATGATATAGAATTTCTTGATAGCATAAAAGGATACTTGAATAAAAGTTTTTCAATGAAAGACCTCGGTGAAGCTGCTTACATATTGGGCATTAAGATCTATAGAGATAGATCAAGACGCTTGATTGGACTTTCACAAAGCACATACCTTGATAAAGTATTGAAGAGGTTCAATACGGATCAGGCGAAGAAAGGGTTCTTGCTCAGATTACAAGGTATAAAGTTGAGTCGACTCAATGCCCGACCACTGCAGAAGATAGAGAGAAAATGAAAGGAGTTCCTATGCTTCACCATAGGCTCTATCATGTATGCAATGCTGTGTACCAGGCCTGATGTGTGCCTTGCTATTAGTTTGGCAGGAGGTACCAAAGTAATCCAGAGTGGGTCATCGGACAGCGGTCAAGAACATCTGAAATACCGAAAAGGACTAAGGATATGTTTCTCGTATATGGAGGTGACAAAGAGCTAGTCGTAAATGGTTACGTCGATGCAAGTTTTGACACTGATCCGGACGATTTTAAACCGCAAACCGGATACGTATTTTTATTAAACGGTGGAGCTGTAAGTTGGTGCAGTTCTAAACAAAGCGTCGTGGCGGGATCTACATGTGAAGCGGAGTACATAGCTGCTTCGGAAGCAGCAAATGAAGGAGTCTGGATGAAGGAGTTCATTTCCGATCTAGGTGTTATACCTAATGCATCGGGACCAATGAAGATCTTCTGTGACAATACTGGTGCAATTGCCTTGGCAAAGGAATCCAGATTTCACAAGAGGACCAAGCACATCAAGAGACGCTTCAATTCCATCCGGGACCAAGTCCAAGTGGGAGACATAGAGATTTGCAAGATACATACAGATCTGAATGTTGCAGACCCGTTGACTAAGCCTCTCTCACAAGCAAAACATGATCAGCACCAAGACTCCATGGGTGTTAGAATCATTACTATGTAATCTAGATTATTGACTCTAGTGCAAGTGGGAGACTGAAGGAAAGATGCCCTAGAGGCAATAATAAAGTTATTATTTATTTCCTCGTATCATGATAAATGTTTATTATTCATGCTAGAATTGTATTAACCAGAAACATAATACATGTGTGAATACATAGACAAACACAACGTCACTAGTATGCCTCTACTTGACTAGCTTATTAATCAAAGATGGTTATGTTTCCTAACCATAGACATGTGTTGTCATTTGATTAATAGGGTCACATCATTAGGAGAATGATGTGATTGACATGACCCATTCCGTTAGGCTAGCACTTGATCGTTTAGTATATTGCTATTCTTTCTTCATGACTTATACATGTTCCTGTAACTATGAGATTATGCAACTCCCGTTTACCGGAGGAACACTTTGGGTGCTACCAAACGTCACAACGTAACTGGGTGATTATAAAGGAGTACTACAGGTGTCTCCAAAGGTACATGTTGGGTTGGCGTATTTCGAGATTAGGTTTTGTCACTCCGATTGTCGGAGAGGTATCTCTGGGCCCTCTCGGTAATGCACATCACTATAAGCCTTGCAAGCAATGTAACTAATGAGTTAGTTACGGAATGATGCATTATGTAACGAGTAAAGAGACTTGCCGGTAACGAGATTGAGCTAGGTATTGGATACCGACGATCGAATCTCGGGCAAGTAACATACCGATGACAAAGGGAACAATGTATGTTGTTATGCGGTTTGACCGATAAAGATCTTCGTAGAATATGTAGGAGCCAATATGGGCATCCAGGTCCCGCTATTGGTTATTGACCGAGAATGGTTCTAGGTCATGTCTACATAGTTCTCGACCCCATAGGGTCCGCATGCTTAACGTTACGATGACCGTTTTATTATGAGTTTATAAGTTTTGATGTACCGAAGTTTGTTCGGAGTCCCGGATGTGATCACGTACATGACGAGGAGTCTCGAAATGGTCGAGACATAAAGATTGATATATTGGACGACTATATTCGGACACCGGAAGTGTTTCGGGTGATTTCGGAGAAAACCGGAGTGTCGAAGGGGTTACCGGAACCCCCCGGGGGAAGTATTGGGCCTTAGTGGGCCTGAGGGGAGAGAGAGAGGGCAGCAGCCCAGGAGGTGGCGCCCCCCCCCCCTTGAGGAGTCCGAATTGGACTAGGGGAGGGGGCGCGGCCCCCCCTTTCCCTCTCCCTCTCCCTCTCTTTCCTTCCCCCTTCCTCCTTCCTAGTTGGACTAGGAAAGGGGAGTCCTACTCCCACTAGGAGGAGGACTCCCCCCTCCTTGGAGCGCCCCCTAGGGCCGGCCGGCCTCCCCCTTGCTCCTTTATATACGGGGGCAGGGGGCACCCTAGAGACACAAGTTGATCTACGGATCGTTCCTTAGCCGTGTGCGGTGCCCCTCTCCACCATATTCCACCTCGGTCATATCGTCGCGGAGTTTAGGCGAAGCCCTGCGCCAGTAGAATATCATCATCGTCACCATGCCGTCGTGCTAACGGAACTCATCTCCGAAGCTTTGCTGGATCGGAGCCCGGGGATCGTCATCGAGCTGAACGTGTGCTGAACTCGGAGGTGCCGTACGTTCGGTGCTTGGATCGGTCAGATCATGAAGACGTACGACTACATCAACCGCGTTGTCATAACGCTTCGCTTCGGGTCTCACGAGGGCGTGGACAATACTCTTTCCTCTCGTTGCTATGCCATCACCATGATCTTGCGTGTGCGTAGGAAATTTTTTGAAATTACTACGTTCCCCAACAGTATGGGCTGCATAATTGAGGCCCAACCGCCCAAGAAAGCAAAACGAAGCCCCAGGTGCTCAGGTAGTCAGGTCATTCGCTTATCTTCGCAAAGTTTAGTACCACCTCGCGTATGGAGATGAAGCACCGTGAGCACAAGGCTATAAAAGGTGTGGCTCTGGCTTTAACTAAATATCTTCACACTATGAAGGTTCTATCAGTTTAATTCGGTTTAACCAAAAACCGTCAGTTTCTAACCGAAAAACCGAAGGTTATATGGTTTTCAAAAGTGAAAACTGAAACTGAAACCAAAACCTAAAAAAAAATGAATTTCGGTTCGGTTTTGTATTTTTTCGGTTTGGTTTTTGGTTTTCGGTTTAGTTTTGCACAGGCTGAATCACCATGAACAACCTTCAGAGTTAGCCTTTTTCTCTCCTATGCTTGCTCCGTGTAGGCCCTATATTCCACTGTTCATGCACAACCCTAGAGAAATTCTTCATGCTCATGTTCTCATCAGCCCCGAATGAGTGAATGTACTTCTTTGCCATGTATGGTGTTGTGAAATTTTTTACCAAACATATCTTGTTGCAAATTTGACCATGAAAGATTCTGTCTTGTTATTGGAAGTCCACATATACTAGAGGCACCCCTCTTCACACTTTGCATAAAGACTCGCCTTTTCAATTGTTGGCATCTTGGTGTCAAATCTCTTCCTGCATGAATACTCTTTAATAGCCTTGCTCAATAGCTTAACACTCTTGTCGGTATCAAAACCGGTAGACCTCGGGTAGGGGGGCCGAGTTGTTAGATCGGATAGATGGATAACAAGAGAGAGAACACACAACGCTTACCCAGGTTCGGGCCCTCTCTATGGAGGTAAAACCCTACATCCTACTCTTGCTCATATTATGAGAGTGTCAAAGTAAAGAGTTGATCTACCATGAGATCATAAGTTGTGGTCTAAACCCTAGGGGTACGAGGACGATGAATGTATGAATGCCCTCCTATGGACTAAACCCTTGGGTTTATATAGGCACCAGGGGTATCTAGGGTTACATATGGTCGATTGCCATCTAGGGATTATATGCTGAATCTAATAGATCTTCCTGGAGTACACGCAAAGTCTTCAGTGAAGTTGGATACGCATAAGTTGGAGGCCTCTGGGGTCCTTCCTCGGTAACGGGTCATCAATTCGGCCCATGAATTAGGTCAACTAGGCTAGAACCCCCTAGTCCAATACACCGTCAGTAGCCCCCGAACTTGTCTTCGAAGCCAAGGATGATAACCTTCTTCGGATACTGTCTTTGGTTGGATGGTCTTCGGCTTAGCAGGCAAGCTCCGCCCAAGGCCAACCATCCGCACAAAGCTTGTAGATCCTCAATCAACCAATACCACCCTTCTGACAAGGGACAAAGCCAATCCAACCATGCGTTACTCAAAATGCATTTTCGTTTATCTGAAGTGCGTGGCTTGCTTAGTCTCGAAGACTAGAAGTGCAGGTGAGTTCGGCAGTCAATTACTGACAACTTTTACTGAAGCGTCACCACCCTTGACATCACATACGTCTATCACTACTTATTCGAATCACGGCTCGCGGCAAACCTCTTATTGGCACGTCGTATCAAATCGGAGATTGTGCCCCCCCCCCATTTTAGGGGATATCATCAATCAGTTGTTTCAGCCCAAGCGGCCATAACGGCATGAATGGTCAAAACGTGGTGATTTTTATGGCGCAATGGGTGGGGGGGATGCTTCACCTTTTATTGGCTTATAAAGAGTAGGAGGGGACAAATCCATACTTCCACACTCTCCTTCTTCTGCAGCGCTCAAACCCTCCAAGCTCCCACACCCTCAATCCCCTTTCCAAGCTCGAAGCTTTCTCTAGTCCTCCGCTGCCTGCACCAATGCCCGAAGCAAATCTGAAGGGGAGGTGAGTGGCCTCCAAGGTCACCGACGCCACCATCGCCGAGCTCCGCGTGACGGGATACGTTTCCGCCAACACCGTCTGTCGGACCCTAGAGCCTGACCAGTGTGTCCCCACTCCCAATCCAGGGGAGCGGGGCGTCTTCATCCCCCACCTCGTCCGAGGTCAAGGTTTCCCCCTGCACCCCTTTGTGCGGGGAATCTTGTTCTTCTACGGGCTAGATTTCCAAAATCTAGCCCCAATTTCCATCATGCACCTCACCACTTTCATCATAGTATGTGAAGCATTTTTGCGCGTGAAGCCGCACTTTGGCCTATGGCTGAAGACCTTCTGCGTCAAGTCGAAGAGCAGCGGCGCTGAGTTCGTGATACGTCTCCAACGTATCTATAATTTATGAAGTATTCATGCTGTTATATTATCATTCTTGGATTTTTACAATCATTTTATAGCAACTTTATATCATTTTTTGGGACTAACCTATTGACATGGTGCCCAGTGCCAGTTGCTGTTTTTTGCTTGTTTTTTACATCGTAGAAAATCAATACCAAACGGAGTACAAACGCAGCAAAACTTTTTAATTTGTATGGACCAGAAGTACCAGAGGGGTGCCCCGAGGATGACCAGGAGAGAAAAAAGAAAGAAAGAGAGTGGCATCAGTACAAGAAAGGGTAGGAAGTGGAGATCAACATGATCCGACACTCAATCTGCTCCTGGAAAAAAATCCTATACGACCGGGTCGTATCGTGAGACCCACTCCCGCGTGCGCCAACTGGCCGTCCGGATCTCAACGCATCGTTCCTCGCCTGACCTCCAGCCCACCTTGTTTCCCATGTCCCACGTCGGTCCTTTCAGCTTCTAAACTGATTCATCTTCCAAAACAGAAAATCCATCTCCATCTCTTTCATCTCGCCGGCGACGGCGTGGCAAGATAACGCCGCCCGATGACAGCAACGAGGCACCGGATCGCGGAACATATACGGCAACCCCTTCATCTGAACATCCTCTGCCCACAGCTCCAATCATGATGAGTTCAGTATACTAGTGCCCTCTTCCTAGGAACGAGACGGGGGCTGCATTGAGATTCGGACGCCAATTGGTGCACGCGGGAGTGGGTCTCACCATCGGGTCGGTACGACCCGGTCGTATTGGATTTTTTTTCCTCTGCTCCTGGGATGCATGGGCCCTGCATCTGCATGCCATTCTGATCTGCCAATAGGATCGCGAGTTCATCTCATCATTCGTGTCACATCTCTATCAATTCACAGCCACACAGAGTACAAGATAGCAACGCATCACGCGCGCGCAAATGACAAAAAAAAACTACTACTAGTGGACATGGAAATTCACAAGTCAAACGGGGTAGGCGCCGCTGCATATTGTATCAGCTATCTCCTGGTTTCCAGTCTTCGCCCGCCGAGTTTCTTATTCGATCGGCGGGTGACAAAGCAGGAAAGCTCCATCCACGAACCGCTCGCCCCACCGCTAGACATGGATCCCGCCGCCGGCGACAAGCCGCACGCCGTGTGCCTGCCGTTCCCGGCGCAGGGGCACATCACGCCGATGATGAAGCTGGCCAAGGTGTTCCACTGCAGGGGCTTCCACGTCACCTTCGTCAGCACCGAGTACAACCACCGCCGCCTCGTGCGCTCCCGCGGCCCGAGCGCCGTCGCGGGCCTCCCCGGCTTCGCCTTCGCCACCATCCCCGACGGCCTGCCCTCGTCGGACGCCGACGCCACGCAGGACCCGGCGTCGATCTCCTACTCCACCATGACCACCTGCCTCCCCCACTTCAAGAACCTGCTCGCTGGCCTCAACGGCAGCGCGTCCGGGGCGCCGCCGGTCACGTGCGTCGTGGCGGACGGCCTCATGAGCTTCGGCGTGGACGCCGCGAGGGAGCTCGGCGTGCCGTGCGCGCTCTTCTGGACGGCCAGCGCCTGCGGCTACATGGGCTACCGCAACTTCCGCCCTCTCATCGACCGGGGCATCATTCCCCTCAAAGGCTAGCCATGAATTCCTCATCTTGTTCTTCAAAATTTTGACTTAGGCCTAAAATCTTCAGTATCTCAACAACGAATTGATTTTTGCGTGGAGATCGAACAGACGAAGAGCAGCTGACGAACGGGTTCATGGACATGCCGGTGGACTGGGCTCCCGGGCTGAGCAAGCACATGCGGCTGAAGGACTTCCCGAGCTTCCTCCGCACGACCGACCGCGACAACACCCTGCTGACCTTCCAGCTACACCAAGTGGAGCGCGCGGAGGCGGCCGACGCCGTCATCATCAACACCATGGACGAGCTCGAGCAGCCGGCGCTGGACGCGATGCGCGCCATCATACCGGCCATCTACACCATCGGCCCGCTCAACTCCCTCGCCGACCAAATCATCCCCCGCGGGAACCCCCTGCGCACGGTGAGCTCCAGCCTCTGGAAAGAGGACGACGTCTGCCTGCAGTGGCTCGACGGCAAGAGGACCCGCTCCGTGGTGTACGTGAACTTCGGGAGCGTGACCGTGATGAGCGGCCACGAGCTGGCGGAGTTCGCGTGGGGGCTGGCCAACAGCGGCCAGGAGTTCCTCTGGATCGTCAGGCCGGACGTCGTGAGGAGCAGCGGGGCCGCCGGCGCCGGCGCCGCGCTGCCCGCCGGGTTCCTGGAGGCGACCAGGGACAGGGGCCTCGTGGCGAGCTGGTGCGACCAGGAGGCGGTGCTGCGGCACGACGCCGTGTGCGCGTTCCTGACGCACAGCGGGTGGAACTCGACGGTGGAGGCCCTCTGCGGCGGCGTGCCGATGCTGTGCTGGCCCTTCTTCGCGGAGCAGCAGACCAACTGCCGGTACAAGTGCGCCGAGTGGGGGGTGGCGATGGAGATCGGCGACAACGTGCGGCGGGAGGTGGTCGAGGGGAGGATCAAGGAGGCGGTGGGCGGGGACAAGGGGAAGGAGATGAGGAAGAGAGCGGCCGAGTGGAGGGAGGTGGCTGTCCGGTCCATTGCGAGATCGTTGACCAATCTTGATTCGCTCATCCATGGTGTGTTGCTATCTGGCAAGAATAGTTAGCTGCTTCTCTTTTCTTTCCAGCTCGATCGACCACTGATCGAGCAACCTATGCATTTTCGGGTTGGGAACTCTCGGTTGAAAAATAGAAAAATACTGAAATTTCCGGGTATCAATTCTACTCTCGTGTGAAGTTTCATGAAGAAATGGCATTAGAGGTATTCTCAGCAAAAAGGACAATACAATCGATTATATAAGAAAATGGTTTAAATGGATTATAGGGTTTTTTTTGAAATGAAAAGGTAGATGAGATTCTACCTTATATATTTCAAAACAGGCCTGGGACCAAGGGTCGATTACATGAAGCTTACATTGAGCACCGTAGTGCCATGGCGGTAAGCAGCCATTGGAAGAAGAGAAGAACGGGGCAAACGAGGAGAAAAGAAGATTACTACAGAGTTAGAACTAACTTAGTTCAGGAGGTACATCCAGCTCGTAATAGCATCCTTGTCAGCCTGCTTTCTAGCCCGGTGCTGCCAAGCCTGAAGGAGTTGTGACATATATCTTCTGAGATAGAACGGAGGCCATCTGTTGTTGTTGAAGACTCTATCGTTTCTCGCGTGCCAGAGAGTAACTGCAGCCACAGCGAAAAGAATGTGCACACCTCTAGAGTTAAACCAAACCCGCTGAGCTCTGTGCATAAAATGAACGATGTCCGTGGAGGTAGAAGCTAGGTCGTTCATATGGAACGCGGCCCAGATAACAGAGGCCGGATAGCAGCGCAGAACAATGTGACTGGCAGACTCGCTGGCAGGGCAAATGTCGCAGTCCTGGTGTTCGGTGAGTAGGGACCAATGTTTCCGAACCATGTTATCTCTTGTGTTTAGTCGCCCCCAAAAAGCTAGCCAGAGAAAGACGCGGTACCTCAAAGGAATGATCTTGTCCCAAACCCAGGAGCTGAACTCACATGCCACACCTCTGAAGGTAATAAGTTGATATACTTGAGAAGTAGTCAATGGCTTATGGTGTATAGCAGAAATTCTGACATCCGAGCCGAAAACTGCAGCACTGTAGGAGGCGGTGGCAGAAAAGAGTGCAGCATCTGCAGTTCCTGGGCAGCAGTGGCAGTCAGGTTGGGGTGTAGTTGAATGCACCAGATGTTGTTGCAGAGCTGAGAAGCCACAGTACATGCGCCATCCTTAGCAAACGAGAAGAGGGCAGGCAGCAAGAACCGTAGCCGCCCCGCTGGCAACCAGTGATCATGCCAGAAGGAGATAAGCTTGCCAGGGTTCGGTGAACACTTGGAGGATGCCAACACTGTAGGAATGAAAGGTTTGAAGTTCTTCCATATAGCCGTGTCACGGTTTGAACTCTTGAGAGGGGTAGCATGTTTACAGTACTGTTGAGCAAACCATTGAAAGCAGGGGGTTTCTGAGGTCTGCAAAACTCTAGCAGCAAACTTGGTGAGCAAAGCTTGGTTATGAGCAGGGAGGTCTCTAATGCCCAAACCGCCTGCAGATCTTGGGAGAGTGACGAACTGCCAAGCAACGAGGCATTGGCCTCCCTTGACTGTGCTCTTGCCTTGCCAGAAGAAAGCCCTCAACAATTTTTCCAACTTACTAAGGGATTCCTTGGGCCAAAGGAAACATGACATATAATAACTTGGGATGCTAGCAAGGACTGAATTAACCAGAGTCAAACGGCCACCAAAAGACAGAAAGGTGGCTAGCCAACCTGACAACCTCTTGTCCACCCGATGAATGATAGGCAGAAGCAGGCCATGTTTAATCTTGTGCAAAGAGAGTGGCAGGCCTAGGTATGTGCAGGGAAAGCTTGAAATAGGGCAGCCAAACATGCCAGCAATTTCCTGTGTGCTGTTCGGGTCGATGCAAATAGGGATCATAGTACTCTTGTGGTAGTTGATTTGCAGTCCGGTGAAATCTGAGAAATCAGACAAGATCTGTTTGATGATGGCCGCCTGTTGAGTGTTACCTTGGAACAAAAGAAGTGTATCGTCAGCGTATTGTAGCACTGGGTACAGTCTGTCAGAACCAAGCGGGTGTATCAGGTTGCCATCTTCAAAATGCAAACAGCACAATCTCTGTAGGACATCAGCGACCAAAATGAACAGGTATGGCGAGATGGAGTCGCCCTAGCGAAAACCTCTCTTTGCAACGAAAGACTCGCCAAGCTCACCATTGAGCATGATTTTGGAGCTAGCCATAGTCAGGAGCGAAGAGATCCAGATGATCCATTTTGAAGGGAAACCGCGGGCTTGAAGAATGTTGAAGAGACAGGCCCAGCTGACAGTGTTGAACGCCTTTTGGAAATCCAGCTTGAGAACCACCATTGGCAGTTTCCTTTTGTGGGCTGTTTGAACCATGTCAGCAGCCATAGCAAAGTTCTCAACTATGGAACAACCCATGATGAAGCCAGATTGTAGAGGGTGAACCGGGAAGGGATTTGCAGTTGTAATCTGTGGGCAAGGACCTTGCTAGCCAGCTTGGGGACATTATGAACAATTGAAATTGGCCTGAAGTCACGCAGCTCCAGTGGTGATTCCTTCTTGGGTAGGAGTGAAATATGAGCTTGATTGATGCCAGAGAGATCCACCTGGTTGTGGTATAACTATTCAAAAAAGAGCTGTAAGTCCTCCTTGAGCACATTGTGAAAAGCCTTGTAGAACTCATTCGTGAAACCATCCGGGCCGGGGCTGCGATTGTTGGGCGAGTGTTTGATGGCCAGAACAATCTCTTCCCAGGAAAACTCCGTATCAAGGAAAGATAAATCTGCAGATTCGTATATAGCAGTGATATCAACAGTTGGCAACGATGGTGATGGTTGTCCCAGCAGTTCAGAAAAATAAGCGGTGGCAAGCTGCAGTTTCTGCTGATTATCAAAGTGCTCCACTCCCCCCTGAACAAGGACACGGACTTGGTTGAGTTTGGCATGTCTGTTAGCAGCAGCATGAAAGAACTGGCAATTCTCATCACCTGAGACACACCATCGAAGCTTAGCTCTCCTACGCCATAAAGCAGACTGCCATTGTATTAACTGATCAGCTTTGGCTGCCGCAACTTTCTCAGGACTGTCTCGATTGAGGACAGAGGGCGTCTCTCCTCCACAGCATTGAGGTAATCCACAACATTCTTATTGTTGTTTATGAGCAAGTTCAAGCCCGGCCTATTCCTTTGCCAATGCCTTAAGACGGCACAGACCCTTCTCATTTTGAAGTTGAGCAGAGAGGCAGCAGAGAGGATGCGCCTAGTGCCACCCCTCCAACCATTAACAATGATCGCCCTGGTATCATCCATTTGAAGCCAATGATTCTCCATTCAAAAAAACCGACTCTTAGGTCTCAAAAATTCAAAAACCACAAGAACAGGCACGTGATCCGAGGTGACAGAAGGAACCACCGAGGCCGAGGACTGAGCAAAAGCCAGGAGCCAGTGAGCATTCACCAGAGCTCGGTCCAGTCGAACCAAAGTAGGATGCCCTCTCTTGTTAGACCAAGTGAAGCTGCGATTAGAAATCTACACATCGTCTAAACCATGGCTTCTGATCCAGTCGTTGAACAACTCCATCATTGCCCAATCCACACGACCATGAGATTTTTCATCCTGGAACCGATACATGTTGAAAATCCACGGTTCGATGAATCGCTCGAATCATGCTATCCATCGCCTCAAGAAAGCTGGCCTCTCATGAGCATCGCAGGGCGCGTAGACAGTGGTTATAATGTAGGCAGAGTTGGATGAAGCAGAGGACATTCTGACAGAAATATGGTACTTGGAAGCAGTAAGTTCCTGACCAGCAACAATCTAAGAGTCCCAGGCCATGAGCACACCACCAGAGGAGCCGTAGGAGGGCATTACAGCTTGTTGATCAAGATACGTCGGCAGGAAACTACGGAGTTTCCTGGCAGGAATGGCTTCCAGCTTAGTTTCCTGCAAACAAAGGATGCTAGGGCGACAGGAGGTTATAACATCTCGAACCAAAGAACACTTATTCTCATCACCCAGGCCTCAAACATTCCAGTTAAGGATTGTCATGGATAAAGGTGCGAACTGCCCGTGCATCAAGAGTAAGACAAACATGCGAGGAAAAGAAAAACATAGACTTATGATCAAAGTAACAGAAAGCTAAAGAGCGCGTGGCTCGGTACAAACTGACACAGCACGGGAACATCTTGACGCAGCAACATGGGCTGACACGACACGGGGACATCTTGGTGCGGCGACATGGCGAGATACAAAACAGACACCAAAGGCAACTCGAGCTACGAAAAACAGCATACAAAGATCGGGACATGCTACGCAAGCCAAAGCTAACAAAGCAGGACACACTAGCTGGAGCAGAGCATAATGCAACCTATGCATCAGAAACAGAAGCGTCGCCCATGGAGGAAGCAGTAAAAGCGTCAGAAGTCGCAGCAGGGTCTGCGCCGGCCGAAGCAGAAGAGGTAGCTTCAGCAAGAATGGCCTCCACATTGAGGTCGCAGCACTTGGTTAGCTGCTTGAGCTTGGCTCTGGTGAGCGGCCGAGGTGTGCTGGAGAACTGGAGATCCAGGATGTCGGCGACTGGGACAAGCTTGGCCTTCTTGCGGCGATAGTTGGAGGAGCTTGGGCGCCTGCTTGAGCTGCCGGAGCCGGCAGCGGAGGTGGCGGCCTTTCTCTTGGATGCACGCTCCACTGAGCCGACGTGCTCACCGTCGTACATCTGCAGGATACGAGGGCTGCGGCGAGTGGCAGCGGGAGACGCCTCCTTCGCCGGGGCGGCCGAGCCGTTGCCGACGGCGACGCCCTCCTCCGGAATGGACCCACCCGAGCCTGTGTCCGAGCCCACAGCAAGGGCCAGATCCACATTGGCCTGGCCAGCCAGCGTGGCCAGGGCTGCGACGCCGGCAGCGGCAGGGGCGCGAGAAGCTGCAGCGTGGGAGAAGAGGCGCGGAGGTCTCCAGCAGCAGGTTGAGGTGGCGGCGTGCGGCAGGAGCAGGAGACCGCCGCCACATGAGCAGGGAGCGATGCGCAGGCTCCATGCTTTAGGTTAATGGAGACGACAGGAGAGCGATCGCAGCTCAGCAGGCCCTCGCCGAGGGCAGGCGCGTGCTTGATGGGCCTGGAGCAGATGGGCCGGGTGGCCAGAACTTGATGGGCCTGGACGCGTGCATGGGCAGGGAAATAGGCTTCGGAGGGAAGGATGACACAGTTGGCAGCGAGCGGGGGCCAAACAGCAGGAAGCAGCCCAGGAGGCACTATGGGCTTAGGCGGGTACAGGCTTTCCACGGATGGCAGAAGAGGCAGGGTGCGGGGGAACATCGAGCCGGCTTCATCGTGCGGCCAGAATTTAAAGAGAAGGGAGCGGCAGCTTTCCCGCGCAAGTAGCTCAGAGCGGAGATCAAAGCACGGGAAGAAGTCGTCGTCAAGAGCCACCGCCTGGACCTGAATCGATCCCTCGGCAGAACGGCAGTGGCTTAGCTCAAGCTTGAAAGAGAAGGTCATGGCGTCCGGGTCGAAGGAGACGTTAGCCCGAGGCAGGACGGCGTCCGCAGCCAGGATGACAGGGCTGAGGCAACCACGAGCCTCTGCACAAGTTGCTCGATCATGGGCAGGGAGAAGGTTGCCCCCTTGATGATCTTGGGCTTGAAGGAGAGCTTGAGCATGGCCATGAAGTCATCCACGGAGGCGATATGGGGCTGCAGGAAGGCACGGTAGGCGCGGGTGGCCGTACCATCGTCGTCCTGAAGCTGCCCAGACACTCGACAGCCACGCGGCGGTGGAGGAGCCTGTCGAAGCGCCGTCCTTGGGAGGGCGGAGCTAGCACCATAGCTACCCTCCTCACCATCAAAACGGCGAGCAGGTGGAGGCTGCGGCGGCGCCGACGGGGCGCCCAGAGACCGGGCCACGTCCCAGATCTGATTGATGAGCACGTCCGCGTAGGCGCCGGCGCCATCGAGGCGATGGAAGGCGAGGTGGTGGGGGATATGCTGGAGCGCCTCCACCTTGACGAGCATGAAGATGCTGGAGAAGTCATTGCCATGCATGCATGCATGCTCAACCCGAAGAACACTGGCGAAGCCGGCGACAGAGGCCGCGACTCCGCGCCTGTTCCAGAGCTCCAGGGGAAGCTTCTCCAGGGAGAGGTTGACGACGTGTCGGTAGGAGAAGGAGAAGGCGTTGTCCCCTGCCCCATGAGGCAGGAGACGAACCATGTGGGAGCCGACGTAGATCGGACTCGCACGAAAGGCCGCGGCTTGCTCCTCCTCCCGTTGAAACACGGCGAAAGTTGTGCCCATAGAAGACCCCACGAAGCGAACCGCCGCGATCCCAAGACGCTGCCGGAATACACGACGGAGCCATGGGAGGAAGTTGGGCTTGGAGGGAGAGATGTTGACGAGGCAAACTAGGGTGTGTTGATCGGGAACAAGGGGGAAGTGGACGTCAAGCGAGGTGGGCCGACCGCGAACAACCGGCTCCATTGGAGTGGTGAGAGCGGGGCTGGCTGGGGACGGGAGAAGGGGGACGATGGCAAGCGAGGAGGAGGAGTCAGAGCTGGGCATAGCGATGGGTTGCGGAGCGGGGGGGCGGACATTAATAGTCGCAGAGCTGGGCCTAGGGTTAGGGCCATAAACATGAAAGGAGCATTGGAAGCTGAGATGCCCAACCCGACGGCACAGCCAGCAAACAGCGGGATCTCGACAATCCTAGCGTTTATGGTTAAGAGAGAGGCAGCGGAAGCAGCGCCGGTACATATCAGCGGGTTTACCATATCTAAAAAGTGGATTTGGCGCGGTCCGCGAGGGATTGCCTGGTGAAGGAGGAGATAGCAGGGCTTCCTTATAGGTTGCATGGCGAGGCGGGGAGGGCTCAGCGATTTGGGAGCCGTGCGAGAGGGCAAGGGGCGCAACGGGGCACGAGGATGCGACAAACGCGCAGCCCTGTCCCGCCGGGGATTGGGCAGGAGGAAGGTGGGAAGGGCTTAACGCATCCGTGCTGACAAGCACTTGATTACCGGACGCCGCATGCGCTGGAGAGAGAGAGGAGACGGAGGGGTGAGCCTGCGAGCTCATGCCAACCCTCCCGGAATCCTGGGCATGAGGAGCGGCAACCGATTGCATGGGATGGGGCCCGAGCACAGAGGGCAGCGCAGAGTTAGTCATCCATGCAGAAGAGCGGACGTGCGGTAAAGACAAGGATGCAGCAAGTGAGGACGGACTAGAAAGGGACATACTGACACGAAGCAAATCGGACGTCCAGCATCCCCGGAGCATGATCTCCTTGGCAACGCATGCGTGGGCAACTTGAAAAAAAAAACAACCACCCTGACGTGGCCTGACAAGGTAGCCGTTCGCGAAGCCACCGAACCAGCTTACCAGGAGGGAGGCAAAAAAAGTCCGGCGAGAGGGTAACGCCGTCGTTCAGCACGACGGCAAGGACGCCGGCGGGGCGGCTACGGCCCGCTACGACCTCGACAGTGGCGTAGCCATATTTGGCAAGCATGTCATCCTGGAACCGCATTCCATCCATGGGGCGAGCGAAAAAACGAGCAGCTAGACCGACGACGCGACGGAGCAGCGGCGCCAAACCCTACAGCGACACAGCGCGACCTAAGGCGACGGCGCATCCAGCAAGCGGCGCAACAAACCCACAGCGACACAACTCAACCTAAGACGACGACGCAGAAAGCATGCATCAAAGCGACGGGCAAAACGCACCAAGACCAGAAGAGAAGGAGGAAAGTCACCAGCCTGGAGCGAAGAGAAACCGTGAACTTGGTGGGAGATGCAAAACCCTAGTCGCGCGGCGAGGCACACCGTGAAAGTTGTGGTCGCCGCAGCCGGAGCAGCGCGCAGCGAGACGGTGGACGCCGCGTCCGGGCGGACGGCGGCGTATTATGGTGGCCGCCGGCCCCGGAGCGGTGGCCGGCGGGGTGTGCACTCACCTCCCAAGTCGTATCACTCCAAATGGATTATAGGTCGGGCTGCATTTCTTCACTAAGAATATCACGGACGCCATTTCTTCGCGAAATTCCGTACGTGAGTAAAATGAACGACCACATTAGGGTGCATGGCATCCGAGAGATGCATTTTGGGGCTGCTGACACATGTATGGATGTATTGTACTCCCTCCCTTCCTAAATATAAGTCGTTGGAGAGATTACATTATGGACCACATACGGAGCAAAATGAGTGAATCTACACTAAAATGCATCTATATACATTCGTATGTGATCTATAGTGTAATCTCTAGAAAGACTTATATTTAGGAACGGGGGAAGTACTAGCTATTGTAGCGAACCCCATTGTCTTAACGAAAACTGGGGCCGTATGGTCCCTCTGTTCAAAAGATAAATAAAGATGTGCCAGAGGTGATGATGGATATATAATATGGCCATTTGACAGCTTAATTTGTTAGGATTGCTTTTTATTTTTAACCAAGCATTACCCATTTTCATTACTGCGACATAACGAAAATACATCACTGTTCAGAGAATGAGGCAGGATAGCTGAAAGCAGGTCTAAGCATCGCCGGGAAATCCACTGTGAGCACTCACCATCGAGATTACTCACTGTGGGACGAAAACCCGATTACACTATCTTACTAAGTCATTACATCAAACCACATCACTGTCTAGCTTAAACCACTAATAGATCGCTCACACTGTCACACATGAGCATCAAAAGATAATGACTCCACGCCGGGGAGGGGGGGGATAGACGAGCCAAACTGATATCCAGGCGGAGAGGGAGAAGTTTTGCTATCCATCAGCGATCCCCATCGTCCTGATTCGCGGCACAGATTCGCATTAGCCTCGAGGCGTTGTTCTTCAGCATGATTCCCCCGTCCTCAAATCAGCCACATCCTCCTGCTTCATCAGACCTGCTCAATAACACAAAAGAGCACAAGTAGAAAAGATGCATTCAAACAGAGTTTAGGTGGTCTGAACTCAAATGTAGCTCTATTACGACAGGTCCATATTGCCCGCAAATAGCTGCAATGCCAACCGTATAGTATATCTCACCTCCTGGGAAGAACGAGTAGCACCAGAAATAAGCTTGCCACATGTTGTCAGGGCATAATTCGGTACCAAACATGCACGCAACAACTCTCCATATCACCCTGGCAACTGGGCATTTGTTAGGATTGCTGTCTGTTACTCCCTCCGTCCGGAAATACTTGTCATTGAAATAGATGTATATAGATGCATTTTAGTTCTAGATACATTCATTTTCATCCATTTTGGTGACAAGTAATTCCGGACGGAGGGAGTACAATTTAGAGTCTTGTGCTTACAGAGTGAGTATTTGCTACAAGGATTGCGTATCAGAATTGCACTTACGGAGGGAGTATTTGCTACAAGGATTGCGTATCAGAATCATATCAATCTCTCTATATACTTATACCACCCGTTTGCTACTTTTAACAGCCCTTTACTTTGGGAGGTCGCGGTGATCTTTTCCTTTCACGGTTTCACCCGCAAAAAAAACACCTTTTACTCCGCCATTGTACTTGAACGTGAAACCGCAAATCTGAATCAACTTTTGGTTTTGAAACTCCCACAGTATTTTATACTATTATTAAAAAGCAGAAGAAAAAAAGGGACCACACACAGTGCACAATGTTTTCAAGATTACATGGTCCAAAAAATAAAGAGAGAATGCCCCAATATTGAAGAGAAGGTGAGCATACTACAGTAAGAAATAAGAAGACAAGCAGCTAAAAGGGAAATTACAAAGAAGAGCACCAAAGAGAGAAAGCTTTGCTTCTTGATACGACGGGTCTCAAAATTAAGGTCAGCAATGAAGAGAGCCTTTCAGGGCCTTTTGTTTTTTGCTGAAAACTCATGGCATTACTTGTTTTTCAAATGTTCATATAATCATCTCCGAAAAACAGGGGGGCCCTGAAACACAGTTTTGAATCTACCTTTGAGACAGCGTGGCCGCCGGAAGCAAAAGGGCACTCAGAAAATAGATGATCCAGCACATACTAGAAGAGCATGAAGCACGGGAGCCTATGTCTACGAAGAATCAAGTCTCTTTAGGGCAACCACTATGTGCCCAACGCCATATTGGTCTGCTCTTTCAATCTGTCCATCGGTGGCAACCAAGCAAAAAAAATTTTGTTTCGGTAGGCATGTCTGCTATTTCAAATCTTTGGCAGGAATGGATCGACATGAAGACCATCATGCAGGAACTTATAATAGCTGGCTGCCGCAAAAAATTCCCACGTTTAAACCATGTCTGTCAGCTGAGCAAACTTGATGCTACCACGGAAGCTATCAAAGGCCAATTCAGAAAGGGGCAGCCAAAAGAGAGGTGTAAATATCCCCTATTTGAAGCACACGTTGGATGGACATGCGCAAAAGAGTATAAACTGGGGAGTCTTCACTTGGCCTTCTCACCAAACATCCTTCCAAAACACAACCAAGATCAAGGAACGCACCTCGAAATAGGCCCTCAAAAGGTGCCAGGAAAAGAAGGCACTGAAATCTCGTCACCAAAATTATCCAACCCCAGAGACACCTTACAGAATTTAAACAGGTCAAGCGAAAGCAAACAAAAATTAGAGGGGAGGATGGGCCTATATTTGCAGTTGCAGTACAAAACCAAGCCCACAAGATCTTTGTGCAAGGCAAACTAGTCAAACAGGTCAAGCAAAGCTCCACAGAAGCAAACCTTCACGCATAAACAACAACACCTGACACCCAGCGAGAATGCATAGACACAGCAGCAGCAGCAGCAGCAGCAGCTCAAGCAACATTACAACAGGACCTACCTCAAGCCCTTGCATCTCCGACATCAGGATTTATTCTGAAAATGTATTAGTTTGGTTCCAAGGCAAGAAAGAAAACACAAGAGTAGGATGCACATGATGCTTTAAGCTACAATTCTTCTACCACATGACAGTTCGAGCAGGATGCTAATCGCTACAGCGCATCAGCTAGGTAGGTAGGTTCGGAAACACGCAGGCTAGCTACTGCATATACAACAAAACAGGACGACGGACCAGAAGAAGCCGCCATGGTTCTACTGCCTCTCTTTTGATTCTGACCTATCAGCCTTCCCAGCGTTATCCCAGCCATCCCAGCCGCTCTGCCTGCTGTCGGGCCTATCCTGCTGCCTCTCGCTGCCTGACGCTTGACGATCAAAATGTTTATCGTTTTGCCTGTCATGCTGAGGTCTCTCGTTGCTCGAAGGCCGCCTGTCATGCTGAGGTCTCTCATTGCTCGAAGGCCGCCTGTCATACTGAGGTCTCTCGTTGCTCGAAGGCCGCCTATCAAAGTGGCGATCGTTTCTCTGTGAATATCCCTCGTCTCCTGGCGTATGGGAATAGGAGCAATGCTCTTTGTTGCAGCAACCAGTCCTCTGGAAGACATAGCAGGGCGGCCGTGTCCCCCGACCCCCAGACTGCGGCCTCCATGACCTCCCACGCGAGCCACCACCATTAAAATCCCGCTGGTTGTTCCATGTCGGGTTCCCACTTGGTGAATTCCAGTTCGCGTTATTATTCCCCTGGCCTGTGCCATTTACAGGGTTAGGACCTGAATTTCCCTGCGGAGGAGCACTCCAGCCGCCGGCATTTTGACTTGCGTTTCCAACTTGGGGCACCCAACCAGGATAAGAATTTGCATTTCCTTGCGCAATGGCACCGCCCCAAGGGGCCATCGCAACTCCTTGCATCTGAGCTCCCATCATAGCAGCTGCATTTGGAGTCCCTTGGCCTTGATTTGTAGCCCACACCATATTCATGTTGGTGTTTCCTGGATTTGGTGTGACCCAGCCCATGTTTTGGACTGCATTTTGCTGTGTTGGCATAGTCATACCCATGTTGTAGCTGGCGGCACCTTGTGCTGGTGCTGCCCAGGGCATGTTCATATTAGCCTGTCCCATCACTCCCCAGGCCATGTTTGCATTACTCTGAAGTGCGGATCCCCAGTTCGTATTTCCAGCGCCCTGAGCTTGGCCAGATGTGTTTGCCACTTGTGCATGTGTCATCAGCTGTGTCGAGTTGGAGGCATCGGTTGATTGGTTCCTTGCATCTGCAGGTGATCCATAATAACGACATTAGGTAGGTTTACACTTGAAAACCATAATTCCCATGGAGCAACAAGAGATGTTTAAGATTGGAAACCCCTGAGACTCCGCATTCGAACCGTTGGAAACAAGATTGCAGAGAAAACACGGCATAAAAGAGGACAACAAATGAGCTACCTTCAAATTGCTGAGTGTTTGATGGCGCAGCTCCGGGCTGACCTAGTCCACGATCTGCAAGGAGAAAGAAATAATATACATCAAACTGAAATACATATGTACTACAAATTCCAAATTTCAACCAAAATTTTGAAGCATATAAACCATGCAAAGGGACTTACCTTCACCTGAAGACTGCGAATTAACAATTTCTGTGCCCACTGTTGCAGGAGCTGGTACAGGAGTTAGCTGACCTACATTTCCTGCAACTGTATTATTCTGTCCTGAAAAGCCTCCTCCTATGGTAGGCTGAGTTAGTGTCATAGGATTTACTGCAGCACCAAACTGACTTGAGGATGCATTCCAACTTTCAATGAGAGATTGTTGGCTTGCAAAAGCTGCCTGAGGATTCTGCGTACCATAATAACTTTGTGCGCCAGACTGGATCACGGTTGATCCAGGATTTGTTGTATCCGGGAAAGACTGTGACTTATTTAAAACTGCTGATTTTGAAATATGTTCACCAGCTTTTGTCCTTTCCACAAGGGAGTCACTAGAGGGTCTAGCACCTACATCCGAGCTGCTTCTCAAGTAACCTTTGTCCGTTTGAGAAGAGCTACCAAGTGGTGGTTCCCATGGAGGCAGGTCTTTCTCAAACTTCCCAGCCAAAGCATCAGGCAACAATATTGAGTCCTCCTGCTTCTCATTAGACTTCCATATTTTCAAATTATGAGGGAAGTACCCGCTGCTGTTCCATTTACGCAGCTGAACTATTGAAAAGGGGCCTTGGATTTTATTAGAGGGGTCCATGTACTGCCATATCTTTTCAGACTCATTGACTGTTGACTGTGATGCTGGCGTTGGCGACATTATATTAGCCGTTAGAGTTTGAGATGAGATAACAGATGGCCCGTGTGGAGTATTAGCTGCCGTGACTTCCACATTAACTTTTTGTGCACTGATGTTTGGACTCTCTGATTTACCTGTGTAACCAGCACTTTCACCATGAGAAGAAAATGTAGATCTCCGTCCATGAGGCGATTCCAATTGTGTACTTGACCATGTGTTTCGGCTTGACTCCCAGTTAGTTCTTGAATCTCGTGCAGCGTTTCTACCCTCTCCTTTACCAGGAGACACTGGATTGATATCTTTCCTAGAGAAAGAACCTCTCGGCCTACTGAAGCTACCTGTATAAAAGAAAAATGGAAGTCGATGTCTGACTTATAAGAAATTTGAATCAGGAAAAGAAATTAAGGCAGAACAAAGCAAAATCAAGTTAAGTACTTCTCTCAGCATCCTCCTCTGGTTCTTCTGGAGATTCATAATTCGGATCCATGGCGGGGTCAGCATGTATTTCAGGTTCTTCCTTTAGCCTACGAGCACGCTCCTCTGGAGTACTTAGAAGCTTCAGCTTCTCTACACATTCTCTAAGCGTAGATACTGGTCAAGGCATGCAAGCTAAATTATCATACAACAGAAAGATAAGCATCCTCATTGCAGAAAAAACTAAACTCAAAATACAAACAAACAAACAACCAGAAGAAGAAAAGGAGGAGAAATTTGACCATAATCTTGAATCATGATCTACAGAAACAAGTAAATATTAGTTGATCAAATAATTTCAAAAAGGATATTCTTTTCTATGGCCCATATCGCTGGCGCGGTCACGAAGATGTGCAAGACGCATCTTTTCACTTTCAATCCACTGCAACGATCCAAATGCCATTCATGAATAAACAAATGAAATAGAAATGCTTGACTGGAAACTTCTAAAGTTCTTCAATACTAGTTGCTTACATCATTGACTTTCACAGACTGGAGAACCCTTGCCTTCTCCTGAATCTCTCCCTAGAAGATAGTATGGTTACAATAGAAAAACAGTGCACCGTAACACAAACACAACATAATAGTATGTAATAACAATAACATTACCACTGTCAGTCTTGAAATGAATCCACACTTTATGCTTTGTCGTAAACGTTTGCATTCCTCCTACAACAAGAACAATGATAGCGATCAGCAAATGCAAATACATCTAGTGAATAAGCGCATTGCTTATATCATTATAGTAAAAGGTCGGTTATGTCAGCACCAATCACTTACTAACAGTATACAAAGTGACAGTAACTAAAACCAATACTTACTCCATTGCAATGAATAAGGCGCGCACATCCCAAAATCAAACTTTGACCATAAATTAGACCAATAATATACATTTTTGTGAATTCACAATTTTACCACTGAAAACTTCTTGCGAATACGAATTGAAGCATAAAAATATTTACACGCATAACCAACATTTAGTTGGTCTCATTTATGGTCAAACTTCTTCCAAAGGCGCGCGCACATCCCAAAATCAAACTTTATTCATTGTAATGGAGGGAGCAATTCAGTACAGCCGAGAACTATAAAACCAAATATGGATTTCCTATTGAATGCGACTATCATATTCCTACTCTGTAAAGAAAATACCTCAGTGAATTCTTGATTTGAGGTTATGTCAATGGTAATAACCTCTTTCTTGTCCAAGTTTAGTATCTCTAATGTTATGTCAGTTGTCTTTTTCCCACATTTATACTTCTCAGCAGCTGTTCCAGTCCCTGCGCACAAATAAAGAAAAATCAGCAATCAGACCCATGAAGAGCTGAATCTGACAACAGTTCTGAAAGTGTACCATCTTACCGACAATCTGCACAAGGCGATAGATGTCTTGCCTTTGACCTGTACCAGATATGCGTATTCTCACAAATGCTCCAAGAACTTTCTCACTGAATGTGTCAGCATCACCTATCAACTCTTCCATTAGGTTGCGACGCAGGTATATCAAGCCGATATTATGGTTATCTATCGCGGCGAAGTCATCAAGGTTCGTTTGCAGAGCTCTCGGATCATACTTCCGTGATTTCCTTCTTTTTTCTGAACTCATCACAACTGATGCTTCACTGTTACCATCAGCGTCCTGGCTAGGATCAGGGTCTACAACACCACCATGGTTGCCATCGATATCAGCTGGTGAGACCTCAGCCAAAGGAAAATGAGATTCAAGAAGCTTCAGCATTTCAAAATGCCCAACACGTTCTTTCCCAGAGAGACTTTGGAGCCAAGAATCACAAACTATCATGCTTTTCCCACGAGGATCCCGCAGATTTTCACGTGTGATATAGTCAAGTACAAGGCGTTGAACTTCAAACTGAGATAGCACTGATTTGTCACCATTCCTCATATGTGCAACAAAATCCAAGAGCTCCTTTGAGGCCCAACTAGCCTCCTCAGCTGACGATGTCGATGTCCCCACACTTTCAGATTCTTTTGGTCCATGATCACTGCTCGAAGCACGCTTTGACAGTTGTCTAGCCTTTGCACCTCTAGGCTTCTTAGGCTTAGCATCACGGCTAACTGAGCCTTGTTTAGTATATTTACGAGTGGTGCCTTTCCCTTTGGAGATATCCTCGTCAGCAGCACGCTTTAATCGCTTCTTTCCCCTCGTTTTTGGTAAACTGTCTGAATTAGCCTCCTCTTCATCATTAGCTTCAGGTAGTTCACTAAGATAAGATCGCCTAGCGGCTGATATTTCTGCATATGGCAATGGTAACTTCTCTTTCAAATTCAGCCAATAATCCTTGAACAAAGACCACCAGCTCTCTTTGTCATCAAAATCTACATCCTGTTAAATGCAATCGTATAAGTAGAAAGTATGAGCACCAGAGAACCATTAATAGATCATTTCATGCATGTAAAGTTGCTGACATGACAACTGGTCAGAAGGAAAAAAAGACATCTCACAAGCAATTTGCAGCAATACTAAGTTAAATGGACATGTCATGACAACAAAGCAGAAGGAAAGAACAAGCAGAAGCTAAACATAGACTAACCTACCCAAAACTTCCTGGCATCCTAAGTCTAACTGGAATATAAGAACGAACAGATAATTAGTGAGCATTTAAAACAGAATAGGTCATCTGTGCAACATGCCATTGTTTTCTCAACATGGGTGTTCCCGTATGTGTTTAATCCCCTAGCCAACATCATAACCATGGATTAGGAATATGGATAGTTGTAATCTTCTAAATACTGTTGTCTACCCGCCAGAATCTTCTCCCAGCAGGCCATCCTGTTGCAGATCCAGCGGCACATAACAGCATCTACAGGTTCACGAGGACCGATATAGCATATGCCATGAGACAAGTATGCTTGCATATGCACGACCCATGCGAGCAGCACCTCCCCCTCGCCAAGCAGGTGATTTCATACCTCAAGGGCGCACTTTATCATGTCCTCCAGCTCACAGCCTTGTTAACCAAGGCTCTCATTGCCTACACTGAAGCAGACTGGGCACATACCAAGTGTGCAACCTCTGGTTACTGTCTAGGTGATTTCATACCTCAAGGGTACACTTTATAATGCACTCCAGCTCAGAGCCTTGTTGACCAACGGTCTCATTGCCTACACCGAAGCAGACTGGGAACATACCAGGTGCTCAACTTCTGGTTAATGTCTAGGTGATAACCTTGGACGTGAACCTCCAAACGATAAAGCATGGTTTCCCGCTAGAGTGCGGAGACAAAGTACCATAAGTGGCTAACAATGCCATCAAGCTAGCTGGGCCGGCAAGTACTTCAAAACCTGAAATGACCCTACTCCAAAGCAACGGTTGTTTACTGGTACAAAGTACATGCCATGTAAATGTCAACAGCCCCGTTCATCATCAGACAACTAAGCACTTCGTAATTTATATCGCTTTGTAATCTTGCTTCCATGGGACAAGTTTGTGTTATGCATGTGCCTTGTGTACCTCAATAATGATCAGATGTGTACCCATAAGTAGGGTCTCATTTGTTATCCTGCAGCTTATCCGCGGATGCACCTCAATAGTTTTTAAAGCACACCAGCCAATTATGGCAGCACGGGAAAATGATTACCGTCCAACGCAAAAATAACAAAATTAAACAACTTGAAGGCATGACGGTTCTGAATGCTAATGCAGAAGTTGCATGCAAAAAACATTCAAACACTTCACGAATGCAGTATAAGTTGCATACAAGTTAGGTTCACCCACTTGATTTTAGAAAATCAAAGATAGAGCACTTGTCAATATGTATGCTTAAATTATGCAATCTAAAGAATGAGCATCAAGCTTGCAATCTTTCCAGGTTCAGACCGATCATACGAACAAGAATCACACAACACTAATGAGCTCCTCAATGCCATAACAGAAAACAAAAAAATATAAAAACAAGACATTAAATGAAACCTAGTTACTAAACTCAAAGAAAATATTAGACTGGGGAAGCTAAGAGTAAGGTGAAAGGGTTACCATTTGCTCAGTTGCCTCCTCTTTGTTCTCTATCAGCATCACAGTATTCAGGCATGTCTCACAGAAGCCTTTAGTTCCTCTGACAGGGATGAACGTTGTCTCTTTAATGCACGCTTTACATAACGAGAAGGTACATGTGTAACACATTTGGCGAGCAGGTTTCTGACAGTTGCTACAAATGTGCCACCCTGACAAAATTACGCAAAGTAAATGGAATCAAATATAAGTATTCTGGGAGATTTTATACATAGGCTGAGCATCAATACTAGTCATTGTCTACCTTTAAAAAAAATCATTATGATTATTAGAGGTAAACTCATGTATCATTGTGAGTATTTCCTAATTCATGCATGGAAACATATAGAAAAAGAGTTAAAGACCATGCAACAAAAGGGATGCAGCTAATTTCAGTCACCGACAAATAACACATTTTCTAAATCAGATATATCGAATAGGAAAATTATGTGACAATCCCAACAAAGGAACTGTAAATAAGGAGGTCAGGTGCAAAAATTCCTCCTGAAAAGCATGGATTTGGGATGATTCATGATTGTAATATGCAATGTCTACAAAGTTGAAATGCAACTATTTAAGAGCACTCGGAAGGATTCAGACTAAAGATCATCCCACATACCACAAGTCCATTGGCCCTTTGACTTGAAGAAGTCGTCATCCCGATTAATACAAGAAGGATGATAAGCCTTAGGACAAAACCTGAGAACACAAAATGAGCAGTCAACAACTGTAACATAGTTGTGTATTTTTTTTAATGGCAAATGAAAAATAACATAGCTGTCACACAAACCTACGATCACAAATCACAAGTTCACCACCATCAAAGCAAATGAAGCACACCTCCTCCTCATCCTTCCTTTTAACAGATGGCTTCACCACAGCCTGAGCCTTCGAAGATGCACGACCTCGTTTTGGGCGCCCTACACCTCTTCGTGCCAACGGTGGAGGTTCGTCATCATCATCATCCTCATATATCTGCACATCCTCTTCTTCAGGTACATCACCAGCCAAGTCAACTTCAGCTTCTTCCGGAACACTGTCAGCCTCTTCAGCGATGTTTTGCTCAGCCATATCATCTTCTTCATCTTCTCCAGTCATAGTAACCGCGTGTTTTTCAACACCCTCCTCATCTGCACTATCATCACCAGCCTCTTTTTCCTGATCATCGTCTTCATCCACCTGCATGTCCTCATCTGTGGAACCAACACCAGCTGTTACGACCCCTTCATCCTCATTGCCATTTCCAGTTGAGGCGAGAATATCCATCTCTGTGACCTCCTCTGCAACAACATTATCAATCATGTCGAGTTCAGCTTCTTCCGGAACCCTATCAGCTTCTTCAGCAACATTTTGGGCAGCCATGACATCTTTGTCACCCTCAACTCCAGCCGTGCCCTTCTCACCTGCACTGTCATCACCAGGTGAAGAGATCTCCTTTTCCTGATTATCAACTACAGTCGGGTCAACTGCATCCACCTGTATGTCCTCACCTGCAACCGCACCGGCAGCTTTCTCCTCATCGACCTCTCTACTGATGGAAACTGCATCCATCTGCCTCCCTTCATCCGTGGAAGCATCATCAGCTGCTGCAACCGCTTCCTCTTCATCGCCATTTCCAGTTGTGGGATGTGTATCCACCTCTGTGCCCTCCTCTGCAACATCATCGTCTTCTTTGACAAGCTCTGCTTCCCTATCAATTAACTCGGTTGCAGCAACCGCATCCATTGGCGCCCCCTCCTCATCCTGAGCATCCACCCCATAATCACTAACTGTGATATCACTATCCACAATAAGAGGAGCATCATCTTGCGCACCGAGTCCAAATTGATCAACCTCGTCAGCACCATCATGAATCCCCTGACCAGTCTGATCGGAACCGACATCAGCCCGGGAAGCACCAAGCTCTGCGGGATCATCCACACCAGCAGCGCCCTCATTTGACTGCAACCCAGAGCCAGCGCCCTCCTCGGGCTTCTCATCAGCCGGATCAGAGTCGTTGGCGACACCTACAGTCTCCCCCGCCGCCACGTCGTCTCCAGCGGCCTGGGCGTCCTCCTCAGGCTTGTCGCCCCCTCCTCCGCCGCCGTCGCCCTCCAGCACGATGTCCGGGGTGGTCGGCATGGCCTCCGCCGCGCCGGGGACAGGGACGGGCCTGGGCGCACGCAGAGTTCGTCGAGGTTAGCTCGGGATTGAAGCAGCCAACCGCCGGATAACCAGACCGAGGGAGCTCGTACCTCGGAAATCAATGCCCGAGGACGCGGGGCGGGCGGGGGCGGCGGGGGGCGACGGGGTGGGGCGGGGACGGCGGCGGCGCGCGCGAGAGGCCGCGGCGGGGGTTTGGGGGGCCTGGGGCGTCGGCGGCGAGCGGGAGCGGCAAACGGCGGCAGCTCTAGGGCACAGCGGCGGTTGCGGCGAGACGACTATAGGAAAGAGGAGGATTTTGGAGCCGCATCGGTTTTGGATTGGAGTTGCGGGGGTAGGGTAGGGTACGCTCGGCGTCAGGGGAGCCGTGGCGTGGGAGAGGAAGTGCCACGGACTCCTCCTGTACGGTGCTGGGCCGGGCCGGGCCGGGCGTGGAGTTTTGGTGTCAGTTGGGCCTGAGGGACGAGAGGGCTGTGTGTCCACCGGGTTGGACATGAACACGGATACCAAAAAAAAAAGGAGCGACTATCGGCTAGTTCTTTTGGAAAAAAGAACTGGCCCATTGTAAGTCGAATGAATTATTTTGTATGTACAAGTCATTTTTTTGTGTAATTCATTTTTGTGCTAGGTCATTTTTTTGTGTAAGTCACTTTTTCGTTGCTATATGTGTTACTGTTTTTTCTTTTACTACACATGTAGACTTTCACAATCTTTTTTACAAAAAAAGTATGTATTTAATGTCTATTGTGAATTAAACGTATGTAGTCATGCACTTGTTCAAAACTATGAAAAGCAAACGTACGATACCCGCAATCACTTATTAGTTCCATTACGCATAATCATAAACTAAAAGCATCATCAAATCAAAACAAAAAACAAAAGTTATTCTAAGGTAAAATGAATTAGGGTCATTGGTGTTACCCTGAAAAGAAGAAATAAAATGAAAAAATACAAAATTTTGCTCATAAATTATGTAGAAATTGCATTGTTCCAACTATAAAATGCTTATTCAAATTATTCTGCATTCGTAACATAAAAGCAACACTTAGCATGTAGGCAACGACATCCATCGAGTGTTGAAGGAGTGTCTGGATCCAACTTGAGAGACATGGTGGATGGCCCAGTTTATACATAACTGTTATGCAAGAGGGTTTCATAAATTATAAACGAGAAGCTCCACCGATTCTCATGCTTTGAATCTGAGACATCCATTCAGGATCCAACGGATGTCATTGAGTTTTTCTATTTTTTGCACACTAGGTGCTGCTTTTACACTAGTCATTTCCACACACACCAGAGCGCGCACACACCAACACACTCCAGCGCGCGCGCACACACACACGCACGCACGCACGCCCGCCAATACACAATTCGGCGCAAAAATATGTACACCACCATGCGCAGAGGCACAAACAGAAAAAAGGAAGAAAAATAGACTTAATACAAGTAAAGAAAAGGTGACTTACACAAAGAATAATCAGTCCATTTACATATAGTCCATGTGCAACAGAAATTGGTAAAAACCGAAACCGAATGGAAATTAATTTGATGGAACAAAAAACAATGGGTGAAGATTTGACTTACACCGGGAAAAAATCATGTGACTTCCATATAACCCACGTAAAGAAAAGTACAACCTTATCAAAGAAAACAATATATTGTTTCTCTTGCCTCCATTCTACCGCTGAAAGGCGAAGGAGACAGTTGCTCAATGTTCTTCTCTTTTGACTGCTCAACGTTTTGAGTGTGCAGATCTAGTCTAGTGTTGTAAGATTTTGTGTATGACGGGGGGCCCATGGCGGCAAAGACAGTGGTGTAGGAAACAAGTTTTCTAACTTCATCCTCATCTATTCGGTGTTGTCTTGTGCTGTTTTGCTTTGATGTTTCTAATTCTCTAGACCGGGCAAGATGTTGTTTAAGTCCTTCGGGCTTGACACTTCAGGCATTCTCGACGACCGGCAACACTCGAAGGAAAAATATGCTAGTTCCGTACGAGGCATGCTACTTTCTAAAAGCTAGAAGATAACCAGTGTGTTGGTAGAAATATAAATAATGGGGACCAACTATTTACATCTATAGGGTTGGTGTTGTATTAAGGTCTTTTACTTCAACACATGAAGGGTATTCGGTGGACGTCGTGGACTTGATGTACTGAGCCTTGATATTGAAACCTTCAAAGAGGTGACTTTTAGATTCAGAGAAACCCTAGAATAAAAAAGGCCAATCTTGGGCCAAATTTGTGTTTTGAGAAAATAAGGGCCTTATTTTTACTCTTATCGGATTGTGCCAAAGTATTATAATTCAATAAGAGTTCCGCGGGCAAACATATACTCTTGCATTCCTTACTCTTTAATTTATAAACTTACCAAATAAGACCCCTTTCTTTGTTCCCTCTTCCCACACCCAATGAGGAAGATGTTGTTCAACATGTTCTACTGGATAATTGTAGGAGAAGAACCCAACTCGGTCTCCTCTATCCTATATAACTAAGTATTTCATCGCCACTAACATATTTATCTCGACATGCAACTATGACACCTCAACATGCAACCATGCATGAAAAAAGGATTGAATATTTTAGTTACTTAGTTATACAAGAATCGTATATATTGTTAGGTCTCATGGTATTAATCCAAATATCCATGTTTATAAAACTAAGTCTCGTTGAAATATATTGCAAAAGAATTCGCAACAACGTGCGGGGTATCATCTAGTAGTTCTTTAAAAAGAGGAGAAGCAGAACCAAGCCAATATAATATGGACCACCCTTTCTTCTTGAGCCAAAGATAGGAGCTAGGGCAAATTTCTTTTTTATTTTCATTTAAGACATTTCCAGAATTCTACTGATTGATGCCCCCAAGGCGTTGGAGATGCCGTGTCATTGTGTTGTCAAAAATGGCGGATTTTTGCTGAGATCCTCAACCCCAACATCCATGACAAATTATTGAAAGGGTCTCGATGATGGAGTGCAATAAATTTCCTCCTCTATGCTTGGCGGAGAAATTTTGACGAACTAAGTCATGTCAGAAGATTTTATAAAGAATGTCAAATTTATCAATCGATTTCATTCTCTTGGTAATAGTTGTCTAAATACATGAATGGGGATTGATTTCTCAAGAAAATACAATTACCCTCCCCCCTCCTCTCTCCATCATCATCATCATAACATCATTTAAAAAATCCATACTTCAATTCACTACCATAATAATCTTGAAAACAAAAACTTATATCAGGAAAGTCAAATGTCTTTTTTCGCAAAGTCAAATATCTAAATACATGGTATCATAGGAGACTTCATTGTGCGCGAGAGGCCATGGCGGCCACTACCCCAAGGATCATGGAAGTGCATGACCGGTGGTTTCAGGATGAAAAATTCACTACTTAGACAAATTGTCTTCATCGTATGGATCTTGTTACATGAAAAAAAATCATAGAAAGTAATATTTCTACGGTAAAATTTGTGTGTGTATGCATCATGATATTTTTTTTGAATAACCAGATAATCGATCTCTGATGTTTTTATTTTTGTGGTTTTATGTTATGCATAGACACCCCGCACAATTGGGTAGTCACAGTGTCAAATGGTTTTTGCATCACATCATCGGTCAAGCTAGTTGCACAATAACAACAAGGATCATGAAACTCATGTTGTTGATGTTGTTGGCCTCGACCCGGTCACCTATGAGATGCTTTGTCTTTATAATATCTCTTATTCCAACTACTTTATGGCACTGGTAATGGCGTCTAATTAAGTTGTTATGCATATGGGGACAGGGCGCACTGGAGTCGACGGAGGTGTGGTCAGCCCCGGGGCCTCGCCCATCTCCAGACATGTGCCAGCGGCTAGACCCCAGTCGAAGTGGCGTACGAGGCAAGCTAGCGCAATCTCTAGCGTTGGCATCGCGAAGTTGATGGCGGGACATCGTCGTCGACCGGCACCGAATGGGAGGAGTTGGTAGTCGTTTCCCTTCACGTCCACGTCTGTCTCGTTACCGTTGGCCAAGAACCGCTCAGGCCAAAACTCCTCCGCCCCTTCACCCCACGCAACGGGGTCCCTCCCGATTGCCCACGCATTGATAAAGAGTGTCGTCTTTGCTGGGATCTCGTAGCCCTGGACGATCGACGTCGTCGTCGACTCGTGTGGGATGAGGAGTGGTGCTGGTGGGTGGAGACGCATCACCTCCCTCAACACCGCCTTGAGGTACTCCATCCTGTTGAGGTCATCTTCTTCGATGACCAACTTGTCGTTGGTGACTCGTGTTACCTCGGCCCGCAACTTGGCCATTGTCTGGGGTTTTCTCATGAGCTCCACCATGGCCCATTCCAGCATAATAGATGATGTCTCAGTTCCGGCGAAGATCATGTCCTACATATGCGCAAAAAACACAAAGCAAAGGATAGAAAATAAATTAGTACGGAACTAAATGGTTTTCCTATATCTCAATTGAGTGGGAGTATTTCTGTTGTAGGTGTTATAAGAAAAAATATGGATTGTCTATTTGGTAATTGACTGGTTTATAATTTGGTATTGGTTAGCGTTCTCCACTGTACAAACAATGACACATGACACTTTCAAGTTGACTGATTTTCAGTTCTTTGTTAATCAAAAATTTACACCGTACAAACAATGACATGTCATTATGAAATAAAAATATATTTTACACGATTTCAAAACCTCAGCTACACCCTTGTTTGCTATGATTTGCTTGTTTCGGAGCTTGTGGAGACAGGTGTAACGGACTGTTACTTGCTACAGATAAACATTTCACACAAAGAAAATCCAATTTGCCTTGTTAACACCTTTAACCAGCAACTGTTCAAATCAAAAGTGAGTTTATATTTACCACATTATTAAACCTACATTCTCTTAACACAATTACATGTAAGATATATTTTTTTGCTTTGCTACTTTTAAAATATGAAAATATACATTGAAGTACTCCCTCCGTAAAGAAATATAAGAGCGTTTAGATCACTACTTTAGTGATCTAAACGCTCTTATATTTCTTTACGGAGGGAGTAACTAGCAACAAACAGAAAAGACAAAAAAAGGCAAAAAGGAAGAAAATAAGAGAAAATAAACAAAACAAGTTCAATTCAACTACAAGCAAAACCCATGACCCACGGCTGTCTATTACCCAGAATAAATAAATAATGAATTAGATACCAAAACCGCTTGAGCCAAAGTAGCAAATACTCCCTCAATTCAAAAAATATAAGATGTTCTATCTTATTTTTTAGGGATAAGTATATTTTTCGTCCTTCAACTCTTTCGAAAGTATAGCAATGGTCCCTCGACTCCGAAACCAGCAAAACTTAGTCCTCCAACTTTCAAAACCGGATAAGTTTAGTCCCTCAACTTTCAAAACCGGATAAGTTTAATCCCTCATCTCGCTTAGGCCATGTTCGGTTGACAGGGTTGGGGAGGGGTTTTGACAGGGATTGAGGTGGATTAAATCCTCTACAAGTCAAATCCCCCCCAAATCCTCTCCAATCCTCTTAGGGCAGGGTGTAACCGAACAAAACCTTAGGGTGATTTTCTGCTGACGCCGTGTAGTTTTTGGCTCGGACACGTGCACTAAAGGTGCTCGGTATAATGCTCAGCGAGCGGCAGTGCGTGTCGACGGCGCCCGACAGTGTGTGCAACGAGCAAATACGGCGGCGCCTGCAGCCGGCGTGGTGCGGCTCCGTGTGCGTCGGCCCGGGCGGTCCATGGTGAGGCTAATGAACGATGGCCTGTGTAGGATGCCCTTAGTCTGCTAGAGTGCTGGAGGCAGGGTCAACTGCGTGAAGCTCCCAATGCTGCTCTTTTGCTCCTGTCGCTGCCACCGCTGGTGGCTAAAGTCTGCCCGCTCGCGCGGGTCCTCATAAAAACAAGGTCTGCACTTACGGACTTGCCGTTCTTCAATTCATGTTGTGGTTGGGTTTGACATGGCCGTAGCTAGGATGGATGGAGGGGCACCACGCGAGCTCCTGCAATGAGCCGGTGCACCAGGGCGCGGCCTTGGGTCTCCTGTGAGGCAGGCGTGCTTCAGGAAGGAGCGCGAGCTGCGCTCGACATGCGCGCGAGATAGAGGTGTCGATGCTTCCTGACAGAACACGAAGTGCAGAGAAGCTGCTGGATTGATTCTAGCCGCCGGCAAAAGCCGCAAAACACGCAGGTATACGTGAACGTACGTATTGATTCGGCCCGCCAGAGATGCAAGCGAAACACAATGAACATGCTGATCCAATCTCGCCCAGAATACATACGCACACGATATGTTGCTCCCTGGACTGCATCTTACATGCCGCTGCATACGATCGGAGGCATGGCCAACGCCGTCAGCGGAGGTGCCCGCAAAGGGCTTGTCCGAGCTCGCCGCCTCGAGCTCCTCCTCCTGCTCAGGCTTCCTGTCCAAAAGGTCAGCGGCGTCGCGCCGGGCGCAGGCTGCTGCTCGACGGCCCGTGCAACAGGGAGGCCAAGTCACTCGTCTGCCAACGCCACGCCCTGGGTCGCCGAGCTCCTCTGGCCGCTCGAGCGCTTCATCTCCACCGCATGACCATCATGGACGACGCTGTCCAACACTGTGTTTTGAAAAAAATGACATGGACCGTGACGTGGCGGTCAAACCTAGGTGACGTGTCAAGTTTTTGGTCAAAACCGTGTCCACATCAGATGGAAACCACTCGGAGCGGTATGAGGGACTAAACTAATTTGGTTTGAAAAGTTGAGGGACTAATTTTTGCCGGTTTTGAATTCAGGGACTATTTCTATACTTTCGAAAGAGTTTAGGGACAAAAAATATACTTCTCCCTATTTTTTAAATGCATATAGACACGTTTTAGTGTGTTTGTTCATTCATTTTAGTCCGCGTGTATTTCAAATAGACACGTAACTATAAATGAATGAATGAAAGCTGACATGCAAATAAAGAGAATAATTGGACCGAGCGGAAGGCGTGATTTGCATTATTCAAATCATTCAAAATATAAAGAGTATATAGGAGAATAAAAAATTAACTGAAATTGAAAAGAAGATCATTTATACGAAAAGTATAGCAAGAAAATCATAGACCCAAAATTAAAGATGAAATTCTGGGGCTTTCGATCGATCACCTGGACAATGCTTATGATGCGATCGTCGGTGAGGTCGAGTCCGGCGGTGCCTTCTTCCCTCAGCCGCAGCAAGACGTCCAAGAAGTCCTCCTCCCCTGCGCTGTCGTCACGCTTCTTCTTCTCAAGGTGCTCGGCGATTATCTCGGACAGGAACTTGTGCCACGCCTCCATCTGGTCGTCCAGCCTCTTCTCGAACCCCGTCGCCCACCTCACCACCTTCGCCGCCGCGTCGGGAAGCACGTCCTCCGCCTGGAGCCCCGACATGAGCGCCGCGGAGTTGCCCATCAGCTGCTTCATCCTTTCGGCCGTGGCCCCCGCGGCGCCGGTGGCCGCGCGGGTGACCACCGCGTTGCCGTAGCCGTACAGGAGCCCCCTCAGCTCCACAGCCTCCCCGGCCTCCGCCGCACGGCGGACTCCCGCGACGAGGGCGGCCGCCTCGGCGGCGCGCACGGGGGCGAACGAGTCGGCGCGTCGCTGGGAGAGCAGATGGACGACGGCCATCTTCTTGCTGCGGCGCCAGGCGTCGCCGTAGGGCGCGAAGGAGACGTTGATCGAGCCGTAGGAGAGCTTGTGCACCGGCGCGCTGAGCACGCGGGAGGCGAAGGCGAGGTCGTGGTTTTTGTACAGGTCCGCCGCCGCGGCCGCCGTGGACACCACCAGCGTCCGCCTGCGCCCGAGCTGCAGGAGCAGGAGGCCGCCGTCGCTGCCGTACCGAGCGTGCAGGTCGCGCAGGGAGCGGTGCGCGAGGCGGCCCAGGAGGTGGAGGTGGCCGAACAGCGGGATCGCCGGGGGCGATGGCGGGAGCTTGCTGTTCTTGCCTCGAGCTTTCCTGGTCGCGCAGCAGAAGGCGACGAGCACGGCGACGGCCGCGACGAGCACAGCGTACGGAGACATCCTCCTTCTGCTCGACAAGTGTGCTGGATACTACTACTTGAAAATCCTTGCTCAATGGGGTATATATCGTGTAGCGTGTTGTGACATTTTGATTCGATTATTAGGTGCAGGTGTGGCGTTGTGACTTTATTTTCCCGCGAGAAAAGGCGACGTGACTTGTGAGGTCGAGGGGCAGCGACGGCAGTGTCATTGTCTTCGGATCATGTGTCAACTTTGATATCGTCCATGTGATCGTGATCGTGCCAAAAAAGCCGCCGGGTGCTGGCTAAGCTCGTGCTACAGTATGGTCTGACTATGAGCTCCGAAGTTTCATTTTTCAGTTCTGATCATGAAGGATTATGAGGGAGGTGTAAGGCCATCAGAGATGGTGTTTGATAGGATTGACATCTGGGTTCGGGTATGTGACTTACCACCGGACAAGAGGACGGAGAAGTTCGGGAGAGCTCTAGGAAATTGGCGGGGGAAAGTGATGAAAGTAGATGCTGATGCCGAAGGTATTGCCAGAGGACAGAATCTCCGAGTAAGGACCTCAATATCTGTCTTCGAGCCGTTGATTCGCTGTTTCAATCTAAAAAAGTCTAGGGATGATACGGATGGCACCTGGTATGATTTCCACTATGAGAAGATCCCCCACTTCTGCTTTGATTGTGGAAGGCTTTGCATGTGGGCGGGGTCTGTTCCCCTCCGGATGATACCTCGGTTCATTGGGGTGAATGGTTGCGTGCCTCGCAGGGGAAACCTTACCCAGTGAAGGAAGGAGTGACAAGTGGAGCGGCCAGCAGCAGTAACAGTTTTGCTAGCACACAGGGTGCAGAAGGGCATGCTTCGAAGAGTGATTTTGCGCAGGTGCGTGATCTTCCTACCAAGCAAGCAGCTACTGACTTTGCTGCCTCTGCTGCAGTCCGCACCGGCGGCTGTACCAGACAGGAAGAGAGAAGGGGCGTTGAGGATAAGCTGGGGGAGGCCGGACATGCTTCTTCCCAACAAGGTGACTTGAGGCATGGGCTGGAGCAAAAAAAGGAGCGTGATCTCCGTGAGAAGCTGATGGAGCAGAATAGGGGCGGCCTAGAGGAGCTGATCGAGAGGATTACTATGACAGACGGGGAAAGGGCCACCTCTATGCTCATCAACCTGACTACTACGAAGAGAAGCACCATAGCTACCGGGTTCATGAATATGACAGCATGGGCGCACCCGCTATGCATGGCAGATCCGATATGCATGGAGAGAGACAACGTCAAAAGGGCCACTACGTGAGGAAGCACCGGATGGAGACTGATTTGCATGGCAGCTCGTCTCAGCAGAGGTCGGCTTCTGACAATAGGAAAAGAAGGCCAAAACAATTTTGGGTAGCCAAGGGGGACTTTGACAAGCAGGGGCCAGTGATGAGTTCATTCATGATACAAGGCGCAAGACGTCTTCAGTGTTTGATTGCATCAGCGAAAAGAATGGATAGGCGGACCCAGACAGCCGGGCCCACCGGGAGCAATGAATCTCCTTGCTTGGAACCGTCGAGGAATGGGGTTGGACTCGACAGTTGGCGAACTCCGAGACCTGATACGGTCCCACAACCCAGCGGTGGTGTTTTTGAGTGAAACGAAGAAGAAGGCTCGGGCTATGGAGAAACTAAAAATGGAGTCTTGGTTTTAGGGAGGGAGTGGCTGTGGATTGCAAAGGGAGAAGCGGGGGCACGACCCTATGGTGGAGGGATAATGTGCAGGTGACGGTCCGGCCGTGGTGCCAATATTTCATTGATGCAGCGGTGGAATTCGAAGGCCGTTCCTATAGAATCACTGGATTCTATGGGGAGCCTCGAACGGATCTAAGATCAAAATCTTGGGATGCACTACGCTTTCTTAGAAGACAAGATGATCGTCCTTGGATTGTTCTCGGAGATTTTAATGAAGCGCTTATGCTGACCGAGCAATATGGTGGTAATCTGCGAAGCTTTTAGCAAATGGATGCATTTAGGGAGTGCTTGGCCGACTGCGGCCTCGCTGACTTGGGGTTTCATGGGTACCCTTTCACGTGGGACAACGGACGGGAAGGGTCGGACAATATTCAGGTGAGGTTAGACAGAGTTGTGTGCAATGATGGCTTCCTTGGCTTGTATCCTCATACTTCAGTTGAACATGTAATAACCGAGGAATCAGACCACAATGCCATTGTTGTCAAGGTGAGGGAGACGGCTCCTGCTAATGACCAGACCGAACCAAGGCAATTTATGTTTGAGGATATGTGGACTAAGCACGAGGGTTATGATCCTATGTTTACAGAAGCATGGAACCATGTGGCGCCAGTTGGTCTAGGGGCAATGAACATGTGCAAAAAGCTCAAGGCAGTGACTGCAGACCTACATCAATGGGGCCGTACTGTTTTTGGTTCGGTGAGACGCCAGATCAGAAAGTTGAATATTGATCTTGAGCATGCCAGGCAGCGCGCGCTTGTGTCCGGCATCTCACTGGAGGTCCGGGACCTAGAAGGCCAGCTGCGCGAACTATATGAGTGGGAAGAAATTATGTACAAGCAACGGTCGCGTGTTGGTTGGCTCAAGGAGGGTGATCAAAATACGAGATATTTCCAGAACCGGGCGAGCCATAGGAAAAGGAAAAATACGGTGTGAGGCCTGGGCTGTGAAGATGGGAGTAGATGCACATCCGATGCTGAAATGAGGGCCATGGCTGCAGCCTTCTATACCAACCTTTTTGCGGCGGAGGGCTCGGAGGGAGAGGCAAGGATCGTTGGCCTTATGGATGTGATTGTCACTCCTGAAATGAATGAAAATCTCAGTATGGAGTTCACTGATGACAAGATTGAAAAGGCTCTGTTTCAAATGGGAGCTACGAAGGCTCCAGGGCTGGACGGCCTACCCGCTTTATTTTATCAGACACTGGTCTCTCCTTAAGGTTGATGTCTGTGCGGCTGTCCGTGATTTCCTTGCTGGTGGTGCCATACCGGAGTCCTTTAATGACACTGTCTTGGTGATGATCCCCAAGGTGAAGTCCCCAGAGCTCCTAGCCCAGTTTCAGCCCATCAGCCTCTGCAACGTTCTTTACAAGGTGGCGGCTAAGGTGCTTGCTAATAGATTGAAGGTGATACTTCCTGTAATGATCTCTGGGGAGCAGAGTTCCTTCGTTCCTGGTCGACTCATAACTGATAATGCGTTGGTTGCTTACGAGTGTGTGCATGCGATCCGCAAACGGAAAAGGAAGAAACCTCTTTGTGCGGTCAAACTGGATATGATGAAAGCTTATGACCGGGTCGAGTGGACTTTTTTGGAACAAGTGATGGGACGTCTTGGCTTTGCGCAGGGTTGGGTTGACATGATTATGAGGTGTGTTCGGACGGCTAGATTCTCTATTAAGTTAAATGGTGGCTTGTCCGAACTTTTTCTTCCCTCCAGGTGCCTCAGGCAAGGCGACCCGCTCTCGCCATACTTGTTCCTTCTCTGTGTTGAAGGTTTCTCGCCTTGTTGAAGAGAGCGCAGCGAGAGAAGAGGATCAGTGGGGTTTCTTTTGGGAGTACTGACCCCCATGTGACCCATCTCCTTTTCGCGGATGATAGCATTGTCTTCCTGGAGGGATCTCAAGGCAACATGGTAGCTCTCCGGAATATCCTCCAGGCTTATGAGCAAGCATCTGGGCTGCGTGTCAACCCCCAGAGATCTTCTATATTCTTTGGGAAGGGCTGCTCTGTTGAGAGCAAAAATGTGCTAAAGGGTGTGATTGGCATTGAATCTGAAGCCCTGAGTGAGAAGTATCTTGGTCTACCGACGGCGGTGGGCAAATCTAAGGATGGCTCCTTCAAGTATGTTGAGTAGAGTTCTAAGGGCAAGGTGCTTGGGTGGAAAGGACAAGGCCTCTCCAAGGCAGCAAGGGAGGTGCTTGCTAAATCTAGGCTGCAAGCGACACCTACGTTTACTATGAGTTGTTTTCAACTTTCCAAGAAAATGTACCGGAACCTGAAATCGATCTCTTCTAACTTCTGGTGGAATTCAGCTCATGGTGAGAAAAAGGTGCACTGGGTGGCGTGGGAGAAAATGTGCCTGTCCAAGCGTGAGGGCGGCATGGGCTTCAGAAACTTTGAGGCTTTCAACCAAGCTCTTCTCGGTAAGCAGGCCTGGAGGATCTTGCAGGTCCCGGAGTCCCTTTGTGCTAGGGTCTTGCGTGCCAGATATTTCAAGGACACAACGATCATGAACGCCACTTGCCCTGCCAATGGTTCTCTCACTTTTCGGAGCATTCTCCATGGCCGAAACTTGCTGCGAGAAGGTGCAGTGTGGCGGATTGGGGATGGTGCAAACATGAATATCCACCATGATAATCGGATCCCATACAGAGCTGCCTTCGCCATCGGGTCGAGCTTCTGCCACGACGACGCGTGTGGTGACACGCCACGAGGATGGCAATACATGGAATGACGCCAAGGTGGACGAGATATTTTCTCCTGATGATGCGGCTGATATCAAGCAAATCCCGATTGGAGGACAAGGGGTAGATGATTACCTAGCTTGGAACTACACCAAGGATGGGGTCTATTTGGTCCGATCAGCGTATCATGTGGCTATGAACCTGAGGAAGGCCTCCTCGGGCCGGCAAGGTTCTTCGTCTTCTGTCAATACCCACAGAAATTGGCTGGCCGTGTGGGGGACTCATGTGCCGAACAAGGTTAAGATACATTCATGGAGAATCATGCACAATGGTTTGGCCACTGGGTCGGAACTACTGCGTAGACGAGTCAAGCCGGGAGTTTTCTGTATGGCGTGCGGGCGTGAGGAAACTTTGCTCCATCGCTTCTGGAGCTGCCCTCACTCGCGGCAGTTTTGGCCTGCGCTGGCTGAGAGAAGGGGCATTCAGGGCCCTTGTCCACCTGACGGCTGTGCTGCCAACCATGAGCTCGGTAGATGGCTGTGGAACTGGATGGGGGAGACCCGAGATGAGGAAAAGTAGATGCTTCTCCAGGGCCTTTACGGACTCTGGCTCGCTAGGAACGAAGCCAGGGATGGGGTGCGCATCAAAAACACTTTAGATGTTGCTGCATCTGTATCGACATTCATGGATGAGTGGACGGAACCCGTGGAGAAGAAGGCACGCGTTGGACTCAAGCCACCGCCTGAGAAATGGCTGACGCCAGATGCGGGATGGATCAAGCTAAACGTGGATGGCGCGTTGTCTCTTGCTTCAAGGAGCGGAGGAGGCGGGGTGGTGGCTAGAGATCATGAGGGTGCTTTCCGGGGTGCCCTGTCGCAGAACTTCCCCAACATCCTGAAGCCAGAGATCGTCAAGTTGTTGGCCTGTAAAAAGGCTCTGGAGTTCGGGCGTGATCTTGGTTTCCATTGAGTCCATGTGGAGATGGACTGCAGCGAAGCCGTTAACATGATCAACTCACCTGCCCGAAACTTGTCTATTGCGGGGCCAATCGTCGAAGATATCAAATCCCCGATGCAAGGATGGATGGGTTGCAAAGGCACCTGTCGAAGGAGAACTGCAAACCGAGCCGCTCATGTGTTGGCGAAGGTAGCTGCAGGTGATGGTGTTTCTGTTGTCTGGAGGCATTCGGCCCCCGATTGTATCATTTCTATTTTAGCGGACGAGATCCCAGACTTTGCTTAAATAAAGTTAGATGTTTCCCTAAAAAAAGACTATGAGCTCCGATGAAAAGTTTTGAAAGTCCTAAAAAAAGCTCCAATCAGATCTCTCCTTTTTTCCTCGGATATTGATGGTTTTCGTTGGGCCCGTTCATACCCGACCAAACGGGCCGGCCCGCCATAAACATGCCTGGCATGGCACGGCACGGCCTGCGTCGGCACGAATAATAACAGGGCCGTTCCGTGCCGGCCCACGGGCTGGAGCTAGCAGCCCAAGCACGACACGTAGGGTACGTGGGCCGGCATGCCCGCGTTGTGACATGCTGTCCCGGCTGGCTTTTCTTTTTTGTTCGTAATACCTCTGAAAACAGCAAAAAAAGGCCAAAAATATAGGAAATTGCAAAATTTGGTAGACTATTATGTGGGCTAAATATAGAGCTTTATTACCACCTACATCATTAAAAACTTCCATCTCAAAGAAGTAAAAGAATACAAGACATGCTCTAGAATTACAAAAGGATAAAAAAAATACAAAGACTACACTATAACACTACTAATACTCAGATCCAAGCACTAATAAAATACGCATGCACTACAAAAATATTGAACATATTAGAGTATTAGGTATTTATATAGGACATATATATTTATATATTTCAAAAAAATAAACGGGTCGTGTCGTGCCGGCCCGCGTGCCCAGCCTCAAAGCCTAGGCACGGCCCATGGCGTGCCGCGTGCCGGGCCTGGCCCGTTTAGCCCGGGCCGTGTCGTGCCTGGGTAGTCCTGTGGCTGCGTGCTATCGAGCCGACCCAGTTAGCACGACCTGTTTGGCCAGCTATAGGCCCGTTATATCCAGCGAATTGCGGCGAGAAATTGGGTAAATCCGGTGGCGATAGCTTCATCCAGATCCCCTTATATCAAACAATTATCATAGGACAAGGAGAATGGCATATGCGAACGATTTGGTGGCAGTTTTAGTTAGGACATGGTGAGGGGTGTCATTTTCTTCAGGTGACATGGCAGTTTTTTTCCGAGAAAGGATTTTTGTTCAAAAACTGTTGCCGTTTGATCTTTCATCATAACTAAAACTGCTTTTACTTTTCCGCCTTTAAAGTTTCGCAAAACTTGGGAGTCTTAGGCTGTGCTTGTTTTGTTTTCTATGAGGAATGGAGTCTGGGAGTTTGCCTCGTTTTCATCTGAAAAAAAGTTAGAGGAGTTTTGCTTCCCTAATGGCCAATTGTTGTTCTATTCCATAGGATAATGCATATTCCACTCGAGCCTTTAAAGATAATATCCACATGTATCTTATGCAATCAAACGTTTTTGGGGCCTGCACTGGTGAGAACAATATTTGAGAATATACAAATGAGAATCATTTTTTCACAAGAAAATGCAAGCATCCCCTCTTTCTTTACTCACCAAGGAAAGTACCCACTGATCCAAATTAATTGGTGCTGCTTTAGTACTCCTTCCGTCCTGAAAAGCTTGTCTTACAAATCTAAGAAGCTTTTTGGGATGGAAGTAATACAACGTTGTACTAAAACAATGTCAATATGGATCGGAGGGAGTATCATCTTCATCTAAAGAAGGAACAATATCATCTCCGCGACCATAGCAATATCTACAAACAATGTTATCATAACATTCTTCTTTCGCGCTCAAGAGGCCACAAACCACTAACCACCATTGAAGTGCATGACCGGTGCTTCCGGATGAAAAATGCATTTTCAACATTTAAAGAAAATGTCTTCATTGCATGGACATGTTACAGTAAAGACATAATATAACCCCTAAAAAAAACTAAAGACATAATAGAAAATTGTATTTTTACATTGCAATTTCTTTGCTTTGTGTATGCGTCATGGTAGTTTATACTTCATTGTTTTTAATGTCATGGTGGTTTATACTTCATTATTTTTAATGTTAAAGGACGGTCTCTAATCTATGTCATTTTGTGGTTGGGTGTTATGTTTGTGTTGTTATTATGGTTTTCTTTATGTACCAATAGAAAAAGTTATGCTCGACACAACTGGGTACCCACCATATCACATGGTGCAACACAATTCCGCAACCTTCGAGTCCAATAACACCGAACAACACAAGTTTATGCCATGGCCCACAAGGGCGCCGACGAGAACACTAACGAGGAGCTATATGCTTAGGACCAGGATAGATTCTTATTTAAACTACTTGAGGCATCTCTAACCAAATTCCTACATTTTTAACCCCCCGAGCACCTCCTCAAATCACAACTCCTCAAACGTGAGGATTAAAAAAAAGTTTGAAGCTAACCGAACCCTCAAACTTAACTCTTCAAATAAACTAGACCCCAGATGAAGTCTCTCTCCATCTTATTCTTTCTTCCTTCTTATTTCCACAAAGCAAACAATGACTTCTAGGCGTAGATGATGTCCAAGAGGTAGCTAGGGCCTAGGATGGATGGCATGCAAAAATAATTTGATAGAGGCTCGTGAACGTGACGTGTGTGCGCGAGGACGGAGTTGAGGAAATCGGCGAAATTCGTCATCCACGGGTGATGATTTGGGTAATTCTTTGTTTGAATGTGTTCTTCCCCTTTTCGTCCTCATTTGACTCGATGCCGTGGTCCAGAACACACGGTTCACCGAAATCGGCGATGGTGCCTGTTGTCATGTAAGTGCTCCTATGTAGAAGCTTTTCTCTAGGTCGCTTTGTGCAGGTTGTTGTGGGTCTTTTGTTGTTCCGCCCATGGTCGGGGATGGAGGGGAGGAGCGTGGTCGTGCCCAAGAACGACGAGGAGGAGCGCAACAATGACCGGATGGGAAATTGAAGAAAAAATTCGCCGGTGGTTGGTGGGGTGCAACCACGATGATCTCGTGGCGATGAGGGGGGGGGGGGGTTGCGTCAACGGTCTGGGCACTGGGCTGGAGCGGCGCGCGCGAATGGAATCGACAGGAGGCGCGGGCGCTTCTCTGAATCTTGTAATGAGAATGAGCCCTGGCTACTCAAATTAGGAAGAAGGGGTAATTCTTCTCAAAATTTTGAGGAGTTTAAGGTTTTGAAAGTTCTTGTCAAAGGAATTTCGAGGAATGAAATCCTTATTGTTTATATGTATAGGTTGTTTCATTCATATAATTGCATTCTATAAAATCATTTCCAAGGACACTTTTTGCATTAGGGCATGTACAATGGTACTATCTTAGGAGTGACACGTAGGATAAATGATGAGGTGGAAGAGAGAACTCGTAAGAAAAGGCTTGTCTTCTCTTATTTAAGAGAAGACAAGAGATGATCTCTTACCACAATATGTCTCACCACATTTTTAGGAATAGTTAGTTATTAAAGATAAGGCTAAGAAATGACCCATTATAGACATCTTTTTTTATCATCTCTAAATTAGATGCAAGACTTAAGATAAGATTATCAACCATTGTACATGCCCTTACATTCTTTAGAAATTTAGCATCCTACTGAACTCCTAGGAAATCCCCTACGGATTCCGTGGCACTGCTAAATGCTGGCTAATTAAGCATGCGTCCTGCACTTGACTTGGGGATGAGGCGCAGTGGAACCAGCGGCGGCGTGACCAGCCCCGGCGTCTCGGCCATGTCCAGACGCGTCCCGGCGGGGAGCTCCCAGTCGAAGTGGCGCACAAGGCTGGCGACCGCGATCTCCAGCACCGGCAGTGCGAAGCTTATGGCGGGGCAGATTCGCCGGCCGGCGCCGAACGGGAGGAGCTGGTAGTCATTCCCCCGCACGTCCACGTCCGTCGCGCTGCCGCCGTCCAAGAATCGCTCTGGCCGGAACTCCTCCGCCGCGTCGCCCCACGCCGCGGGATCCCTCGCGATTGCCCAAGCGTTGATGAAGAGCGCCGTCTTGGCGGGGATCTCGTAGCCCTGGACGACCGCCGCCGTCGTCGACTCGTGCGGGACGAGGAGCGGCGCCGGCGGGTGGAGCCGGAGCACCTCCTTCAGCACCGCCTTAAGGTACTCCATCCTCCTCAAATCGTCTTCCTCGATGGCCGGCTTGCCGTTGGCGATTCGTGTTACCTCGTCCTGCAGCTTGGCCATTACCCGCGGGTTTCCGATGAGCTCCGCCATGACCCATTCCAGCGTGATAGATGACGTCTCAGTTCCGGCGAAGATCATGTCCTGCATATCATGAAACGGCCATGGAGCAGAGGATCAAGGGAAACGATTTAAGTTAAAATTTGCTGAGAAATTTAAAGCGAATTCTTCGGCGATCACCTTGATGATGCTTTTAATGCGATTGTCGGTGAGCTCGAGCCCGGCGGTGCCTTCTTTCCTCAGCCGGAGCAAGACGTCCAAGAAGTCCTCCTCTGCGCCGTCGTCACGCTTCTTCTCAACGTGCTCGGCCATTATCTCAGATAGGAACTTGTCCCACGCTTCGACCTGGACGTCGATCCTCTTCTCCAGCCCCGTCGCCCACCTAACCATCTTCGCCGCCGCGCCAGGAAGCACGTCCTCCGCCTGGAGCCCCGACATGAATGCCGCGGAGTTCCCCATGAGCTCTTTCATCTTCTCCGCCGTGGCCCCCGCGGCGCCGGCGGCCGCGCGGGTGACCACCGAGTTGCTATAAGCGTACAGGAGCTCCCTCAGCTCCACGGCCTCACCGGCCTCCGCGGCGCGGCGGGCTCCCGCGACGAGGGCGGTCGCCTCGGCGGCGCGCACGGGGGCAAACGAGTCGGCGCGGCGCGGGGAGAGGAGGTGGATGACGGCCATCTTCTTGCTGCGGCGCCAGGCGTCGCCGTAGGGCGAGAACGATACGTTCATGCAGCCGTACGTCAGCTTGTCCACCGGCACGCTGGGCACGCGGGAGGCGAAGGCGAGGTCGTGGTTCTTGTACAGGTCCGCCGCCGCCGCCTCCGTGGACACCACCAGCGTCGGCCTGCGCCCGAGCCGCAGGAACAGGAGCCCACCGTCGGTGCCGTACCGAGCGTGCAGCTCGCGCAAGGAGCGGTGCGGGAGGCTGCCCATGACGTGCAGGTGGCCGACCAACGGACGCGACGGCGGCGAGGGCGGGAGCTTGCTGCTGCTTCTGCCTCGAGCCTTCCTCATGACAACACAGATGACGGCGAGGAGCGCGGCGACGCCGGCGACCAGCACGACGTACGGAGACATCCTCAGTTCCTCCCAGTCCTCACTACGCTGGAGGCTGTGTTGTCCGATTGGCTCGATGATAATGGTGCTCGAAACTTGAATCAGTCCACGGCAGTGTTCTGTACTTTCTTTCCTGATTGTCACGTTGTAATTTGTCGCTCGTGTCCCTTCGGGGACATCCGATAAAATTTGTCGCTCGTGATTTCGTCCATGTGACGTGATCGTAGCAAAGGAAGTCGCCGGGTGGCGGCAAGCCTTTGCAACAAGGCCAAGCTTGTGCCACATGTTTGGTCTGAACTCTCATTTTATTTGTCTGGAACAAAATTCCTACGTATTACTCCCTCCATTCATTTTTATTGAAGTGTAATTTTTTCAGGGTTCACAAGGTGCAAAGGAAAAGAAATAGGTGAAATCTCACGCTAATAAAAAAAACAGTCAATCGAGTAAATCTTTGAAATTAAGAGGCCATGACAATTCAGTCTTTGTAACAACGCAAATTTAGTGGAACCATACTCGACTATGCGCTTTTCGCAAAAGTGTGCGTTGCGTTAATATAAGCGACAAATGACATGATCAAGACTATTTTTTTGAATTAAAAATGTTCATTGCGTTCAATAAAGATAGGCGTTCAACACCTCCACAATATATTGTTCTCTTCCATAGACCAATACTTCTACAAAATTATATGTACTATTTTCTTTCATAAAAACCATTTCACTTCCCTCCTATATACAACTCCGACGGATCTCAGGGGATTCGGTCGGTCTTTGTCTTCGGTGGATAGTATTCGTTCCTCTGTGTTCATGTGTTCACAAGTTTGATCTTTCTTATTGTGAGGACCCCGATCCTAAGTCACACCGATCTAGCATATAGCTCATCATATCACTTTGTGGCCTCACGCACGGTATTCCCACAGGTGTCACCTTACCTGGCCCGGGACCGTTTGCGCATTTTGACTCACGTATATGATAGTGTCGCTAGCATCCGTATGACAAAGAACCCGGGCCGACATGACTAGTCGTAAATCCAAAGTGGTACTAACTTACAGGGAGAGGCATACATGACCCAGTAACGAACGTGTCGGTCATCAACGAGTGAATCCGGGTTGTAGCAGCTGGGCTAACAGGAATCCGGAGAATCCGGGCTGTAGCAGGCTAACAGGACTCCGATAGACACCGCGTGGCATTTTCCCGTAGGGACAGACACAGGAACGAAGAAGGACACATACCGGTCAGCCTAAGTGTTCCGGAGCAGTAGCAAGGTACCATGGCTCAGTGGAAGCACTAGGAGACATTTCCCCATAAGAGAGGCTACCAAGAATAAATAACTAGGTTGTCGGATCTCACACATACCAAGCATTTCAAATCATACACACAATATGCTCGACATGTGCAAATACAACATGACATCACAACATAACTCTATGACTCAAAGTATATATTCAATAGGCTCCGAGGTGCGAGATATTACAAACATGGGTCTCATGACCCAACAATCAGAGCATACAAGTCAAAAGCACATGCGGAAGTTTAACATGTCTGAGTACAGACATCTACAAATGAAAAAGGCTGAGAAGCCTGACTATCTACCAGATCCTGCCGAGGGCACAAGATCGTAGTTTAGGTAACAAGCTGAACGTCGAAGTCCACGTGGGACTACTAGCGAGACTGAAGTCTCTCTGCAAAAACATAATTAAGCAAACGTGAGTACAAATGTACCCAGCAAGACTTACACCAGAACTATCTACACATGCATCAGTATCAATAAAGGGGGGTGGTGGAGTTTAACTGCAGCAAGCCAGCTTTGACTCGGTGGCTATCCTGTACTACGACTGCAAGCAACTCTTTGAGGTGGCGCACACGAGTCCACATATTCACCATATCAATACACCACTATGGATCTGCTCCCGTCTTCCTACGAGAACACCATCCATAGCAGAGTATCCACTTTCACTTGTCTATGAACTGTATAGGCAACCCAGAGGTCCTTTACCGCGGACGCGGCTATTCGAGTAGATCATATTAACCCTGCAGGGGTGTACTTCTTCACACACGCTCTCGCCACTTACCGCCATGTACACGTCATGTATCTCAGCAACCTTCAAGCGGAAGCCTAGCAAGGGTGTCGGCCACGACCTGACTAACCACACAAGTCTCTAGTCCAGGTTTATCGCCTATTCGGTTTCCATCCGCAAGGAGATCCGGCCGGGGTGTCGCTCACGGCCCCAAACGATGTGAGCAGGGTTCCCAAGCCCACCATCCGGTGCCACTTGGTACACCGTACATCGCACCTAGTCTGTCCCAAGCCCACTGCATCGGTGCCACTTTGTAGACTACTAGTACCACCTACAAACAATGCAGAAACTAGTTGCAACTCCCGGACGAGATCAGGTGATTAATAAGTCGAGAGGGTCGAGTTACGGAACCCAATGTGTGGTAGCAACTGCTCATGGATCACAAACACGTAACTCGGTTCTCGAGGACGGTTTCAATGAGACAACCCACCATGTACTCCTACATGGCCTCTCACTCACCTTTACCAAATCGTGTTCACACACTTAGCTCACACACAGAGGGGACATGTTCACACCATTCCAATTCATCCCCGATGAATCGACCGACTCAGCTCTAAGCGATGAGAGGCATGACAAACAAGCATGAATGAGTAGGCACATCAGGGCTCAAACAACTCCTACTCATGCTAGTGGGTTTCATCTATTTACTGTGGCAATGACAGGTCATGTAGAGGAATGGGGTTCAACTAAGTAAAAGAGATCAGGAGCGAGAGAGTGAGATTGTATCAGAATGAACAAGGGGGTTTTGCTTGCCTGGCACTTCTGAAGATAGTATAGCTCTTCATTGGTGTCATCGAACTCATCGTCGAAACCACGTCTATCGGGACGGGACAAATACCGGCAAACAGGGAAAGACACAATCAATGCAATGCACAATATGATGCATGATCATGACATGGCAAAATGAGTGTGTTGGCCTAATGCAACTATAACTAGGGTGGTTTGAGTCATTTTGAACCAAAGGTTCAACTTCAAACTCAAACTATGAATTCAAATAGTGCATTATAATGTTTTGAACTAAACAGCAATGTTAAGTTGTTTAAACATGCATGAAGCTAGTACGGATGGATAGATTGGATTTTTCTGATCATTTTTCATATATAACTTATTTCATTTGGGGTTATGATTGAATTTCTATGAATTTTAGAAGTTTCAAACATTTTCTGAAATAAATAATTCATTTCTGATTTATTTAAAACTCCAGAAAACACTTACTACAGCGGCATTATGTCATTGCGACGTCAGCATTGACCCAAGTCAAATCTGACTGGTGGGCTCCACCTGTCATTGACTCAGGGGGTTAACATGGGTTATTTAACTTTAGTTGTGTCACTAACAGTGCGGGTCCCACATGTCATCGACTAGGGGTTGATTAACTGGGTGATTAGCACCTAATCTAATCCTGCCACGTCAGCGTCGCCGGACTAAGCGCCGGCGACCACATCTCACGGCGGAGGCTTGATAACTGCTACCTCTTGAGCACTGCGTTGGATTTCCCCGAAGAGGAGAGGATGATGCAGTAAAGTAGCGTAAGTATTTCCCTTAGTTTTTGAGAACCAAGGTATCAATCCAGTAGGAGACCACGCACAAGTCCTCGTACCTACACAAAAGATAGCAACCCGCAACCAACGCTTAGGGGTTGGCAATCCCTTCACGGTCACTTACGAGAGTGAGATCTGATAGAGATAATATTTTTGGTATTTTTGATAGATAGATGCAAAGTAAAAGGTAAAGGCAAAGTAAAAACAAAGCAAGTAAATAAAGTGATATAGATTGATATGATGAGAATAGACCCGGGGGCCATAGGTTTCACTAGTGGCTTCTCTCAAGAGCATAAGTATTCTACGGTGGGTGAACAAATTACTGTTGAGCAATTGACAGAATTGAGCATAATTATGAGTATATCTAGGCAATGATCATGTATATAGGCATCACGTCCAAAAAAAGTAGATCGAAACGATTCTGCATCTACTACTATTACTCCACTCATTGACCGCTATCCAGCATGCATCTAGAGTATTAAGTAAAAACAGAGTAACACCGTAAGCAAGATGACATGATGTAGTGGGATAAATTCATGCAATATGATAAAAACCCCATCTTGTTATCCTCGATGGCAACAATACAATACGTGCCTTGCAACTCTTTCTGTCACTGAGTAAGGACACCACAAGATTGAACCCAAAGCTAAGCACTTCTCCCATTGCAAGAACTACCAATCTAGTTGGCCAAACCAAAAAGATAATTCGAAGAGACTTGCAAAGATAACTCAATCATACATAAAAGAATTCAGAGAAGAATCAAATATTTTCCATAGATAATCTTGGATCATAAACCCACAATTCATCGGTCTCAACAAACACACCGCAAAAAAGAAGATTACATTGAATAGATCTCCACGAGAGAGGGGAGAACATTGTATTGAGATCCAAAAGAGAGAAGAAGCCATCTAGCTACTAGCTATGGACCCAAGGTCTCAAGTAAACTACTCACACTTCATCGGAGGGGCTATGGTGATGATGTAGAAGCCCTCCGTGGTGGATGCCCCCTCGGTGAACTCCTAACAGCCCCAAGATGGCATCTCGTGGATCTGAAAGGTTGCGGCGGTGGAATTAAGTTTTTGGCTCCTCGTCTGATCGTTCGGGGATACGTAGGTATATATAGGAGGAAGGAGTACGTCGGTGGAGCTCCGAGGGGCCCACGAGGTAGGGGGGCGGGCCCAGGGGGGCACCCTCCACCCTCGTGGCCTCCTCGGAGACTTCTTGGAGTAGGGTCCAAGTCTCCTGGATCACGTTCGGTTGGAAAATCACGATCCCGAAGGTTTCATTCCGTTTGGACTCCGTTTGATATTCTGTTTCTTCGAAATACTGAAAAAGGCAAAAAACAGCAATTCTGGGTCCCAAAAGTAATATAAAAGTGAAAAATAAAGCCCAATATAGTCCAAAACAGTAGATAAAGTAGCATGGAGCAATAAAAAATTATAGATACGTTGGAGACGTATCAGGCATCCCCAAGCTTAATTCCTGCTCATCCTCGAGTAAGTAAATGATAAAAAGAATTTTTGATGCGGAGTGATACTTTGGCATAATTTCAATGTAAATCTTCTTAATTGTGATATGAATATTCAGATCCGAAAGATTCAAGACAAAAGTTCATATTGACACAAAAATAATAATACTTCAAGCATACTAATCAAAGCAATCATGTCTTCTCAAAATAACATGGCAAAAGAAAGTTATCCCTACAAATTCATATAGAATGGCTATGCTCCATCTTCCCCACACAAAATATTTAAATCATGCACAACCCCGATGACAAGCCAAGAAATTGTTTCATACTTATGACATTCTCAAAACTTTTTCAATCTTCACGCAATACATGAGCGTGAGCCATGGATATAGCACTATATGTGGAATAGAAGGGTGGTTGTGGAGAAGACAAAAAGAGGGAATATAGTCTCACATCAACTAGGCGTATGAACGGGCTATGGAGATGCCCATCAATAGATATCAATGTGAGTGAGTAGGGATTGTCATGCAACGGATGCACTAGAGCTATAAGTATGTGAAAGCTCTATAAAAGAAACTAAGTGGGTGTGCATCAACTTGCTTGCTCACGAAGACCTAGGGCATTTTGAGGAAGCCCATCATTGGAATATACAAGCCAAGTTCTATAATGAAAAATTCCCACTAGTATATGAAAGTGACAAAATGAGGGACTCTCTATCATGAAGATCTTGGTGCTACTTTGAAGCACAAGTGTGGTAAAAGGATAGTAGCATTGTCCCTTCTCTCTTTTTCTCCCATTTTTTTATTTGGGCCTTTCTATTTTTTTATGGCCTCCTTTTTTTTGTAAAGTCCGGAGTCTCATCCCGACTTATGGGGGAATCATAGCCTCCATCATCCTTTCCTCACTTGGGACAATGCTCTAATAATGATGATCATCACACTTTTATTTTTCTTACAACTCAACAATTACAACTCGATACTTAGAACAAAGTATGACTCTATATGAATGCCTCCGGCGGTGTATCAGGATATGCAATGAATCATGAGTGACATGTATGAAAGAATTATGAACGGTGGCTTTGCCACAAATACAATGTCAACTACATGATCATGCTAGCAATATGACAATGATGGAGCGTGTCATAATAAACGGAACGGTGGAATGTGAAGGAAATATGCCCTAGAGGGAATAATAAAGTTATTATTTATTTCCTTATATCATGATAAATGTTTATTTTATTCATGCTAGAATTGTATTAACTGGAAACATAATACATGTGTGAATATATAGACAAACAGAGTGTCACTAGTATGCCTCTACTTGACTAGCTTGTTAATCAAAGATGGTTATGTTTCCTAACCATGGACAAAGAGTTGTTATTTGATTAACGGGATCACATCATTAGTTGAATGATCTGATTGACATGACCCATTCCGTTAGCTTAGCACCCGATCGTTTAGTATGTTGCTATTGCTTTCTTCATGACTTATACATGTTCCTATGACTATGAGATTATGCAACTCCCGTTTACCGGAGGAACACTTTGTATGGTACCAAACATCACAATGTAACTGGGTGATTATAAAGGTGCTCTACAGGTGTCTCCAAAGTACTTGTTGGGTTGGCATATTTCGAGATTAGGATTTGTCACTCCGATTGTCGGAGAGGTATCTCTGGCCCTCTCGGTAATGCACATCATTTAAGCCTTGCAAGCATTGCAACTAATGAGTTAGTTAAGAGATGATGTATTACGGAACGAGTAAAGAGACTTGCGTAACGAGATTGAACTAGGTATTGGATACCGACGATCGAATCTCGGGCAAGTAACATACCGATGACAAAGGGAACAACGATGTTGTTATGCGGTCCGACCGATAAAGATCTGCGTAGAATATGTAGGAACCAATATGGGCATCCAGGTCCCGCTATTGGTTATTGACCGAGACGCTTCTCGGTCATGTCTACATTGTTCTCGAACCGTAGGGTCCGCACGCTTAAAGTTACGATGATGCTTTCTTTATGAGTTTATGTATTTTGATGTACCAAGGTTGTTCAAGTTCGGATGTGATCACGGACATGACGAGGAGTCTCGAAATGGTCGAGACATAAAGATCGATATATTGGAAGCCTATATTTGGACATCGGAATCGCTCCGTGAAATCAAGATTTTACCGAGTACCGGGGTTACTGGAACCCCGGGGGTTATTGGGCCTACATGGGCCTTGAGGGAGAAGAGAGAAGGAGGCAGGAGGTGGCCGCGCGCCCCTTCCCTTCCTAGTCCGAATAGGACAAGGGAAGGGGGCGGCGCCCCCCCCTTTCCTTCCCCTCTTCCTCCTCTTTCCCCTTCTCCTTCTCCAACTAGGAAAGAAAGGAGTCCTACTCCCTGGGAGTAGGACTCCCCGGCGTGCCCTCCTTGGCCGGCCGCCTCCCTTGGCTCCTTTATATACGGGGACACACAAGTTGATCTTTGTGATCGTTCCTTAGCCGTGTGCGGTGCCCCCCTCCACGATATTACACCTCGGTCATATTGTAGCGGTGCTTAGGCAAAGCCCTGCGACGGTTGAACATCAAGATCGTCACCACGCCGTCGTGCTGACGGAACTCCTCCCTGAAGCTTTGCTGGATCGGAGCCCGGGGTGCATCATCGAGCTGTACGTGTGTCAAGAACTCGGAGGTGCCGGAGTAACGGTGCTTGGATCGGTTGGACCGGGAAGACGTACGACTACTTCCTCTACGTTGCGTCAACGCTTCCGCTTCGGTCTACGAGGGTACGTAGACAACACTCTCCCCTCTCATTGCTATGCATCACCATGATCTTGCGTGTGCGTAGGAATTTTTTTGAAATTACTACGTTCCCCAACAGTGGCATCCGAGCCAGATTTTATGGTTTGATGTTATATGCACGAGTAGAACACAAGTGAGTTGTGGGCGATATAAGTCATACCGCTTACCAAAGATGTCATACTTTGGTTGGGCGGTATTGTTGGATGAAGCGCCCGGACCGGCATTACGCCAGACGCTTACGCGAGATCGGTTCTACCGCCATGCTTTGCACACGTGGTGGCGGGTGTCAGTTTCTCCAACTTTAGTTGATCCGAGTGTGGCTACGCCCGGTCCTTGCGAAGGTTAAAACAACACCAACTTGACAAACTATCGTTGTGGTTTTGATGCGTAGGTGAGATTGGTTCTTGCTTAAGCCCGTAGCAGCCACGTAAAACTTGCAACAACAAAGTAGAGGACATCTAACTTGTTTTTGGAGGGCATGTTGTGATGTGATATGGTCAAGACATAATGCTAAATTTTATTATATGAGATGATCATGTTTTGTAACCGAGTTATCGGCAACTGGCAGGAGCCATATGGTTGTCGCTTTATTGTATGCAATGCAATCGCCCTGTAATGCTTTACTTTATCACTAAGCGGTAGCGATAGTCGTAGAAGCATAAGATTGGCGAGACGACAGCGATGCTACGATGGAGATCAAGGTGTCGCGCCGGTGACGATGGTGATCATGACGGTGCTTTGGAGATGGAGATCACAAGCACAAGATGATGATGGCCATATCATATCACTTATATTGATTGCATGTGATGTTTATCTTTTATGCATCTTATCTTGCTTTGATTGACGGTAGCATTTTAAGATGATCTCTCACTAATTATCAAGAAGTGTTCTCCCTGAGTATGCACCGTTGCCAAAGTTCGTCGTGCCCAGACACCACGTGATGATCGGGTGTGATAAGCTCTACGTCCATCTACAACGGGTGCAAGCCAGTTTTGCACACGCAGAATACTCGGGTTAAACTTGACGAGCCTAGCATATGCAGATATGGCCTCAGAACACGGAGACCGAAAGGTCGAGCGTGAATCATATAGTAGATATGATCAACATAAGATGTTCACCATTGAAAACTAATCCATTTCACGTGATGATCGGTTATGGTTTAGTTGAATTTGGATCACGTGATCACTTAGAGGATTAGAGGGATGTCTATATAAGTGGGAGTTCTTAAGTAATATGATTAATTCAACTTCAATTTATCATGAACTTAGTACCTGATAGTATCTTGCTTGTCTATATTGATTGTAGATAGATGGCCCGTGCTGTTGTTCCGTTAAATTTTAATGCATTCCTTGAGAAAGCAAAGTTGAAAGATGATGGTAGCAACTACGCGGATCGGGTCCGTAATTTGAGGATTATCCTCATTGTGCACGTAAAAGTTACGCCCCGGAAGCACCGCTAGGTGCCGTGCTCTTCGCCGATGTAACCGACGACGTTAAGAACGTCTGGCGAGCAAAGTCGATGACTACTCGATAGTTCAATGTGCCATGCTTTACGGCTTAGAACCGGGACTTCAACGACGTTTTGAACGTCATGGAGCATATGAGATGTTCCACGAGTTGAAGTTAATATTCCAGAAGAATGCCCGGATTGAGAGATATGAAGTCTCCAATAAGTTCTATAGCTGCAAGATGGAGGAGAATAGTTCTGTCAGTGAGCATATACTCAAGATGTCTGGGTATTGTAATCACTTGATTCAACTGGGAGTTACTCTTCCGAATGATAGCGTCATTGACAAAATTCTCCAATCACTTCCACCAAGCTACAAGAGCTTCGTGATGAACTATAATATGCAAGGGATGGATAAGACAATTCCCGAGCTCTTCGCAATGCTAAAGGCTGCGGAGATAGAAATCAAGAAGGAGCATCAAGTGTTGATGGTCAACAAGACCACTAGTTTCAAGAAAAAGGGCAAAGGGAAGAAGAAGGGGAACTTCAAGAAGAACAACAAGCAAGTTGCTGCTCAAGAGAAGAAACCCAAGTCTGGACCTAAGCCCAAAACGAAGTGCTTCTACCGCAAGCGGATCGTCACCGAAGCGGAACTGCCCCAAGTATTTGGCGGATAAGAAGGATGGCAAGGTGAACAAAGGTATATGTGATATACTTGTTATTGATGTGTACCTTACTAGAGCTTGCAGAGCACCGGTATTTGATATCGGTTCTGCTAATATTTGCAACTCAAACAGGACTACGGATTGCTTAACACTAGCAAAGGACGAGGTGACGATGCGCGGGAAATGGTTCCAAAGTCGATGTGATCGCGGTCGGCACGCTACCTCTACATCTACCTTCGGGATTAGTATTAGACCTAAATAATTGTTATTTGGTGCCGCGTTGAGCATGAACATTATATCCGGATCTTGTTTGATGCGAGACGGTTATTCATTTAAATCGAGAATAATGGTTGTTCTATTTATATGAGTAATATCTTTTATGGTCATGCACCCTTGAAGAGTGGTCTATTTTATTGAATCTCGATAGTAGTGATACACATATTCATAATGGTGAAGCCAAAAGATGCAGAGTTGATAATGATAGTGCAACTTATTTGTGGCACCGCCGCTTAGGTCATATCGGTGTAAAGCGCATGAAGAAACTCCATACTGATGGACTTTTGGAACCACTTGATTATGAATCACTTGGTACTTATGAACCGTGCCTCATGGGCAAGATGACTAAAATGCCGTTCTCGGTACTATGGAGAGAGCAACAGATTTGTTGGAAATCATACATACAGATGTATGTGGTCCGATGAATGTTGAGGCTCATGGCGGATATCGTTATTTTCTCACCTTCATAGATGATTTAAGCAGATATGGGTATATCTACTTAATGAAGCATAAGTCTGAAACATTTAAAAAGTTCAAAGAATTTCAGAGTGAAGTTGAAAATCATCGTAATAAGAAAATAAAGTTTCTACGATCTGATCGTGGAGGAGAATATTTGAGTTACGAGTTTGGTCTACACTTGAAACAATGCGGAATAGTTTCAAGAACTCACGCCACCCGAACACCACAACAGTAATGGTGTGTCCAAACGTCAGAATCGTACTTTACTTGATATGGTGCGATCTATGATGTCTCTTACAGATTTACCGCTATCATTTTGGGGTTATGCTTTAGAGACGGCCACATTCACATTAAATAGGGCACCATCAAAATCCGTTGAGACGACACCTTATGAACTATGGTTTGGAAAGAAACCAAAGTTGTCATTTCTTAAAGTTTGGGGCTGCGATGCTTATGTGAAAAAGCTTCAACCTGATAAGCTCAAACCCAACTCGGACAAATGTGTCTTCATAGGATACCCAAAGGAGACAATTGGGTACACCTTCTATCATAGATCTGAAGGCAAGACATTCGTTGCGAAGAATGGATCCTTTCTAGAGAAGGAGTTTCTCTCGAAAGAAGTGAGTGGGAGGAAAGTAGAACTTGATGAGGTAACTGTACCTGCTCCCTTGTTGGAAAATAGTACATCACAGAACCGGTTTCGTGGACGCCAAAACCAACTAGTGAGGAAGTTGATGATGATGATCATAGAACTTCAGATCAAGTTGCTACAGAACCTCGTAGGTCAAACAGAGTAAGATCCACACCAGAGTGGTACGTTAATCCTATTCTGGAAGTCATGCTACTAGATCATGATGAACCTACGAACTATGAAGAAGCGATGGTGAGCCCTGATTCCGCAAAATGGCTTGAAGCCATGAAATCTGAGATGGGATCCATGTATGAGAACAAAGTATGGACTTTGGTTGACTTGCCCGATGGTCGGCAAGCAATTGAGAATAAATGGATCTTCAAGAAGAAGACTGACGCTGACGGTAATGTTACTGTCTACAAAGCTCGACTTGTTGCAAAAGGTTTTCGACAAGTTCAAGGGATTGACTACGATGAGACCTTCTCACCCATAGCGATGCTTAAGTCTGTCCGAATCATGTTAGCAAATTGCCGCATTTTATGATTATGAAATTTGGCAAATGGATGTAAAACTGCATTCCCGAATGGGTTTCGGAGGAAGAGTTGTATATGATGCAACCGAAGGTTTTATCGATCCAAAGGAGCTAACAAAGTGTGCAAGCTCCAAATGATCCATTTATGGACTGGTGCAAGCCTCTCGAGTTGGAATAAACGCTTTGATAGTGTGATCAAAGCATTTGGGTTTATATGCACTTTTGGAGAAGCCTCAGATTTACAAGAAAGTGAGTGGGAGCTCTATAGCATTTCTAATATTATATGTGGATGACATATTATTGATTGGAAATGATATAGAATTTCTGGATAGCATAAAGGGATACTTGAATAAAAGTTTTTCGATGAAAGACCTCGGTGAAGCTGCTTACATATTGGGCATTAAGATCTATAAAGATAGATCAAAACGCTTAATTGGACTTTCACAAAGCACATACCTTGACAAAGTTTTGAAGAAGTTCAAACTGGATCAAGCAAAGAAAGGGTTCTTGCCTATCGGAGTAATGGGCCACGGGTAGGCTGACCCGGGACCCAAGATCTTTCAAGACATCGGGGCCGGCCGCGCCCCTCAGTCGAGTCCCAGCTGGCGACCTTCGAGAAGACCGAGTCCCCGCTGGCGACCTTTTAAGAGGCCGAGTCCCCGCTGGCGACCTTTGGAGAAGCCGGGCCCTTAGACGGCGACCTCCGAGGAAGCCGAGTCCTTAGATGGCGACTCCGAAACGAGCTGACTCCGGGCTTGCGACCTTTCAAGGGGCCGACTATGAGAGTCGGCCCACGACCTACACGAAGATCGATGCGGGTACAGCCCCATCGTGGCTCCCCCCTGACTCACGGGAGGAAGGCATGGCTACAGAGAGCAGCGCCGCCAGAGATCTCCGTGAGGCGCGGCATCATGCCATGCCTCCTTGATCTCACCACGCGGCACAAGGCATCGTGCCCACGACGGCGGGCGCGATGGCCCGAGATCGCCGGCCCCCGTCGATGAGATAGAAGAAGATAGCCGAAGAGCTCAAGACGGCCTCGCGGAGTCGGCCTCCCAGTCGGCGCCTCCGGCCAGGCCCCACGAGCCATAAACCAGATTGATGGGGAGTGGCGGCGGTGATCGCTCGACAGACGGCGGCACTGCTCCCACGACCCCATGACCGAGCCTACGCCATCGAGTGTCTTTGACAAGATGTTACTGCCCTCCCATGGCCCGCCAATGGCGGGCCCCAGACGCCAGCGGGAGGACGGCAAAGAAGAGAGATCGACGGCCGGGGACCACGCCACGGATTACGTTGTACTTCGGGTAGGCCTATATAAACCCCCGGGCACCCATGCAAAGGGTTCACCAGAGAGTGTTTTAGACACATAGCAAGAGGGAAAGAGCTAGCCTTGCTCCTCCTCGCTTCCAAACAGCTCGAGGAGCACCTTTGTACTATCATACCATAGTGATCATGCGGAGACCCCGCAGAGCAGCGAGAGGGTGTTATCTCCTGAGAGCCCCGGCCGGGTAAGATTCGCCGCGTGCATGTCTTCGCCTCATCCCGCTTCGAGCACCGCGACGCTCTACTCGCCCCACCATGATAAGCCACCCGTTGGCATATGTCGATCCGACCCCGACATTTGGCGCCCACCGTGGGGCGAGGTGCACCGTCGTCCGGAGATCTGCTCGACGGGAACCCTCTTCCTCCTGGGGCGAAGCGCAGCCAGCCTTTCGCCGCCAGATGGAGTCTGCACGACACGCCGCATGGCGCCGGCCGCCAAGCGCCATGCGGCGCTCGCTGAACTCATCGGGCGAGGTGCGCCTCGACGAGCCTGCACCGAGCGCAGGCACGGGCGGCCCCGAGAACCTTCTTGCGGGCCTCCTCGATCAACTCCAAGTCACAGGCGAGCCCGCCGTAGACTTGGAGTCCGTAGGCTCCTCCGACCCGATGCTGGTCGACTCCGACGCCGTATCGCTTGATATCTTCCCCACCAACGTGGTGGTTCTGCGACGAGCCGCTTCAGACGAGGAGAGCGGTGGAAGCGCCGTCATGGAGGTGCTCGCCATCGCCACGGCGAGCACTCCGCCGAAAACGCCAGACCCGCCGCCGCGCCTTGTAGACTCTGTCCGCGCCCATCCTGAAGGACGCGACGCGAGATGTTGGAAGAACGCCGCCTTGAGATCATTGAAGGCGCCAAGAAGTTGGCAAGCATGAGACGCTTGTCCGAAGCATACCAGCGCGAGATGGACCGTGCTGTAGGCGGCTCGCCGGCTCCGACTGGGCCAAGCCGTCTCGGCGCGGTCCGAGAGCGCGGCGCAGCCATCGCCGATCTGTTCGGGCGGCGCCTGTACGCCACCCTGCGGAGAATATCCGCGCCAAGCGCAACCAAGAGCTGAGGAACCTCGAAGGCGAAGAGCGCCGTGTAATAACGGAGCGAGTCCAGCAGCTCCTCGACGCGGTTGCTGCGCAGAACACGGCAGGCGGCCGCACCGACGCGCAGCAGCAGCAGCAGAATGACGACTTACCCCCTCGCCGAGATCAAGGCGCGACCTCCCGGACGCCGACCGGGAGTCTCGCGGAGGAAAGAGAAGGAGCCGGCTGCAAGCCACAGCCGGACTCGCATCACCATCGAGCGCGACCAAGACGGCCGCCCCAGAGCCGTGGAGCGACGGACGACACTCGCCTCCCCGCCCCGGAGGGAGCGGCGAGTCTCCCGCCGCCTGTTGAGCATCCGACTCTCGGAGGTCGCCTTGGCCGCCGAGAGGGAGTCGGAGAGAACGACGCCCGCCACCGGATCGACCGACTCCACAGATCCCTGGCGTTAGAAGAAGAAGATGAGCTGGGTCCGCCTTGCTTCGGGCCCCGCATCAGAGACGAGCCCTTCCCCAAAGGGTTCACGCTCCCCCGAGATACGCCCAAGTACACCGGCTCCGTGAAGCCGGAGGATTGGTTGATAGACTACCCACAGCCGCTAACATCGCCAACGGCAACAAGCGGGTTGCCAGAAAATATGTTCCCCTCATGCTCCGTGGCACGGCTCGGACATGGTCTGAACAGCTGAAGCCCCGCAAAGATCAACAGCTGGGTCGACTTCACTGAAGCCTTCATTCGCAACTTCACCAAAGACGCATAAGCGACCTCCCAAGCCGCCGCCAGCTCCTTGTGCGTGCAAGGCCCCGAGGAATCGACACGCGACTATCTCACGCTACCGGGCGAACTCCAAACTCCTGCGAGGGCGCACGAGGTGCAGCCATTGAGTATTTTACGGCCGGGTGCCGAGAGGGCACCTCCTCAAGCACAAGCTCCTCTGCGACGAGCCCGAAACCTCGACGAACCGCTAATCATAGCGCATAAGCACGCCACGGCCGACTCCTCTATGAAGACGGAGATCCAAGTCAATGCGGCCGGCAAAGTGACTCCCAGTGCTCCCGTAACGCCGGTTGAGACGCCAGGCGGCGGCAAAGAATAACGACAACAAGCGCAGGCCCCACACCGACTTCCAACAATGGCAGTGTCGCAGCAGAGAAGATCAAGAACCAGAGGGGCAGCCTCCGCCAAGCGCGTAAGGGCGGCAAGTCCAATTGGTTGCGGCTTTCTCCTATGAGCGCACTGGATGGTCCTTGCAAGTTTCACAGCGCCGGCCGCCAAACCATACCACCGTAAAGTGCCACTGCTCGTCAGATCGCTAAGGGGACGGCTCGCCCCCCGCGCTGCTGGGCCGCCGCCCGCCTCCGCCGCCTCCCAGCCGGGCGGCTCGGCCAATCGGCGCGAGTCCAAGACGAGTTCCCGTAAGAGCACGGAGCATACGTAATGTTCACCACCTGGCAGATGATCGGCGCAGCAGCGCCAACAAAAAGAAGAAGTCAACGCAGCGGGCGCAGGCTCCCGAGTTCATGCATTGGTCCGAGAAGCCTATCACCGAGTCGGGCAGATCACCCGCAGGTGATGCCGAGTCCGGCTCCTACGCTTTGGTTCTCGGAGCGACCTTGGCTACCGATAGGCGGGCCGCCGCCTCTGCGGGTCCCGATAGATGGGGCAGCAACATAAACATCCCGCATAAGGATACCATGGAGAAGCTTCGAATCAGCGGAGGCACCGCAGAGCAGCCGCACTGCGGTTCCATGGAATCGCACTGCCTCTCCTGCTCGCCGATTGGCAAGATTCGATAGACGCCCTCTCGGAGACAAAGATCACTTCCGCCGAGAGCCACCCGTTCGAGGTGGTGGATTTGGAGAGTCTGCACCACGCGCCGCTAGGTCGGCCAGCCTTGGCCAAATTCATGGCGGTTCCCCACCACGCCTACCTCAAGATGAAGATGCCAAGCTCAAGGGATCTCGACCATTGCGGCGACTACAAGAAGTCGTCCACCAGGCGCCAAGAGCGCATCGGTTGGCGAGTCTTTGGTGATCGCGGCGAGAAGCTGCTCCTTGATCGTGTCGTGGGCGATGGCTGGGAAGCGCCGGAGATGTCGCCGACCCCAAGGAGACGGAGGCGTAAGATCATTCAAGCCGCTAAAGAAACCAAGAAGATACCCTTGGACCCGGAGCACCCAGAGAAGTACGCTGTCATAGGCACCGCCTCGACAAAGAATGGGAAGGCGAGCTCGCCGATTTCCTCCGTGAGAATCGGGACATCTTCGCATGGTCCCCAAGGACATGCCAGTGTACCGACGGAATTCGCCGAGCACAAGCTACATGTCGTGCGGATGTGAAGTCCGTCGGCAGCCTTTGCGCGCTTTGTCGAAGAGAAGAGAAGAGTCGAGGAGAAGAGATAGCCCGCTTCGGCAGCCGGATTCATCATGGAAGTGTTTTTTCCTAATGGTTGGCCAACCCAGGCCGGTATTGAAGAAGAATAAGCAATGGCGGATGTGCATCGACTACACCAAATTCAACAAAGCCTCGCCTGGACCCGCTTGCCCTGCCAAGGATCAATCAAGTGATAGACTCCACAGCCGGATGCGAGCTGTTGAGCTTCTTGGATGCGTACTCAGGATATCATCAGATCAAGCTGAATCCAGCGGACAGACTGAAGACCACATTCATCACGCCGTTTGGAGCCTTCTGCTACCTGACGATGACGTTCGGCTTGAGGAATGCCGACGCCACCTTTCAGCGTTGCATGCAGAAGTGCCTCCTCAAGCAACTCGGCAGAAACGCCCACGTCTACGTAGATGATGTGGTAGTGAAGACGGAGAAACGTGGGATGCTGCTAGAAGACCTCAAAGAGACCTTTGAAAATCTGCGCCGATTCCAGATCAAGCTCAATCCAGAGAAATGCGTGTTCGGAGTCCCAGCCGGCCAGCTCCTCGGTTTTCTGGTCTCCGAACGCGGCATAGAGTGCAACCTCAGAAAGATCAAGGCCATTGAGAGAATGGAGGTCCCCACCGATCGTTGGATGTGCAAAAGTTCACCGCCGCTTGGCTTCAATCACCGATTCATCATCGGTGGGTGAGAAAGCCCCGCCATTGTATCAATTGATGAAGAAGACCACCTTTTGAGTGGAACCACAAGGCGATGAGGCATTTCTCCAATCAAGAAGATGTCGACGACTTCCCCTGGTTGGCGGCTCCGACTCCCAAAGAGCCCATGTTTTATACATCGCCGCCACCACCGGGTGGTCAAGACAGCTTATTGTAGTCGAATGCAAGGAGGAAGGCAAGGCGCCCCGGTCCGAGAGACCAAGTATTATCTGAGCGAGGTAATCGCCGACCTCCAAGCGTAACTACCTCACTACCGAAGATGTGCTACGGCGTGCATTTTGCCGCCAAGAAGTCAAGCCCTACTTTCAAGAGCATCCTATCACCGTGGTCCAGACCGCCCCACTCGCCGAGATCATCGGAAGTCGAGATGCTTCCGCCGAGTGGCCAAGTGGGCTATTGATCTAGCTCCTTACACCATCTACTATCAACCTCGCGACCGCCATCAAGTCGCAGCGCTAGCCGACTTCCTCGCCGACCGGGCCGAGACTCAATACTTGCCGCCGCACCGACTCTACTCATTGGCGATCGTGATTCGACGGCTACAAGATGCGCCCGCCTCGGGCCGGCGTCCCTCACCTCCCCAAGGGCGACAAGCTCAAATCACGCTGCAAATCCACTTCGCGCCTCCAACAACGTCGCCAATATGAAGCGCCATCCACGGGTTCGGCTTGCCAAAGAGCTCGCCATTCACCGGATCTGTGCTATGGCGACTCCGACTTGGTGGTTCAAAGAATCATCCGCGATCGGGACGCCAAAGACGCAAACATGGCAAGCTACCGCTTCTTGGTGCAGCAGCTCAGCGGATATTTTGAAGGATGCGAATTCCTCCACGTGCCAAGAAACGACAACGATCAAGCAGACGCATTGGCGCGAGTCGGCTCCACTCGCCAGCGATACCTTCGCATCGCCCTTCGCCTCCTCAAGCCGCCTATCAAGCCTTCACCAAATCCGACTCCATTTTCGTGCCGGCTCCGCTAGAGATAGTCGGATCCGACTCCAAGACCCCAACAAGCGACCTCAAGAAAGCCACAGTCGGCCGGGACTCGCTTAGTCGGCCCGGGATCGCCCGATCGGCCGGGACTACGCTGTCGGCTCGGGACTACGCGGTCGGCCCGGGATCTGGCTGGGGTCGGCGAGAGCTGCCCGGCTGGCCCAGAGATTCCCTCAATTCAGCAAGCGGCAGCAGGATCCAACCCGCCGCCTCCCAGCCCAGCCGCCCTTGTCCAAGTCGCTATGGTGGCAGTTGAAGAGATAGCAGCACCTTCATGGGCGCAGCCCATCCTTAAGTTCCTAGTAAACAAGGAGTTACCAGCAGACGAGACTCTGGCTCGGCAAGTACAACACCGAGCGGCAGCCTACACCATAGTCAACAGAGAGTTAGTCAGGCGCAGCGTTACTGGTGTCCACCAGCGCTGTGTAGAATCAGAACAAGGCCAAGCGATCCTCAGAGACATCCATCAGGGCAAGTGTGGCCACCATGCGGCTTCGAGGGCGCTCGTGGCCAAGGCCTTTCAGCACGGTTTCTTTTGGCCGACTGCCCTGGAAGAAGCCAAAGAACTAGTCAAGAAGTGCAAGGGGTGCCAGGTCTTCCGATCCAAGCCCCTTCAGCCGGCTTCTGCGCTGAAGACAATCCCCATCGCCTGCCCTTCGCAGCTTTGGGGCCCGGACATGGTGGGACCTTTCAAGACGGCCCGAGGCGGCCTAACTCATTTGCTTGTCGCAGTGGACAAGTTCACCAAGTGGGTAGAAGCAAAGCCCATCAAGAAATTAAACGGGCCCACAGCAGTACCTTCATTGCCGACATCACAATGCGGTATGGCATACCGCACAAAGATCATCACGCATAACGGCACCAACTTCGCCAAAGGCGCTTTGACTCGCTTACGCGCGACGCAGGCATCCGATCGACTTAGCGTCCGCCGCCCATCCGCAATCAAACGGCCAGTGGAACGAGCCAACGGCCTCATCTCGTCTCGACATCAAGCCTCGATTGGTCGAACCACTCGAGCGCCGCCGGCTGTTGGGTGGAAGAGCCGCTGCCGCCCTCTGAGTCTCGCGCACAACCCCAACAGGTCAACCGCTTCACGCCGTTTTTCCTCGCTTCACGGTGCCGGTTGCTATCCCAACGGATATACAATTCGACTTCCACGAGTCTCCATGTACACCAAGAGGAGGTCAAGAAGACGCTAAGACGGCGCCGACCTGCCGGAAGAGGGCCGATCGTTGGCACTCGGTCGGTCCGGCATCTACCAACAGAGTCTCGCCGACTACAATCGCAAGGTCAAGCCAAGATCATTCCAAGAAGGCGACCTTGTGCTCCGCTAATTCAGAGAACAGCCGCCAAAGACAAGTTGTCGGCACTCGAAGGTCCTTCATCATCGCTAAGGTTCTAGGAACGACGCCTACTATTTGATCGACGCCGTAAGCCTCGAGCACGCAAGAGGGACGACTCCGCAAGGAAACAGAACGCCAGGAACGCAAATCTTCTTCAAGATTTTACGCTTGATGCAAGATGTATCACGCTACCCCTTTGTATTAAGTACGAAGACCTTAGGCCCCCGGACGATCTCGGGACCGCTTTTTGATTATCTCAGATGATATGGATCACGCTTCGAAATGCTTTCTCCTTTTTTATCATACCGCTCGCACCGGTCCGATTAGTTGGCCCGGGACTCGCCGCTACGGCTATGAAACGCCCCGAGGTCGACAAGTAATGTGTTGCGCCAAAGCCGCTCTCGCTGAAAGCCGCAGCCGCAGAGCGATCGCCGGTAAGCGGGGATGGAAAGAGCGAAGCGCACACATGAAAAAGGGCTAAGGGCTTAAGAGCTACGATAGCCCAGCCGGCTCGCTTTCATCGAGCCGACTCATGAAAGCAATCGGCTCATAGTCTCAACCTTTATCAAGGACGTCCGACTTTCGAGAGTCGGCTGTCGATTTTCGCCAAACTTGCTAGGATATTCTAAATGACTAAGTACTTGCCTCCCTAAAGTAGCCGAAAGACTTGACCCGGCGGCAGTCCATGAGAGCGGCCGCCTGTTGGCAAGGCCGCAACCAAAGGAAGGCGGCAAAGGAAAAACAGTCCAAAGAACCAAGCAAGGAAGGGCGGAAATTTGATAAATATTTACATAAGGCCCTTGGTCAATACACCCATGGTGGAATTGTTCAAATCGACAAGTTTTTCAAGGAACGAAGATACTGTAGGGTCGGCACTCTAGGGGCGGCCTCCGAGCCGGAGGGCCGGAGGTGGCGGCGTGTCGGACATCGGGCGATCGGTGGGCGGTCTCGGCTTGTCGCCTCCAATGACGGCCGCTTTGTCCTTCGAGGCTCATTGCCGGAGGCATGATCAGCCGAGGCTGGCCGCCGCTTCGTGTTCTGGCGCCTCCTCCTCGCCTCCGCCCTCCGACTCGCCTCCTCCTCGGTGGTCGGAGCCGATCACCTCCGCCGAGTCCTCTCGTACTTCGGTGCATCCCAACCACTCCGCGGAACCTCCTCGCCGCCGCCGGTCCGCCGGGCACAAAGACACCGGTGTCCGTGTACTCGGCGATGGCGCGCCAAGGCCGACAAAGGGCGCCTTCCACGGCCCCAGCTCGGCTCGGGCTCTCGACCGAACGCTGCCAGCGGTCCAGTCCAGCCACAGGTACCACCTTTGACGAACTCCAAGGTCGGCGTGCCCGACGGGCCGAGGAGCCCCTCCAAGCTTCGAAGCGACCGACGGCGACCTCCAGCCAGTCGGCCGTCCGACTGGCGGTGCGAAGAGCCGCACCTCCGCCCATGGCGGCGTAACGACTTGGCGCCGGCTTGAAGACGACGCAGCAGACGGTGAGCAGGACGAAGGCGAGCCCCGATGCTCAAGAGCTGCTCGTCGATGGTTCGGGGGGCGTTGGCGGCAATCACTTCGCCTTTTGCCCTCCGCTCCTCCCGATCCGCCTCGATGGCCAGAGGGACGGCCTGCGAGTGGCCGGGAAAGAAGTCTGCCAAAGACAGAAAAAGGGGACAGTCAGAAAAACCAGAAAACAGTTCGACACAGAGTCGGAAGACCAAAGAAGAGAAACCAAGAGTTACCATCGACGATGTCTTCGAGCTCGTGATAGCCGGAGGTCAGCATCGCCTCCCGGTCGGTCCAGGCGGACCGCTCCATCTCGAATTCATCTAGGAGGGCATCCTCCCGCGACTTGGCGTCCTCCTGCGCTTCCGGCAGCCTTCGCTTTCGCCACCAAGGCCACCATCGTCGCGCTCGGACGAGCCTGTCGCACTCCTCCTCCTTAGTGCGACGGGCGGTAGTGGCCTCGCCTAGCTGCTCCTGAAGGGCGGCATTGGCGCCTGAAGCCCGAAGAAAGACAAAGCATCGTCAACAAGAAAGGTCGCTGGAGATCCGCCCGATCGCCGCCAGCCGGCCGAATCTTGGGATTACAGCCCAGGCCGGCCAGCGCCCTGCGAGAAAGAAAGAAGGAAGGTCGCCGGGAGATCCGCCCGATCGCCAAGAGTCGCCCAAATCTCGGGATTACAGCCAGCAGGAGCGCGCCATGCGCTTCGCCAAGAAGGAAGAATTGTCTCACTCGACTTTCCGCCAGATCGGGCGGTCCGCTTCTCACTCCTCAACATTGCGGTTGAAGGCGAGAGCTGGAGGTTGTGGTACTCCGCGAGGCCGCAAAGCAAAGTCAGCCTTCGAGCTCGCTAGAAGGAGTTCCGAGCCGCCTGCCAAGAGCCGACTCGAACTCGGGATTACACCCCAGCAGAGTGTGGGCGCGCCTCACGTAAAAAGACAAGAAACCAAAAGGGAAAACGAAACATACCGGACGGAGACCGCAGGCCGGATCGCCTTGGTGTAAAGTTGGAGGGCGTCGCCTTCTTTGCACAACTTGGACTGAACGTCCAGAAGGGCCTAGTTCAGCGGGCCGGTGCCGCCTTCGTGCAGCCAGCCGGTGGGCGTGGCACTTGAGGCCTCGGCGTCCAGATTCGCCAGTCGGCAGCGTCGCCTCTCCGAAGCTTCAAAGCGCCGAGCTCGCCCTCTCGATCCGGGCGTGTTGGCACGGCGACTGGAGAAGCAAGCTGCGCGTCGGATCGTCATCGCAGCCGGCGGAACTCGCGGGTCCACCGCTGCTACCGTGCAACCTCAAGACGGAGGTGGCGGAGGCGGCGGAGGCGGCGCGTGAGTATCCGGAGCCCGAGGCGCCGCCACCGCCCTCCGCGAGGGTTTGCGGTGCCGACCTCCCGGTCTGCCCGCGGAACTCGGGGGCGGCGGCCGACAACAATGGAGGGACGAGCATCGCCGCCGGGCGATTTAACGGCCTCCTCAAGATCCCGCTTCGCGGCAGCGCCACGCCTCCTCCAGTGCCGCTGGCGTTGGCGGCCGCTTTTCGCCTCCGCCTTCTCCAGCGGTCGGCCTCCTCCTCGCTCTCGCTTCTCTCGCGTTACGTGCCGTCGCCTCGGAGGTCGGCGGCAGGTCAATCCGCCACAGACATGACGCCGCCCCGACCCCATGACGGAGGGAACGGCGGCTCTCTCAAGGGAAAGGGGGGCGCTGGAGAAGAGGGGAGGAAAGTCAGAAAGATTCAAGCAAAATCCAGAAAAGAAATAAGGGGTAAGAGACTTACGAAGAAACCAGTGGCGGCCTTCTCACTTCCTTCCGGAAGCGGTTGGCCTTCGCGGCCGCCTCCTCCCGCTTGGTCGCGGCGGCGGTTCCCTTGGGCTTCTTCGACCTGCCGCCGGGCGCACTCGGCCCGGCGTGACGCCTCTTTACGCCGGCCTGGTTGAGGGGCCGACTATCGGCGGGCGGCGCGATTTACTTCGCCGACGCCGCCCTCGCCGGCCGGCGAAGGTCGCCGACGGTCCGAGGCCTCCGTCTTCTTCCTCTCCGCCGCCTTGGCGTCGGCCTCAGCGCCGCTGCCCCCAAGTCGGGTCGCCGACGTCGCCGACCAGCGGTCGGGGACGAGTCACACGGTTTCGTGATACCGCAGCGGGCGCCGTAAGAGGGTTCTGTTCGAAAGATGCCAACAAGGTCAGAACTCGAAGCCGGACGCAAGCAAGATCGAAATTCAGAAGGAAGCAACTTACCACTGGCGGAGGGTTGTCATGCGAGTACGGCTCCTTGCCGAACTGCCACTCATCCGTGAACCCGCAGTGGGCGACGTTGTTCACCATGTTCGCCACTTCTCCATGCGGCATGTCCTTGGTGCACAGCCGGCTTGGATCATGCCGGCCGCTCATCTGACAGATGAGGTGGGGCCGGCCTTGGAGCGGAAGAACCCGGCGCGCCACGGCGGCGGCCAGAGATCGGAGGTGACGAGCCCTCCGATCACGTCATGACTTCGGAGACGCGCCACGGCGCCGACCGAGGTCGAAAGCGACTTCGACCGATGGGACCAATCTGGCGGCCGCCACCACGGCTCGGGTTGAAGGACGGCAGATTGACCCGGGCCGCCGCCGGTGGAGACATTCTTCACATAGAAGTACGCCTTCGCCACATCTTCACCGATTTCACCAGCGGATGGGCGGAAGGGGTTGTCGGCCGTCGTCGCCCGCACCGCGATGTAGGTGCCGCCTCAGGCGGCGTGCCGGCAGCCTGAGTGCCGAGCTTCGAGGAGAAGAACTCCCCCCACAGCTCGAGGGTGGGGAGAACACCGATGTAGCCTTCGCACAAGGTGGCGAAGGCGGAGAGAAGTACCACCGCGTTGGGGGTGAGGTGGTGCGGTTGCAGGCTATGAAACTCGAGGAAGGAACGGAGGAACCCGCTTGCCGGGAGCCCCATCCCGCGCATGAGATGCGAGCGGAAGATGACTCGCTCGCCCTCCTCCGGCGCGGGCCGGATCTCTCTCGCCGGTGCGGGACGGGCCTGCACCAAGTCCGCGCTCGGGAGGCGGCGTGTTTTGCGAAGGAACTCGATGTCCTCCGCCCCCACGTCCGAGCCGTCCCACACGCCGGAGCGCGAGGTGGGGGGCGTGGCGGAAGAAGAGCTCATCGTCGGCGAAGAGGAGCACCTGTGCTCGCCGCGAGGAAGAAAGCAACGGAGCGTGGCGAAGGAAGAAGAAGGGCAGGGGAGCGGAGGAGGGAGTGCGCGTGCTGAGCCGCCCGCTCCCCCTCCGCCTACTTATAGCCCTGCGGGCTGAGAAGCCGAGGAGCGACGTGGGATTAACTGCGTCCGCGCCCCACGACGCCTTCACGATTAACCCCACGGTTATGCGCGCGAATAACGTGGGGATGCCAACCGCCCGGCCGCAGCCGGATCCGCCGGGAGCCGAGGCGCGTAATGGCGGGCCCCACCGGCCGCCTCCGCCCCGCCACGCTGGGCGGCGACAGCTATCGCCTCCACGTGGAGCCACACGACAGGACCGTCTCATAAATGGCAGGGAAGCGTAACCGATACGCCGCCGGTTTCCCGCCACGACTTACGAGCGGCGGTTTCCTGTGGAGCCGTCCGACTCCAGCAAGGCGGCCCGAAGACGTGGCGGCCGAACTTCGGAGCCGGCACCGCGAAGGCTGAAACTGCCGAAGCCCCACGAGGCGGCACCTGCTGGGCTTCGCCACTGGGACTATCGTTGAGTAATGGGCCACGCGGTAGGTGACCGGGACCCAAGATCTTTCAAGACATCGGGGCGGCGCGCCTCACCGAGTCCCACCGGCGACCTTCGAGAAGACCGAGTCCCCGCTGGCGACCCTTGAAGAGGCCGAGTCCCCGCTGGCGACCTTTGGAGAAGCCGGGCCCTTAGACGGCGACCTCCGAGGAAGCCAAGTCCTTAGACGGCGACTCCAAAACGAGCCGACTCCGGGCTTGCGACCTTTCAAGGGGCCGACTATGAGAGTCAGCCCACGACCTTACATGAAGACCGATGCGGGGTACAGCCCCATCGTGGCTGTCCCCTCGGACTCACGGGAGGAAGGCATGGCTACAGTAAGCCGCGTCGCCAGGAGATCTCCGGTGAGGCGCGACACTGTTGCCATGCCTCCCTTGACCTCAGCCACAGTGCACAAGGCACTGTGCCCACGACGGCGGCGCGTACGGCCCAGAGATCGCCGGGCCCCCTGTCAGTGAGATAGAAGAAGATAGCCGAAGAGCCCGAAGACGGCCCTGCGGGAGTCGGCCTCCCCAGAGTCGGCCGCCTCCCGGCCAGGGCCCCACGAGCCATAAACCAGATTGGATGGGGAGTGGCGACAGTGATCGCCTGACAGACGGCGGCACTGTTCCCACGACCCCATGACCGAGCCTACGTCATCAGGAGTGCTGCACAGTGTTCTGCCCTCCCGCGGGGCCCGCCAGTCGGCGGGCCCCAGACGCCGGCGGGAGGATGGCAAAGAAGAGAGATCGACGTGGGGACCACGCCACGGATTATCGTTGATACCCGGGGTAGGCCTATATAAACCCCCGGGCACCCATGCAAAGGGTTCGGCCAGAGACAGGTTTTAGACACATAGCAAGAGGGGAAAGAGCTAGCCTTGCTCCTCCCTGCCTCCAAATAGCTCGAGGAGCACCTTTGTACTATCATACCATAGTGATCATGCGGAGACCCCGCAGAGCAGCAGAGAGGGTGTTATCTCCTGAGAGCCCCGGCTGGGTAAGATTCGCGGCGTGCATGTCTTCGCCTCATCCTGCTTCGTGCACCGCGACGCTTTTACTCGCCCCACCATGATAAGCCACCCGTTGGCATATGTCGATCCAACCCCGACATTGCTCAGACAGCAAGGTGTGAAGTTGAGTAAGACTCAATGCCCGACCACCGCAGAAGATAGAGAGAAAATGAAAGATGTTCCTATGCTTCACCATAGGCTCTATCATGTAAGCAATGCTTGTGTACCAGACCGATGTGTGCCTTGCTATAAGTTTAGCAGGAGGTACCAAAGTAATCCAGAGTGGATCATCGGACAGCGGTCAAGAACATCTTGAAGTACCTGAAAAGGACTAAGGATATGTTTCTCGTATATGGAGGTGACAAAGAGCTCATCGTAAATGGTTACGTTGATGCAAGCTTTGACACTAATCCGGACGATTCTAAATCGCAAACCGGATACGTGTTTACATTAAACGGTGGAGCGGTCAGTTGGTGCAGTTCAAAACAAAGCGTCGTGGCGGGATCTACATGTGAAGCGGAATACATAGCTGCTTCGGAAGCAGCTAATGAAGGAGTCTGGATGAAGGAGTTCATATTCGATCTAGGTGTCATACCTAGTGCATCGGGTCCAATGAAAATCTTTTGTGACAATACTCGAGCGATTGCCTTAGCGAAGGAATCCAGATTTCACAAGAGAACCAAGCACATCAAGAGACGCTTCAATTCCATCCGGATCTAGTCCGTGGGAGACATAGAGATTTGCGAGATACATACGGATCTGAATGTTGCAGACCCGTTGACTAAGCCTCTTCCACGAGAAAAACATGATCAGCACCAAGACTCCATGGGTGTTAGAATCATTACTGTGTAATCTAGATTATTGACTCTAGTGCAAGTGGGAGACTGAAGGAAATATGCCCTAGAGGCAATGATAAAGTTATTATTTATTTCCTTATATCATGATAAATGTTTATTATTCATGCTAGAATTGTATTAACCGGAAACATAATACATGTGTGAATATATAGAAAAACAGAGTGTCACTAGTATGCCTCTACTTGACTAGCTTGTTAATCAAAGATAGTTATGTTTCCTAACCATGGACAAAGAGTTGTTATTTGATTAATGGGATCACATCATTAGTTGAATGATCTGATTGACATGACCCATTCCGTTAGCTTAGCACCCGATCATTTAGTATGTTGCTATTGCCTTCTTCATGACTTATACATGTTCCTATGACTATGAGATTATGCAACTCCCGTTTACCAGAGGAACACTTTGTGTGCTACCAAACGTCACAACGTAACTGGGTGATTATAAAGGTGCTCTACATGTTTCTCCAAAGGTACTTGTTGGGTTGGCGTATTTCGAGATTAGGATTTGTCACTCCGATTGTCGGAGAGGTATCTCTGGGACCTCTCGGTAATGCACATCACTTAAGCCTTGCAAGCATTGCAACTAATGAGTTAGTTGCAAGATAATGTATTACGGGACGTGTAAAGAGACTTGCCGGTAACGAGATTGAACTAGGTATTGGATACCGACGATCGAATCTCGCAAGTAACATACCGATGACAAAGGAACAACGTATGTTGTTATGCGATCGACCGATAAAGATCTTCGTAGAATATGTAGGAACCAATATGGGAATCCAGGTCCCGCTATTGGTTATTGACCGAGACGGTCTCGGTCATGTCTACATTGTTCTCGAACCGTAGGGTCCGCACGCTTAAAGTTATGATGACGCTTTCTTTATGAGTTTATGTATTTTGATGTACCAAGGTTGTTCGAGTTCCGGATGTGATCACGGACATGACGAGGAGTCTCAAATGGTCGAGACATAAAGATCGATATATTGGAAGCCTATATTTGTGAAAGTGCAACTATCCCTAGGTGGTTTTGGTAATTAATAACAACATATAGCTCATTGAGCTAATGCTATTCCAAGACTATTATTTCAGAAAGCTCAATGAATGGCATGGCATGGATGATGAAAGTGGATCCTCAAAATACTAAGGACAAAGGATTGGCTCAAGCTCAAAAGCTCAAGACTCTTCATTTTACATTTTAGTGATCCAAGATCACATTGAGTCTATAGGAAAAGCCAATACTATCAAGGAGGGATGAGGTGTTGCTTAATGAGCCTCTTGCTTCATGTGCTTAGTGATATGCTCCAAAACCCTCAACTACTTTCCCACATCCACAAATGACCTAAACCCAAAGCCAAAATCGGTCACACCGAAACTTCCTATCCGCGCCACCGATTCCAAAAGTCATAGCCACCGCCACAAACCCTAAGCAAATCGGTCTTACCGATAGGGATCTCGGTCTCACCGAGATGGGGTTGCAATCTCTCTGCTTCCTTCATAACGCTTTTGGTCTAACCGGTGAGCGATCGGTCCCACCGAGATTGCAATGTAAACTCTCTGCTTCCTTTTGTAACATTTCGTCTCACCGAAAAGAGCAAATCGGTCCCACCGAAGTTTACTCGACCAACTCTCTCGAAAGCTTATTACCAAATCGGTCTCACCGAGTTTGTGTAATCGGTCTTACCGAGATTACGTTATGCCCTAACCCTAACCGAATCGGTCTCACCGAGATGCATGTCGGTCCCACCAAAATCACTAACGGTCACTAGGTTTACTAAATCGGTCCGACCGAAGTTTAACAATTCGGTCCCACCGAGTTTGGTAAATTGTGTGTAACGGTTAGATTTTGTGTGGAGGCTATATATACCCCTCCACCTCCTCTTCATTCGTGGAGAGAGCCATCGAACCAACCTACACTTCCAACTTACCATTTCTTGAGAGAGAACCACCTACTCATGTGTTGAGGCCAAGATATTCCATTCCTACCATATGAATCTTGATCTCTAGCCTTCCCAAGTTGCTTTCCACTCAAATCTTCTTTCCACCAGATCCAAACCCATTGAGAGAGAGTTGAGTGTTGGGGAGACTATCATTTGAAGCACAAGAGCAAGGAGTTCATCATCAACGCACCATTTGTTACTTCTTGGAGAGTGGTGTCTCCTAGATTGGCTAGGTGTCACTTGGGAGCCTCCGACAAGATTGTGGAGTTGAACCAAGGAGTTTGTAAGGGCAAGGAGATCGCCTACTTCGTGAAGATCTACCGCTAGTGAGGCAAGTCCTTCGTGGGCGACGGCCATGGTGGGATAGACAAGGTTGCTTCTTCGTGGACCCTTCGTGGGTGGAGCCTCCGTGGACTCACAGCAGCCATGCTACCCTTCGTGGGTTGAAGTCTCCATCAACGTGATGTACGATAGCACCACCTATCGGAACCACGCCAAAAACATCCGTGTTCCAATTGCGCTTGAATCCTCCAAACCCTTCCCTTTACTTTCTTGCAAGTTGCATGCTTTAATTTCCGCTGCCTATATACTCTTTGCATGCTTGCTTGAATTGTGTGATGATTGCTTGACTTGTCCTAAAGTAGCTAAAATCTGCCAAACTCTAAAATTGGGAAAAGGTTAAGTTTTTATTGGTCAAGTAGTCTAATCACCCCCTCTAGACATACTTCAAGGTCCTACAAGTGGTATCGAGCTTTGGTCTCCATTTGCTTTGATTTCCATAGCTTTTGGTGGTCATAGCCTTGGTTTCACAACCTAGGAGAGTATGGCGCCTAGCGAGGAAATTATCACCGAGAGGTCCTTACTTTGATGGTACTAATTTTGCTAGTTGGAAGCATAAGATGAAAATGCATATTCTTGGACATAACCCCGCCGCTTGGGCAATTATTTGTATTGGCTTGCAAGGTGAATTTTTCGATGGGAGAGAACCGAACCGTGAAGCTAATGCGAAGAATTGAAGATGCTGCAATACAACGCTCAAGCTTGTGATATCATCTTCAACGGATTGTGCCCCAAGAATTCAACAAAATCAGCCGCCTTGAGAATGCAAAGGAAATTTGGGATACTTTGATTGATATGCATGAAGGTACCGAGTCCGCAAGGAATCCAAGTTGATGTGCTCCAAAGTCAGCTTGACAAGTTCAAAATGAAGGATGGTGAAGGTGTCGCTGAAATGTACTCTAGGCTTGCTCTTATGACAAATGAGATTGCCGGCTTAGGGAGTGAAGAGATGACCGACAAATTCATCATCAAGAAGATCTTAAGAGCATTGGATGGAAAGTATGATACCGCAGCACATTGATTCAAATGATGCCAAACTACAAAGATCTCAAGCCAACGGAAGTCATTGGAAGGATTGTTGCTCATGAGATGTCACTCAAGGATAAGGAGGAACTTCACAACAAGTCAAGTGGTGCCTACAAAGCCTCAAGTGAAGCCCCCACATCATCAAGTGAGAAACCAACCTTCAATGAAGAATTGAGCTTAATGGTGAAGAACTTCAACAAATTCTACAAGAGTAGAAGCAAAGAAAGAAGCTCCAAATCAAGGTCTTACAATGACAAGAGATCTTCTAGTCGAGAGCGCAATTGCTACAATTGTGGGAGACCCAGACACTACTCCAATGAGTGTACGGCACCCTACAAAAGAAGAGAAGATTCTCCAAGAAGAAGGAGCAAAAGAGAAGAATCACCACCAAGAGAGAGGAGGAGTAGAGATGATCGTTATGAACGAAGACCCTCACGGAGAAGCAAGGATTCGGAAAGGAAGGACAAGTCATCAAGGAGCTACACAAAACGAAGACATCAAGCTCATGTTGGTGAATGGGTATCCGCCCGACTCGACAATCACTCCGAGAGAAGCTATCACTCCGACCCCGAATATACTCAAGATGAAGGTGTTGCCGGTCTAGCACTTGTGTCAACCAACTCCTACGACATATTTGATTCACCAAATGAAGGTGTTGGAAGATGCTTCATGGCCAAAGGTCCAAAGGTAACACATCCCGAGTATGTTGATTTCAATAGTGATGAAGATGACTTGCTTGTGGATGATGATTTACTTGTTGACAACTCTAGTGATGAATACTATGATGAAACGTCAATTAATCATGCTAATCAAGATAAAACGAATGACAATGATAAGGAGAAGATTGAGCTTCTAACTAAAGAATTAAACTCTCTAAGTTAGCTCATGAAACTATCTACGAAGATCATCGAGAACTTTAAGGGCTCATGAGAAGTTACGCTTTGAAAAGCTCAATCTTGAGCAAGAGCATGAGTTCTTAAAAGCAATCAATGATGATCTTCGCAAGAAAAGTTCTTCTTACATTGCCAAGCGCTTACTCTTATCTACTTACATGCCTCAAGTCAAGTCTAGTAACAAGTACAAGAAAGATACTTCCTCTAGTAGTAACAATAATAATGTCAAATCCAATATTGTTGCTTCTAGTAGTTCTCTTGATTCCACTAATGATTCTCTTAGCCAAGTTACACTTGAGCAAGAAAATAGCTTATTGAAGGGAATTATAGAGAAAGGTGTTTACAAGAGCCTTGCCGGAGTAAGCAATTCGAGGAAATTGTACGCAAGCAAGGAAGGCACCGAAGAATCAAGGTGTTGGTTTTGAACGAAAGTTCAATGCCAATGGAGTTGAGGGAAGAAGATCAATACCCCAAGACGAAGTTTGTTCCTCAACAAGAGAAGTATGATCCTACTTCCTTCAAGGGAACACAAGCTCAAGATGATCTTCCACCACAAGACCACAAGAACAAAGGCAAGGACAAGCTTCAAGAAGAGATTGATGCATTTGAAGAAGCACCTAAAGCCTCGCTCAAGTGGGTCCCCAAGACTACGCCAAGTTCTACTTCATCAAGTACAACTATAACTCCAAGGATTCCCATCAAGATGATGTGGATCCCAAGAAGAAGAACTAGAGAGTTCTTGAGGGTGACTCCGCCAACATTCTTCACTCATATCATTTTGGCAAGAACAAGTGCAATCAACTTCCACATCTTGCACTAGTTCAAGGAGTCACAAACCCTCATGTTGGTAAGACAAGGGACAAGGTAACCTAATGATTTCATGGACATCATCTTGTGTGTGCATCACTCTATGTCTATGGATATTCTTGTTTGTTCCTTGTGGGACTAACCCATGTAGGTAAGTTGAAAGTGCAACTCACTCCAAAGGATTGCTCCAAATGATCTACATCAACATTGAGCATCTACATCTTCAACACCTACATGAAGTCATCATCGACAAAACCCAAGGTTAGTTCATCCCTCTAAGGGGGGATCTCACATCTAGGGGGAGCTTAACTCTAAGAATTGAGTCAAAGCAACTCTAATGGTGTGAACACATTAATGCATTATGTAAAAGTGGTAACCCCACTTGAGCTTAAACGATGAGTATGACCTATGATCAAATGTTCTCATTTGACTCCTAAGTCAATATACTCATATATAGATGACCTAGTCATCGCCAATTGTTTGATAGATGCTAGAATTGGTTGTGCATGCTTTGCCACATATTTCATTTGCTATCTTATTGTGTGAGCATGTTGGTGCATATTTTACTCATTCAAGGACATCCACTTGTTGTTTTGATTGTTTGGTTTCTTTTCTTTTTGCCAAGTGGATGGACAAGAATGCCTAAGAACCTTCTTTAGCTATCTATGCTTTTCTCATCTCAAACTCTATTCATGCTACATCACAAAATTTGATCAAGTCAGATTCGAACCACTCTGTGTGAGGAGCACTCGGAGTCCCCGATTCATCATAGACTTAAACTTCCAAAACCTCTTTGTGATTCTCGGTCTGACCGATTCTTCCATTTCGGTCCTACCGAGATCACCAAGTTGATCTGAGTTTTCAATCTCGGTGCAACCGATTTGAACTTTTCGGTCTCACCGATTTGCTATAACTGAACACAGTTATGCATCTCGGTGCCACCGAGTTGTTCCACTCGGTCACACCGACGTGGTCGGGCTATATAGCCACGGGCAAAAGTTTGAAATTTCTCCAAACCCTTCGCCACAAGCAATAGCTCGCTTCGCCATTGTGGTCTCCGGATCGCCTCCTCGCCAAGAGCCTCCTGTCACTGGTCTTCGCCACAAACGGATTTCGCCCCGCCACAGCCGCCGTAGCAAGTCCACCGCCAAGTTAGGGTATGGATTTGATCTTTGTGCTATCCACGCCCGATTCCTAGCACATTGTTTTCATATTGATTCTTGCCACGATTGAGATTCTTCTATCCAACCAAAATAGTCCATAGATTAGATGCGATTCAAATTTTAGGTTAGGTTTCACCAAAACCATCTCGACCCACCGAGTTGAAAAACTCGGTCTCACCGATTTGGCGATGCCATTGCACTAGTGACTCTCGGTCCGACCGAGAATTACTAATCGGTGCGACCGATTTGAGGATTCTGTGAAACCCTAGCAGTCTCGGTGCCACCGAACCAAACTCGGTCCAACCGAGATCATCGCTTAGGTTCCAAAACTGCTTCGTATCACCGAGTTTGAAAATCGGTTGATCCAAAATGCTTTCTGGGAAAACTAAAACTGAACTTTTGAATCATTCTTTGCAAAAATCTCTGCATTTTGTGATGCTCATCTATTCTATCTCATCTATAACTCTTCACAGGGTCAGCAATCAGCTTTTGCAAGATGTCCGATCGAGTGACAGCCGTAACAGGTCAAGAGCAGATGGACTTGAGTGAGGGCACTAGTCCCTCAACTTCGATGATGGGAGCGTATACTCCTAGCAACTTGCCTAAGGCTGCAACTAGGCAAAGGAGGAAGAGAACCTCAGACTCAGAGGATGAGGATTACAAAGTCGAGGAAGATGAGGCCACTTCCAAGAAAGTGGTGCTCAAGAAAGAGTATGGCTCTGCACAAAGCACAAAGCCAGGTCTGAAGAAGAAAGTTCCTGCCAAGAGAACTCCAATGCCAAAGGCCAGGAAGTCCACTCAAGTGCCAGCTCAAGCTCAACCCAAAGAGGCACCTGCAAGGAAAGAAGCACCATCAAAACCTCAGAAAGTCCCCACTGGTGCAACCATGAAGTTCACAATTGAATCAGAGGATGATGGTGATCAGGACAAGAAAAAGAAGAGAGCTAGAACCACAACTGCCAAGGTCCTTGGAAAGCCCTCAATGAGAAGGGATTCTGATGAAGAGGAAGAGGATGTTGCACCAGCTCCTAAGGCAGCTAAGCTTATGGGAGATGCAATCAGATCAGGGGCTGCAACATCCAAGCCCAAAGATGCACCCAAAGCTGCCTCCAAGGCCAAGCAAGCTCCAAAGAGGAATACTAGGAGTATTCCAAATGCTGAGAAGAACAAGGCCCCAAAGGCCCAATGTTGTCAAGATGAAGATGAAGAAGGACAGTCCTCGAAAGCTCAAGCCCAAGATACTGCACCACAATGATGCCCATCCTGTGGCCGAGGACATGAGAATCGTGAAGGATTCTGTGGCTGAGGCTATGGAGGATGGAAGATCCATATGCTTCAAGAAGAAGAACTGCTGTTGACTACAGTGTTCCACACAAAGGAACAACAGGACTTTTATGAGACCATTCTGCTGGACAAGAAGCCCATAGTCTGTGATATGAGGTGGGTTGACTGAAATTCATCAGGAGAATGAGCAGACTACCCTGGAGTGGAGGAGAGCTTTATTGCTTGTGGAGTAGCAGATTTTGTTGGATGAAGTTCACCAACTGGAATGATGAGCTTATCATGCGCTTCTACTCCACAACACACTTTTATCCAGATGGTAGAATTGTGTTGATGTCTGAAGGTACAAGGTACCAATCCACTGTTGAAGAATGGGCAAGTCTGATAAATGCCCCCAAGGAAGAAGAGGATGACTTGGACATATATGCAAAGAAGAAGTTGGGTCACAATTCAATGGCTCACATGTACAAGGAAATTCCTGACAAGGCAGTTGAGACTCACAAGTTTGGATCAGTTCACTTTCTGGCTGTCAGATTGGCAACCATAAATTGGATTCTGGAGGCACATTTTGTTGCCCAAGTCAGTGACCATAACATGATCAGAGGGCATGCCATCAACATGCTGCATGTGTTTGATGTGCCCAAGAAGTTCAAAGTCATGAGCCTCATCATTGAAACAATCAAGAGGACTACAGCAGCAGATCGAAGAGGAGCTGTGGATATGCACCTCATATTCAAGAATTGATCAACTCCAAGATGGGCATAGGGAAATATCAGCTTGGATAAGGAACATTTTCCAATTTATCCAGACTTTGAGGACAATGAGGTTGTCATGAATGAAGATGATCCACAATCAGTCCAAGCTCAGAGAAAAGGAGAAGGCAAAGAAGGAGAAGGCTGCCAAGATGCCAACTCAAGAGGAGGCATCTGAGTATTTCTTGAAGACCAAACAAGAGCAGCTTGGTTACTTGATAGCATCAACTCTGAGGATTGAGAAAGGGTTGGCCACCCTAACTCAAAACCAGGAGAGCCTGGAGAGAATCATGGAACAAAAATTCTATGATCTAGATGTCAAGGTAACTGAGATTCAGTCAGTTGTAGAGCAGCTGCAGGATGACATGCAGGAGAGGAAGGGCAAGACAACCACCAATGTGTTTGCCAGAGTGCCCAGAGCCCAGAGGTCAGTTGCAAAGTGCACGTTATGATGACACTAGAGCAACAACTTCAAAGACCAGCCACGCGCCTCAACAGCCCAAAGGCAACCAGCTCCAAAGATCCACTCCAAAGACCTCTACTTCAACTCAAGCCTTCGCCCAAGGAGCTATCAGACACCACCACCGTAAGATCAAGCCCGAGAGTCGATCTAGCACTATGCATTTTCTATGAACTTTTGGTAACTTGTTGCCAAAGGGGGAGAAAAATGTATAGATCATAGGCTTCGAGAGAGAGAGTGTTGCTTTTATTCTCTCTTGCTTTATTTGGTGGTTTTTCAAACTTTGTTTGCTTTTGGTTGAGATACTATGCCTGTGAGACATTGATGATCATGTGTTTGATCATAAGCTACACTTATGCATGCTTGATATTATCCTATCTATCTTATGTGATCATTCACTATGCTTGGTGATGAGTGCATGTATTCATTGTTTATTATTTTGAGCGCTCCACCAAGATGTATGTGACATGGAAGAGTAACCCATGAGCCTAATTCATTGTGCATTTGCAGTCCAAAGCAAATCTTAACCCATGCACAAATTTAGGGGAGCTCTTGCTTATCACATACTTCTCAAAGCGATTTATGTTATTCAATCTTATTATCATTTGTCGAAGTTTTGATCTATATGTTGTCATCAATTACCAAAAAGGGGAGATTGAAAGTGCAACTATCCCTAGGTGGTTTTGGTAATTAATAACAACATATAGCTCATTGAGCTAATGCTATTCCAAGACTATTATTTCAGAAAGCTCAATGAATGGCATGGCATGGATGATGAAAGTGGATCCTCAAAATACTAAGGACAAAGGATTGGCTCAAGCTCAAAAGCTCAAGACTCTTCATTTTACATTTTAGTGATCCAAGATCACATTGAGTCTATAGGAAAAGCCAATACTATCAAGGAGGGATGAGGTGTTGCTTAATGAGCCTCTTGCTTCATGTGCTTAGTGATATGCTCCAAAACCCTCAACTACTTTCCCACATCCACAAATGACCTAAACCCAAAGCCAAAATCGGTCACACCGAACTTCCTATCCGCGCCACCGATTCCAAAAGTCATAGCCACCGCCACAAACCCTAAGCAAATCGGTCTTACCGATAGGGATCTCGGTCTCACCGAGATGGGGTTGCAATCTCTGCTTCCTTCGTAACGCTTCGGTCTAACCAAAGTGAGCGATCGGTCCCACCGAGATTGCAATGTAAACTCTCTGCTTCCTTTTGTAACATTTCGTCTCACCGAAAGAGCAAATCGGTCCCACCGAAGTTTACTCCGACCAACTCTCTCGAAAGCTTATTACCAAATCGGTCTCACCGAAGTTTGTGTAATCGGTCTTACCGAGATTACGTTATGCCCTAACCCTAACCGAATCGGTCTCACCGAGATGCATGTCGGTCCCACCAAAATCACTAACGGTCACTAGGTTTACTAAATCGGTCCGACCGAAGTTTAACAATTCGGTCCCACCGAGTTTGGTAAATTGTGTGTAACGGTTAGATTTTGTGTGGAGGCTATATATACCCCTCCACCTCCTCTTCATTCGTGGAGAGAGCCATCGAATCTAACCTACACTTCCAACTTACCATTTCTGAGAGAGATCCACCTACTCATGTGTTGAGGCCAAGATATTCCATTCCTACCATATGAATCTTGATCTCTAGCCTTCCCCAGTTGCTTTCCACTCAAATCTTCTTTCCACCAGATCCAAACTCATTGAGAGAGAGTTGAGTGTTGGGGAGACTATCATTTGAAGCACAAGAGCAAGGAGTTCATCATCAACGCACCATTTGTTACTTCTTGGAGAGTGGTGTCTCCTAGATTGGCTAGGTGTCACTTGGGAGCCTCCGACAAGATTGTGGAGTTGAACCAAGGAGTTTGTAAGGGCAAGGAGATCGCCTACTTCGTGAAGATCTACCGCTAGTGAGGCAAGTCCTTCGTGGGTGACGGCCATGGTGGGATAGACAAGGTTGCTTCTTCGTGGACCCTTCGTGGGTGGAGCCTCCGTGGACTCAAGGCAGCCGCTACCCTTCGTGGGTTGAAGTCTCCATCAACGTGGATGTACGATAGCACCACCTATCGGAACCACGCCAAAAACATCCGTGTTCCAATTGCGCTTGAATCCTCCAAACCCTTCCCTTTACTTTCTTGCAAGTTGCATGCTTTAATTTCCGCTGCCTATATACTCTTTGCATGCTTGCTTGAATTGTGTGATGATTGCTTGACTTGTCCTAAAGTAGCTAAAATCTGCCAAACTCTAAAATTGGGAAAAGGTTAAGTTTTTATTGGTCAAGTAGTCTAATCACCCCCTCTCTAGACATACTTCAAGGTCCTACATAGGCTCTTGCCACTCCTTGTTCTATAATCCATCAAAAGAATTCACCCAAAACTTGAAAACTTCACAACACAAAACTCAACAGAAATCTCGTGAGCTCCGTTAGAGAAAGAAAACAAAAGACTACTTCAAGGTACTGTAATGAACTCATTCTTTATTTATATTGGTGTTAAACCTACTGTATTCCAACTTCTCTATGGTTCATAGACTGAGTTACTAGCCATAGATGCATTGAAATAAGCAAACAACACACGAAAAACAGAATCTATCAAAAACAGAATAGTCTGTAGCAATCTGTAACTAACGCAAACTTATGGAACTCTAAAAATTCTACCAAAATAGGAAGTCCTGGAAAATTTGTTTATTGATCATAAGAAAAAAGAATCAATGCAAAAGCAAGTTCCTGTGATTTATCATAATTAAATTCGTGCGCGAAAAGTTTCTGTTTTTCAGCAGAATCAAATCAACCATCATCGTAGGTTATCCTATAGGTCCTACTTGGCACAAACACTAATTAAAACATAAAACCACATCCAAATAGAAGGTAGATGGATTATTTATTCCTAAACAGAAGCAAAAACAAAAAACACAAAATAAAATTGGGTTGCCTCCCAACAAGCGCTATCGTTTAACGCCCTTAGCTAGGCATAAAAGCAAGGATAGATCTAGGTAGTTCCGTAATAATAAGATAGATCTTGAAAGCTCATCTCGTATTCTCTATGTTCGGCAGCAAGTTTCCTTTGAGGCAAGCAAAAATAATCAAAAGGGCTAAATTTAGCGGGACAAAATCCCTTAAGATCAATCACGGAGGAACGGGTTCCTCCTTGGCCCTTCATAGTGCACAACCATTTCATCACTGAAAGCATTCTTTTGGCAAAATCTTGTGAGCTTATACTCGAGAGAGTATCCTAGCTCATTATTTCTAAGGGCAAAATCATTATTAATCTCGTTAATGCAATCAACCAAGACATTGATAGGGACCTTTTTTCTAAGGTTTTCATTGAAAGCGACATAGTCCGAAGATTGAAAACGTCTAATTTCCTCTTGATCATAGAGGATTGCTTCTATGGGTGGACGACCGGCATCCACCCTATAGTGCGCAAAGATTTCTTTGGCTTCTCTTATGATAAATCTAAATTCATGAGCCAAAAAGATAGTAACAGCACGCTTAATAGAAGAGTGCTCAATATTAGGGAATTCCAAGAAAATTCTCTGTATGCAAGGGTGCATATGCATAAATTGTCTTTCAAGTTCGACCACAAGCATAGCTATAGCATCCGCAAGGCTACTAGTTCTATGAAGAATAGAACAACCCATGGAAGGTACTGCACCAGTACAAGTAAAGAAATCTTAAATAACGCCTTTGCCAATGATGTTACCACTACCGATTCGAAACTTTTTGGTATGCAAGATAGGAGGTTCATCGGCCGGAGCCTCGGGATTTTATGTGTTATCATTGTTGTCCATATCGACGATAATCTCCCCAATTTCAGACATAGCGGCAAAAAGAAGTAAGGCGGAAGAAAGCAAACAAAAGGGAAGAAGGAGAGGAGGAGATTGGGAAAGAGAGGGCAAATAAAACGGCAAGGGTGAAGTGGGGGAGAGGAAAATGAGAGGCAAATGACAAATAATGTAATGCGGGAGATAGGGATTGCGATAGGTACTTGGTATGGTTGACTTGCTTGCGTGAGCCTCCCCGGCAACAGCGCCAGAAATTCTTCTTGCTACCTCTTGAGCACCGCGTTGGATTTCCCCGAAGAGGAGAGGATGATGCGGTAAAGTAGCATAAGTATTTCCCTCAGTTTTTGAGAACCAAGGTATCAATCCAGTAAGAGACCATGCACAAGTCCCTTGTACCTACACAAAATGAAAGCAACCCGCAACCAACGCTTAGGGGTTGTCAATCCCTTCACGGTCACTTACGAGAGTGAGATCTGATAGAGGTAATATTTTTGGTATTTTTGATAGATAGATGCAAAGTAAAAAGTAAAGGCAAAGTAAAAACAAAGCAAGTAAATAAAGTGATATAGATTGATATGATGAGAATAGACCCGGGGGCCATAGGTTTCACTAGTGGCTTCTCTCAAGAGCATAAGTATTCTACGGTGGGCGAACAAATTACTGTTGAGCAATTGGCAGAATTGAGCATAGTTATGAGTATATCTAGGCAATGATCATGTATATAGGCATCACGTCCAAAACAAGTAGATCGAAATGATTCTGCATCTACTACTATTACTCCACTCATTGACCGCTATCCAGCATGCATCTAGAGTATTAAGTAAAAACAGAGTAACGTTGTAAGCAAGATGACATGATGTAGAGGGATAAATTCATGCAATATGATAAAAAAACCATCTTGTTATCCTCGATGGCAACAATACAATACGTGCCTTGCAACTCTTTCTGTCACTGAGTAAGGACACCACAAGATTGAACCCAAAGCTAAGCACTTCTCCCATTGCAAGAACTACCAATCTAGTTGGTCAAACCAAAAAGATAATTCGAAGAGACTTGCAAAGATAACTCAATCATACATAAAAGAATTCAGAGAAGAATAAAATATTTTCCATAGATAATACTGGATCATAAACCCCAATTCATCGGTCTCAACAAACACACCGCAAAAAGAAGATTACATCGAATAGATCTCCACGAGAGAGGGGGAGAACATTGTATTGAGATCCAAAAAGAGAGAAGAAGCCATCTAGCTACTAGCTATGGACCCGAAGGTCTGAAGTAAACTACTAACACTTCATCGGAGGGGCTATGGTGATGATGTAGAAGCCCTCCGTGGTGGATTCCCCCTTCCGCGGAGCTCCGGAACAGGCCCCAAGATGGGATCTCGTGGATACAGAAGGTTGCGGCAATGGAATTAGGTTTTTGGCTCCTCGTCTGATCGTTCGGGGATACGTAGGTATATATAGGAGGGAGGAGTACGTCGGTGGAGCTCCGAGGGGCCCACGAGGCTCATGGCCTCCTCGGAGACTTCTTGGAGTAGGGTCCAAGTCTCCTGGATCACGTTCGGTTGGAAAATCATGATCCCGAAGGTTTCATTCCATTTGTACTCAGTTTGATTTTCTGTTTCTTCGAAATACTGAAAAGGGCAAAAAACATCAATTCTGGGCTGGGCCTCCAGTTAATAGGTTAGTCCCAAAAGTAATATAAAAGTGAAAAATAAAGCCCAATATAGTCCAAAACAGTAGATAAAGTAGCATGGAGCCATCAAAAATTATAGATACGTTGGAGACGTATCAATAACCCACAAGTGTAGGGGATCGCAACAGCTTTCGAGGTTAAAGTATTCAACCCAAATTTATTGATTCGGCACAAGGGGAGCCAAAGAATATTCTTGAGTATTAGCAGTTGAGTTGTCAATTCAACCACACCTAGATAACTTAGTATCTGCAGCAAAGTATTTAGTAGCAAAGTAGTATGATAATAAAGGTAATGTTAGCAAAAGTAAAGATGATAGTTTTTGGGGTTTTGTAGTAGTTGTAACAGTAGCAACTGAAAAGTAAATAAGCAAAGAACAATATGTGAAAAGCTTGTAGGCAATGGATCAGTGATGGATAATTATGCCGGATGCGATTCCTCGTGTAATAGATATAACATAGGGTGACATAGAACTAGCTCACGTTCATCAATGTAATGTAGGCATGTATTCCATAAATAGGCATACGTGCTTATGGAAAAGAACTTGCATGACATCTTTTGTCCTACCCTCCCGTGGCAGCGGGGTCCTAGCGGAAACTAAGGGATATTAAGGCCTCCTTTTAATAGAGAACCAGAACAAAGCATTAGCACATAGTGAATACTTGAACTCCTCAAACTACGGTCATCACCGAGAAGTATCCCGATTATTGTCACTTCGGGGTTGTCGAGTCATAACACATAATAGGTGACTATAGACTCGCAAGATAGGATCAAGAACACACATATATTCATGAAAACATAATAAGTTCAGATCTGAAATCATGGCACTCGGGCCCTAGTGACAAGCATTAAGCATAGCAAAGTCATAACAACATCAATCTCAGAACATAGTGGATACTAGGGATCAAACCCTAACAAAACTAACTTGATTACATGGTAAATCTCATCCAACCCATCACCATCCAGCAAACCCACGATGGAATTACTCACGCACGGCGGTGAGCATCATGAAATTGGTGAAGGAGGATGGTTGATCATGACGATGGCGACGAATCCCCCTCTCTGGAGCCCCGAACGGACTCCAGATCAGCCCTCCCGAGAGAGATTAGGGCTTGGCGGCGGCTCCGTGTCGTAAAACGCAATGAAACTTTCTCTCTGATTTTTTTTCTCCCTGAACGTGAATATATGGAGTTGGAATTGAGGTCGGTGGAGGTCCAGGGGGCCCACGAGATAGGGGCGCGCGCCCAGGAGGACGTGGCGCGCCCCCCTGTCTCGTGGACAGGGTGTGGGCCCCCTGGTGTATTTCTTTCGCCCAATAATTCTTATAAATTCCAAAAAGTGCCTCCGTGGATTTTCAGGACATTCCGAGAACTTTTCTTTTCTACACATAAAACAACATCATGACAGCTTCTGCTGAAAACAATGTCGGTCAAGTTAGTTTCATTCAAATCATGCAAGTTAAAGTCCAAAACAAGGGCAAAAGTGTTTGGAAAAGTAGATACGTTGGAGACGATCAACTCCCCCAAGCTTAAACCTTTGCTTGTCCTCAAGCAATTCAGTTGATAAACTGAAAGTGATAAAGAAAAACTTTTACAAACTCTGTTTGCTCTTGTTGTTGTAAACATGAAAAGCCAGCATTCAAGTTTCAGCAAATATTATGAACTAACCATACTCACAATAACACTTAGGTCTCACAATTACTCATATTAATAGCATAATCAGCTAGTGAGCCATAATAATAAAACTCGGATGACAACACTTTCTCAAAACAATCATAACATGATATAACAAAATGGTATCTCGCTAGCCCTTTATGAGACCGCAAAACATAAATGCAGAGCACCTTTAAAGATCAAGGACTGACTTGTAATTCATGGTAAAAGAGATCCAGTCAAGTCATACCCAATATAAACCAACAGTAATGAATGCAAATGATAGTGTGCTCTCCAGCGGGTGCTTTTAATAAGAAGGGTGATGACTCAACATAAAAGTAAATAGATAGGCCCTTCGCAGAGGGAAGCAGGGATTTGTAGAGGTGCCAGAGCTTGATTTTAAAATAGAGATTGAATAACATTTTGAGCGGCATACTTTTGCTGTCAAGCAACAACTATGAGATGGTCAGATCTTCCATACTACATGCATTATAGGCGCTTCCCAAACAGAATGGTAAAGGTTTATACTCCCCAACCACCAACAAGCATCAATCCATGGCTTGCTCGAAACAATGAGTGCCTCCAACTAACAACAGCCCTCGGGAGTTTTGTTTAATTAATTTGATTTGCTTTGATCTTTTGGATCATGGGATGGGCATCCCTTCATCGCCCTTTCTCGTGAATGAGGAGGAGTCCACCTCTTGAGAATAACCCACCTAGCATGGAAGATATAGGCAGCCCTAGTTGTAACATGAGCTGCTCGAGCATACAAAACAGAATTTCATTTGAAGGTTTGGAGTTTGGCACATACAAATTACTTGGAACGACAGGTAAATACCGCATAAAGGAAGGTATAGTGGACTCATATGGAACAACTTTGGGGTTTAAGGAGTTTGGATGCACAAGCAGTATTCCCGCTTAGTACAGGTGAAGGCTAGCAAAAGACTGGGAAGCAACCAACTAAGAGGGCGACAACAGTCGTAAACATGCATTAAAATTAATTCACACCGAGTACAAGCATGAGTAGAATATAATCCACCATGAACATAAATATCGTGAAGGCTATGTTCATTTGATACAACTACATGCGTGAACATGTGCCAAGTCGAGTCACTCAATACATTCAAAGGAGGATACCATCCCATCATACCACATCATAATCATTCTAATAGCATGTTGGCACGCAAGGTAAACCATTATAACTCATAGCTAATCAAGCATGGCACAAGCAACTATAATCTCTAAATGTCATTGCAAATATGTTTACCTCATAATAAGCTACCTCAGAAATGATGAACTCATCATATTTACAAAAACAAGAGAGGTCGAGTTCATACCAGCTTTTCTCATCCCAATAAGTCCATCATATATCGTCATTATTGCCTTTCAGTTGCACGACTGAACGATGTGTATAATAATAAGAGTGCACGTGCATCAGACTAAGCTAGAATCTGCAAGTATTCAACTCAAGAGAGAAGACAAGTAATATGGGCTCTAAGTTAAATAAACAATCATGCATATGAAATCCACTAAACATTTTCAATATGGTCTTCTCGACCCCCAAAGGAAAGGAAAGAAAATAAAACTATTTACACGAGAAATCTCCCAACAAGTAAGAAGAAGAACTAGAAATCTTTTTGGGTTTTCATTTTAATTCTACTACAAGCATGTAAATTAAACTAACTAATTTTTGGTTTTTCTTAAGGGTTATCAATCACACAAGACGAAAACTAGAAAAAGAAATTTAAACTAGCATGGATAATACAATGAAAGAGTATAAGCACCGACGACTAGTGTGTAAACGTGAATGTAAAGTCGGTGAGAAATACGTACTCCCCCAAGCTTAGGCTTTTGGCCTAAGTGGGTCTAGTACCAAGGACCACCTAGCTGATATCCGTAAATGAAGCTGGGGTCGTATTGAGATGCAGCGGCAACCGCCTCCTGAGCTACGGTGTGTTGGCGAGCTGCCTCCGCTCTCCCCTCGTGTTCAGCTGCTTCCTCCCTGGTGACAACATATCTTCCTTTTGCCTGATAATCAAAAAGGTGGGGAGCAGGAAGAGTAACATGAACGACGTTGCGTCTGTCATAGATTAGTCGATATTGGAGAAATTGTTCGTTCCTCCCAAGAAATTGATGATTGACCATAGCTTCAGAATCCAAATAAACAGGAGGTATTATCATATCTCCCTCTCGTGGGGCTATACCAAGATAATTAGCCACACGGGTTGCATAAATTCCTCCAAATAAATTTCCCTTTCTACTATTATTCTGCAACCTACGTGCAACTATTGCCCCCAAGTTATAACCTTTATAACCTAACACAGCACTCTTGAGGACACACAGACAAGGGATACACATGTGACATGCTTCATCCTTACCGTTAATACGTCTACCAATGAAGAGAGCAAAATAATGTATAGCAGGAAAATGAATGCTCCCTATGGTAGCTTGTGTTATGTCCCTAGATTCTCCCATAGTAATACTAGCAAGGAAATATCTAAATTCATATTTGTGAGGATCATTAATATTACCCCACTGTGGGAGTTTGCAAGCAGTTGTAAAATCCTCTAATTCCATGGTATAAGATGTATCATAAATATCAAATATGACACTAGGAGAATTACGCGCACAGTTATATTTAAGGGCCCTATATTTAAACCTCCGCACAAAGGAATCAGTCAATTGATAGTACTGAAGACACTTATCTTGTAAGAAGTCCTCCAGCTCGGCATTACACACAAACGCGTCAAATTTCTCCTTAAAGCCAGCTTCTACCATAAAATTATCGGATGGCCACTCACAAGCTCGTACATCCGCGTCCCTCGGCAATTCAACATCTTGCTCACGTATGGCAATCCTACGATCAGAAGTCCAAATGCGGTGTTGAACTGCCAGCCAAACAAAAATTTTGCACTTGAGGAGGGCCCAGCTCTTCCATATGAAAGCGGCGTAAGGGACCCTCTGAGTGCCGAGACAGAGCCTGAGGTAAGTGGATTTGGCTGTGTAACCACCGGAAGGATCGGCCGGCCAAGAGAAAGAATCTGCCGCGAGCGGGTCCCGGTTCACCGTGTGAATCGCAAGATTTAGGTGAAGGAGTTGCAAGTGGCCACCAAAGTTAAGTGCACCGGAGATGTCATGCAACCATTTGTCGTTATGCAAGCCTTCACTACTAGGGAAAAGGCTATACACAGAATCTTAGCAGCAGCGAGGGTTAAAAACCCTCGCTACTGCTACTTACTAGCAGCGCAGGTTTTTAAACCTCGCTATTACTAAGTTGATAGCAGCAGCGCTGGTTTGTAACCTCGCTACTACTAAGCGGTCTCTACCGTGCCCCGGGATATGTTATAGTAGTAGCGGGTTTTTAACCTCGCTACTACTAAGTTGATAGCGAGAGCGGGTTTTAACCTCGCTACTACTAACCCGCCCATCGCTATCAACTTAGTAGTAGCGAGGTTAAAACCCGCCATCGCTAATCGCTTGTCATAGTAGTAGCGGGGTATGGCCTATTTGTCAAAGTCTACCCCCCTTGGACCGCTTTTTCAGTTTTAAAATAAATAAAAGAAAATGATAAAATGTCAAAAAAATAAAAGAAAATAAGTTTCCCATGTGATATGTGGTCTAGTTGTTGGAAAAATTTACAAATATGAATTTCGACTTTATTTGCAAAATCTCTCTAGAAATTTGTAAAATGGCCATAACTTTTGCATACGATCTCGGATGAAAAAGTTTTTATATGAAAAATCATCTACTCGAAAAGTTACATCCGAATTTAACTGGGGGAACCCCGTTAAACATTTTTTAAATCCTCAAGAGCCTAACAGAAAAAAAGTTACGGGGCTTTTTGTTGGGGAACGTAGTAATTTCAAAAAATTTCCTACGCACACGCAAGATCATGGTGATGCATAGCAACGAGAGGGAGAGTGTTGTCTCACGCACTCGTGAGACCAAGCGAAGCGATCACAACGTAGAGGAAGTAGTCGACGATCTCCTCGCGATCCAACCGATCCTAGCGCCATTACTCCGGCGCCCGAGTTCTTGACACACGTACAGCTCGATGACGCCCTCGGGCTCCAATCCAAAGAGAGCTTCGAGGAAGAGTTCCACAAGACGACGACGCAGTGACGATCTTGATGTTCTATCGGCGCAGGCTTCGCCTAAGCTTTATGACGATATGACCGAGGTGGAATATGGTGGAGGGGGCACCGACACGGCTAAGGAACGATCCGTAGATCAACTTGTGTGTTCTAGGGTGCCCCGCCTCAGATATAAAGGAGCAAGGGGTGCGGCCGCCCTTAGAGGAGGCGCCGCCGAGGAGTCCTACTCCCACCGAGTAGGACTCCCCCTTCCTAGTTGGATTAGGATTGGGGGAGGGAAAGAGGGAGGGGGCGCCGCCTCTCCTTGTCCTATTCGGACTAGGGGGGGGCGCGCCTGCCCCGGCCGCCCTTCCTCTTCTCCCTCATGGCCCACTAAGGCCCAATAACCCCGGGAGGGTTCCAGTAACCCCTGTTTCCAGAAAATCCGATTTCACCCGAACCATTCCAACTCCAAATATATGCTTCCAATATATCAATCTTTATGTCTCGACCATTTCGAGACTCCTCGTCATGTCCGTGATCACATCCGGACTCAACTTCTTCGGTACATCAAAATACACAAACTCATAATATAACCGCCATCGAAACCTTAAGCGTGCGGACCCTACGGTTAGAGAACAATGTAGACATGACCGAGACACGCCTCCGTCAATAACCAATAGCGGACCTGGATGCCCATATTGGCTCCTACATATTCTACTGAAGATCTTTATCGGTCGCACCACATAACAACATACGTTGTTCCTTTGTCATCGGTATGTTACTTGCCCGAGATTCGATCGTCGGTATCCAATACCTAGTTTAATCTCGTTACCGGCAAGTCTCTTTACTTGTTCCGTAATACATCATCTCACGGCTAACTCATTAGTTGTAATGCTTGCAAGGCTTAAGTGATGTGTATTACCGAGAGGGCCCAGAGATACCTCTCCGATAATCGGAGTGACAAAACCTAATCTCAAATACGCCAACCCAACATCGCCTTTGGAGACACCTGTAGTACTCCTTTATAATCACCCGATTCGTTGTGACGCTTGGTAGTACCAAAGTGTTCCTCCGTAAACGGAGTTGCATAATCTCATAGTTATAGGAACATGTATAAGTCATGGATAAAAGCAGAGCAACATACTAAACGATCGTGTGCTAAGCTAATGGAATGGGTCATGTCAATCGATCATTCAACTAATGATGTGACCTTGTTAATCAAATAACAACTCTTTGTTCATGGTTAGGAAACATAACCATCTTTGATTAACAAGCTAGTCTAGTAGAGGCATACTAGTGACATATTGTTTGTCTATGCATTCACACATGTATCATGTTTCCGTTAATACAATTCTAGCATGAATGATAAACATTTATCATGAAATAAGGAAATAACTAATAACTTTATTATTGCCTCTAGGGCATATTTCCTTCGCCTCCCACTTGCACTAGAGTCAATAATCTAGATTACATAGTAATGATTCTAACACCCATGGAGTCTTAGTGTTGATCATGTTTTGCTCGTGGAAGAGGCTTAGTCAACGGTCTGCTACATTCAGATCCGTATGTATCTTGCAAATCTCTATGTCTCCCACCGGACTAAATCCGGATGGAATTGAAGCGCCTCTTGATGTGCTTGGTCCTCTTGTGAAATCTGGATTCCTTTGCTAAGGCAATTGCTCCAAGATTGTCACGAAGATTTTCATTGGACCCGATGCACTAGGTATGACACCTAGATCGGATATGAACTCCTTCATCCGCACTCCTTCATTAGCTGCTTCGAAGCTGCTATGTACTCCGCTTCACATGTAGATCCCGCCACGACGCTTTGTTTAGAACCGCACTAACCGACAGCTCCTCCGCTTAGTGTAAATACGATCCGTCTGCGATTTAGAATCGTCCGGATCGGTGTCAAAGCTTGCATCAACGTAACTGCCATTTATGAGCTCTTTGTCACCTCCATATACGAGAAACATATCCTTAGTCCTTTTCGTATTTCAGATGTTCTTGACCATTGTCCAGATGATCCACTCTGGATTACTTTGGTACCTCCTGCTAAGCTTATAGCAAGGCACACATCGGTCTTGTACACAGATTGCATACATGATAGAGCCTATGGTCAAGCATAGGAACATCTTTCATTTTCTCTCTATCTTCTGCAGTGGTCGGGCATTGAGTCTTACTCAACTTCACACCTTGTAACACGTGCAAGAACCCTTTCTTTGCTTGATCCATTTTGAACTTCTTCAAAATTTTGTCAAGGTATGTGCTTTGTGAAAGTCCAATTAAGCGCCTTGATCTATCTCTATAGATTTTGATGCCCAATATGTAAGCAGCTTCACCGAGGTCTTTCATTGAAAACTCTTATTCAAGTATCCCTTTATGCTATCCAGAATTCTATATCATTTCCGATCGGTAATATGTCATCTACATATAATATCGTAAATGCTACAGAGCTCCCACTCACTTTCTTGTAAATACAAGCTTCTCCAAAAGTCTCAGATGAACCCAAATGCTTTGATCACACTATCAAAGCGCTTATTCCAACTCCGAGATGCTTGCACCAGTCCATAAATGGATCGCTGGAGCTTGCATACTTTGTTAGCTCCTTTGGATCGATAAAACCTTCGGTTGCATCATATACAACTCTTCTTCCGTAAATCCATTCAGAATGCGGTCTTTACATCCATTTGCCAAATTTCATAATCATAAAATGCGGCAATTGCTAACATGATTCGACAGACTTAAGCATCGCTTCGGGTGAGAAGGTCTCATCGTAGTCAATCCCTTGAACTTGTCGAAACCCTTTGCGACAAGTCGAGCTTTGTAGACAATAATATTACCGTCGTGTCAGTCTTCTTCTTGAAGATCCACTTGTTTTCTATTGCTTGCCGACCCTCGGGCAAGTCAACCAAAGTCCATACTTTGTTTTCATACATGGATCCCATCTCGATTTCATGGCCTCAAGCCATTTTGCGAATCTGGGCTCACCATCGCTTCTTCATAGTTCGTAGGTTCATCATGATCTAGTAGCATGATTTCCGAATAGGATTACCATACCACTCAGTGCGGATCTTACTCGGTTGATCTACGAGGTTCTCAGAGTAACATGATCTGAAGTTTCATGATCAACATCATCAACTTCCTCACTATTTGGTGTAGATGTCTCGTAAACCGTTTCGCGACAAACTACTTTCAAGTAAGGGAGAAGGTATAATTACCTCATCAAGTTCTACTTTCCTCCCACTCACTTCTTTCGAGAGAAACTCCTTCTCTAGAAAGGATCCATTCTTAACAACAAATGTCTTGCCTTCGGATCTGTGATAGAAGGTGTACCCAACTGCTTCCTTTGGGTATCCTATGAAGACACATTTCTCCGATTTGGGTTCGAGCTTATCAGTTGAAGCTTTTCACATAAGCATCGCATCCCCAAACTTTAAGAAACGACAACTTTGGTTTCTTGCTAAACCATAGTTCATAAGGTGTCGCCTCAACGGATTTTGACGGTGTTCTATTCAAGGTGAATGCGCCGCCTCAAGAGCATAACCCCAAAACGATAGCGGTAAATCAGAAGAGACATCATAGATCGCACCATATCTAGTAAAGTGCGATTCGACGTTCGGACACACCATTACGCTGTGGTGTTCCGGTGGCGTGAGTTGCTAAACTATTCCGCATTGTTTCAAATGTAGACCAAACTCGAACTCAAATATTCACCTCCACGATCGATCGTAGAAATTTAATTTTCTTATTACGATGATTTTCAACTTCACTCTGAAATTCTTTGAACTTTTCAAATGTTTCAGACTTATGTTTCATTAAGTAGATATACCCATATCTGCTTAAATCATCTGTGAAGGTGAGAAAATAACGATATCCGCCACGAGCCTCAACATTCATCGGACCACATACATCTCAGTATGTATGATTTCCAACAAATCTGTTGCTCTCTCCATAGTACCGAGAACGGGTTCTAGTCATCTTGCCCATGAGGCACGGTTCGCAAGTGCCAAGTGATTCATAATCAAGTGACTCCAAAAGTCCATCAAGATGGAGTTTCTTCATGCGCTTTACAATCGATATGACCTAAACGGCGAAGGCCACAAATAAGTTGCACTATCATTATCAACTCTGCATCTTTTGGCTTCAACATTATGAATATGTGTATCACTACTATCGAGATTCATCAAAATAGACCACTCTTCAAGGGTGCATGACCATAAAAGATATTACTCATATAAATAGAACAACCATTATTCTCTCGATTTAAATGAATAACCGCCTCGCATCAAACAAGATCCAGATATAATGTTCATGCTCAACGCAGCACCAAATAACAATTATTTAGGTCTAAAACTAATCCGAAGGTAGATGTAGAGGTAGCATGCCGACGCGATCACATCGACTTTGGAACCATTTCCCACGCCAAGATCGTCACCTTGTCCTTTGCCGTGTTCGCAATTCGTAGTCCTGCTTTGAGTTGCAAATATTAGCAATGTAACCAAGATCAAATACCAGTGCTCTGCGAGCTCTAGTAAGGTACACATCAATAACATGTATATCACATATACCTTTGTTCACCTTGCCATCCTTCTTATCCGCCAAATACTTGGGGCAGTTCCGCTTCCAAAGGACTACCGCTTGCGAGAGAAGCACTCAGGCTCAGTGTTTAGGTCCGCACTTGGGTTTCTTCTCCCGAGCAACAACTTGCTTGCTGTTCTTCTTGAAGTTCCCTTCTTCTTCCCTTTGCCTTTCTTCTTGAAACTAGTGGTCTTATTGACCATCAACACTTGATGCTCCTTCTTGATTTCTACCTCCGCAGCCTTTAGCATTGCGAAGAGCTCGTATAGTCTTTACTAACCCTTGCATATTATAGTTCATCACGAAGCCTTTGTAGCTTGGTGGCGGTGATTGAAGAATTACATCAATGACACAATCATCCGGAAGATTAACTCCCGCTTGAGTCAAGTGATTGTAATACCTGCACATTTTGAGTATGTGCTCACCGATGTAACTATTCTCCTCCATCTTGCAGTATAGAACTTATTGGAGACTTCATATCTCTCAATCCGGGCATTCTGTTGGAATATCAACTTCAACTCTGGAACATCTCATATGCTCCATGACGCTCAAAACGTCGTTGAAGTCCCGGTTCTAAGCCGTAAAGCATGGCACATCGAACTATAGAGTAGTCATCGCTTTGCTCGCCAGACGTTCTTAACGCCGCTCGGTTACATCAAGAAGAGTTCGGCACCTAGCGGTGCATCCAGACGTAACTCTTCAGGCAAAAATGAGGATAATCCTCGAGTTACGGACCCAATCCGTGTAATTGCTACCATCATCTTTCAACTTTGCTTTCTCAAGGAACGCATTAAAATTCAACGGAACAACAAAGACGAGCCATCTATCTACAATCAAACATAGACAAGCAAGATACTATCAGTACTAAGTTCATGATAAATTTAAGTTCAATTAATCATATTACTAAAGAACTCCCACTTAGACAGACATCTCTCTAGTCATCTAAGTGATCACGTGATCCAAATCAACTAAACCATAACCGATCATCACGTGAGATGGAGTAGTTTTCAATGGTGAACATCTTATGTTGATCATATCTACTATATGATTCACGCCGACCTTTCGGTCTCCGTGTTCCGAGGCCATATCTGCATATGCTAGGCTCGTCAAGTATAACTCGAGTATTCTGCGTGTGCAAAACGGCTTGCACCCGTTGTAGATGGACGAGAGCTTATCACACCCGATCATCACGTGGTGTCTCGGACGATTTAACTTTGGCAATGGTGCATACTCGGGGAGAACACTACTTGATAATTTTAGTGAGAGATCATCTTAAAATGCTACCGTCAATCAAAGCAAGATAAGATGCATAAAGGATAAACATCACATGCAATCAATATAAGTGATATGATATGGCCATCATCATCTTGTGCTTGTGATCTCCATCTCCAAGCACCGTCGTGATCACCATCGCCACCGGCGCGACACCTTGATCTCCATCGTAGCATCGTTGTCGTCACGCCACCTATTGCTTCTACGACTATCGCTACCGCTTAGTGATAAAGTAAAGCAATTACTATGCTTGCATTTCATACAATAAAGCGACAACCATATGGCTCCAGCCGATTGCCGATAACTTCGTTACAAAACATGATCATCTCATACAATAAAATATAGCATCACGCCTTGACCATATCACATCACAACATGCCCCGCAAAAACAAGTTAGACGTCCTCTACTTTGTTGTTGCAAATTTTACGTGGCTGCTACGGGCTTAAGCAAGAACCAATCTCACCCACGCATCAAAACCACAACGATACTTTCGTCAAATAGACTCCATTTTAACCTTCTCAAGGACCGGCGTAGCCACTCAGTTCAACTAAAGTGAGAGAGAGACACCCGCCAATCACCTTTAAGCAACGAGTGCTCGTGAGTGGTGAAACCAGTCTCGCGTAAGCGTCTGCGTAATGTCGGTCCGGGCCGCTTCATCTCACAATACCGCTGAACCAAAGTATGACATGCTTGGTAGGTAGTATGACTTGTATCGCTCACAACTCACTTGTGTTCTACTCGTGCAAAACATCAAACCATAAAAACCTAGGCTCGGATGCCATTTGTTGGGGAACGTAGTAATTTCAAAAAATTCCTACGCACACGCAAGATCATGGTGATGCATAGCAACGAGAGGAGAGTGTTGTCTACGCACCCTCGTGAGACCGAAGCGAAGCGATCACAATGTAGAGGAAGTAGTCGACGATCTCCTCGTGATCCAACCGATCCTAGCGCCACATCGGCGCCCCGAGTTCTTGACACACGTACAGCTCGATGACGCCTCGGGCTCCAATCCAAGAGAGCTTCGGGAGGAAGAGTTCCATCAAGACGACGGCGTGGTGGCGATCTTGATGTTCTATCGGTGCAGGCTTTGCCTAAGCTTTGCGACGATATGACCGAGGTGGAATATGGTGGAGGGGGCACCGCACACGGCTAAGGAACGATCCGTAGATCAACTTGTGTGTTCTAGGGTGCCCCCGCCTCAGATATAAAGGAGCAAGGGGGTGCGGCCGCCCTTAGAGGAGGCGCTGCCGAGGAGTCCTACTCCCACCGAGTAGGACTCCCCCTTCCTAGTTGGATTAGGATTGGGGGAGGAAAGAGGGAAGGGGCGCCCTCCTCTCCTTGTCCTATTCGGACTAGGGGAGGGGCGCCGCCTGCCTCTGCCGCCCTTCCTCTTCTCCCTCATGGCCCACTAAGGCCCAATAACCCCGGAGGGTTCCAGTAACCCCGTTCCTAAGAAAAATCCGATTTCACCCGAACCATTCCAACTCCAAATATAGGCTTCCAATATATCAATCTTTATGTCTCGACCATTTCGAGACTCCTCGTCATGTCCGTGATCACATCCGGACTCCAAACTTCTTCGGTACATTAAAATACACAAACTCATAATATAACCGCCATCGAAACCTTAAGCGTGCGGACCCTACGGTTCGAGAACAATGTAGACATGACCGAGACACGTCTCGTCAATAACCAATAGCGGACCTCGATGCCCATATTGGCTCCTACATATTCTACTGAAGATCTTTATCGGTCGATCAAGCATAACAACATACGTTGTTCCTTTGTCATCGGTATGTTACTTGCCCGAGATTCGATCGTCGGTATCCAATACCTAGTTCAATCTCGTTCGGCAAGTCTCTTTACTCGTTCCGTAATACATCATCTCACAGCTAACTCATTAGTTGTAATGCTTGCAAGGCTTAAGTGATGTGTATTACCGAGAGGGCCCAGAGATACCTCTCCGACAATCGGAGTGACAAAACCTAATCTCAAATACGCCAACCCAACATCCGCCTTTGGAGACACCTGTAGTACTCCTTTATAATCACCCGATTACGCTGTGACGCTTGGTAGTACCAAAGTGTTCCTCCGTAAACGGAGTTGCATAATCTCATAGTTATAGGAACATGTATAAGTCATGGATAAAAGCAAGTAGCAACATACTAAATGATTGTGTGCTAAGCTAATGGAATGGGTCATGTCAATCGATCATTCAACTAATGATGTGACCTTGTTAATCAAATAACAACTCTTTGTTCATGGTTAGGAAACATAACCATCTTTGATTAACAAGCTAGTCTAGTAGAGGCATACTAGTGACATATTGTTTGTCTATGCATTCACACATGTATCATGTTTCCGGTTAATACAATTCTAGCATGAATGATAAACATTTATCATGAAATAAGGAAATAAATAATAACTTTATTATTGCCTCTAGGGCATATTTCCTTCACTTTTAAGATCTGGAGGCAAAAAAATTCAAAAAAAAATCAGTTTTTTTAATTTTTGTTAAATCTGGACAAACTATGGTCAAACTAATTATTCAAGAATTTTGGTCAATATTTATTTTAGTTTTTTTGAATTTTGGTCAAATCTGGTCAAACTATGGTCAAACTGTGGTCAAACTATGGTCAAACTAATTATTCAAGAAATATAAGTGTTACTAATTTTTAGAACAATGCTTCAAACTCAAACAAAGGAAATGTGTGACTTCATGCTCAAGCTAAATTCACGAGGTTAATAGGATTGACATCTTACTATTGTCGTGAAAACAACAAGTGCGAGACTTGGAAACGAGGAGAATAGAACCCGGAAGTTAAGCGTGCTCAGTGGAGTAGTGAGAGGATGGGTGACCGTTCGGAAGTTAGATGATTTGGAATGATGAGGGTGATTAGAGATTAAATTGAGCAAATATGAGGGGTGATTAGAGATTTGAGGTTAAAATAATTGTAAATTTGAAAATTAGGGAAAAAATTAAAAAAATTGAAAAATTCAAAAAAAAATCAGAGATTACAGATTAGTAGTAGCGCGGGTTTCTACCCACGCTACTGCTATACGTTAGTCAGAAGCGCTGGTTGCACCAGCGCTCTGCTATCGCTATAAGTTAGTCAGCGCCTTATTAGTAGCGCGGGTACCCGCGCTACTAATAGGCCCAAAACCCGCGCTGCTGCTAGGCTTTTCCCTAGTAGTGCTTCCTCAACCGTGCGACGATTGATCATTCTCGTGTCGACCAAGTCATATATGTACGGTGCAATATCCTTGACCGCAAAGCCGTGGATCCATCTATCTCTCCAAAACAGCACTCTGTTGCTCACACCAACCACAATGTGTACCAAGCTATCAAAGACCGCTCGTGCCTCTTTGTCCACGGCCATTGGGAGCCCTTGCCACGGCCTATCAGGGTCCGTCCTTCTCAGCCACTCCCATCTCACTCTCAAGGCCAAGCCTTGTAATTGCATGTTGTGCACACCCAAGCCTCCGAGCCACGTGGGTTTGCACACCGAGTTCCAAGCCACCAGACACTGACCTCCGTGAACTTTATCTTTACCGGCCCAGAAGAAGGAGCGCATCCATTTGTCTAACTCCTCAAACACCCAAGCAGGGGCGTCCGTAACCATGAAATGGTGGATAGGCTTAGCTGAGAGTACCGACTTAACCAACACCAATCGTCCAGGACGATGCAACAGCCCTCTCTGCCAAGCTGGGGCAGACTTCTTTGCATGGTCTATCATGGGCTGCCATTCCGCCCTAGAGAGCTGACGGATGGCCAACTGAAGGCCGAGGTACTTACAAGGAAAATTCCCCATCCGGCAGTGTAAAATGGACTCCACGCGTACCCGGTCATCATCGTTCCCGTGGATCATGATGGCTAGCGACTTCTGATAATTGACCCGCAGGCCAGAAGCAGCACCAAAAGTTTGAAGTATGGATCTGACAAACGTAAGGTCCAGCACCTTGGGCTTGACGAACATCGCCACGTCATCTGCGTAGATCGACACTGATTGGTGTGCAGCAATGCCAGTGAAGCTGCTGCTAACACCAAAACTCTCAGCCTTGATCATGATTCTCGAAAGCACATCCATGGCGATCACGAAGAGCAGAGGTGAAACCGGGTCGCCCTGCCTGAGGCCCTTGGCATGGATGAAGCTCCTGCCAGGTACACCATTAACAATCACCCTAGTGCTAGCCGTTTTGAGGAGGATCGAGATCCAAGTGCACCACTTGTTGCCAAAACCTTTTCTCCTCACCTCATTACCTCAAACAGAAATGCCCAGTTCAGAGAGTCGAAGGCCCTCGATATGTCAAGCTTCAAGAACACGCTGGCCTCCTTGCACGCATGAATCTTCCTGGCAACTTGTCTAACCAGAAGGAAGTTGTCGTGCAAGTGTCTTCCACAAATAAAGGCAGACTGATTTGCCATGACTATCTCCTTCATTCTTCTTCGGGCTCTATTCGCAAGCAACTTAGCAAAAATCTTTGCCACACTATGGGGAAGGCTGATGGGGCGATAGTCTCCCACTTCCTCGGCGTCCGGTTTCTTCGGGATCAACACAATATGAGCGCGGTTGAGCTTGCCGAAACCACGACCATCTCCCACGTAAAGCTTTAATAGCACCTACATGACATCGTTCTTGATAATGGGCCAGGCTTTTTGATAAAAGACTGTGCTAAATCCATCCGGCCCAGGCGCCCGATCTGGGTGCAATTCATTGATGGTTTTCCACACCTCCTCCTCCGTAAAAATCGCATCAAGCTCTACAAGATCATGCCCTGCCATGTCAAGGAAATCCAACTCAACATCTACCTCCTTGGCAGCGGCACGACCCAGCAACTGCTCATAAACTTCGGTGAAAATCTCCTCCTTCCTCTCTTGTTGGGAGATCAGAACCCCATTGTGTCTAATATGGGGGATGAAGTTCTTGGACCTCCTTCTGTTCGCCACTGCTTGGAAAAGTTTAGTATTGGCATCACCTTTGCGGATCCATCGGAGTCTGGAGCGTTGTCTTTCAATGGTGCGTTGAAGGGAGGCGAGCCCAAGAACTGAGTGCTTAAGGGACCTCCTCAACCATCTCTCCCTCTAGTTAAGAACCCGGACCTCCATAGCTCTGTCCAGCCTAAGAATCACATAATTCGCCACAGCCAACTGAATTTTGATGTTCCCCGTCTTCTTTTGGCCCCAGGCTTGAAGGGCAGAAGCGGTGTTCCTCAGCAACTGGTCCAGCCTCTTAAAAGGGTCAACGATATCGCGTTCGCACACCCAAGCATCTTTGACAGCCTGCTCGAATCCTTCCAAGCGAGTCCAAAAGAGCTCAAAACGGAACCTACGCTTCGGGCAGAAGGGGGCCGAAGTGGAAAGATGTAGGGGCGCGTGATCCGAGATGTTGGTGGAGAGAGCTTGGAGCAACACGTCCGGGAAAGTAAGCTCCCAATCAACAGAGACCAGCACCCGATCGATCTTGGTCATAACCACCTGCTCTCTCTCGTTAGACCACGTGAATCTCCTGCCATGCATGTAAATCTCTTTAAGTTCATTATTGTCCACAAACGATTTGAACTTCCTCATCATGCTCCTATTAAGATTGGTGTTGCTTTTCTCCTCGGCGTCCATGATCATGTTGAAGTCTCCAAGCACCATCCAGGGGCCCGGAGACGCATCCCTTCTAAGCTGAAGATCAACGAGGAACTGAGTTTTAAGCTCATCGCCTTGAGGCCCGTACACAACCGATAACCACCACTCAAAGCCGTCCTTGCCACGGACCAAGCCCGAGAGGAAGTTGGTATCCAGAGAGATGTTGTTAACAGCCAGGACCGTGCTGTCCCAACCCAAAAGGATTCCACCCCTAGTTTCAGAAGCAGGTAAGTAGGCAAAACCATCAAAAGATGGTATGATGCATTGCATTACTAAGAAGGGATCAAAAGCTTCAAGCTTGGTTTCTTGAAGGCATACAAGGTTGACCTTAGCTGTGACAACAAACTCCCTAACAGCGTGTCTCTTGGCAGGGTTGTTAAGCCCTCTCACGTTCCAACAAAGAATTTGGGGGTTCCAATCCATGAAAATCCTCGAGACACCCGCACCCACGGGGGCAAGCAAGCTCATGCCTCGCCCACCAACACTATAGTCCCGGCGCTCAACTCAGGAGCCGGCGGGACCTCCTTGCCAAACAGAGCCGCGATCACTCTCACGTGCTGCTCTCGTAGAGGGGAGTCGAAGAGTTCGGCCAGCTCAGCTATCTTATCGTCGTTGCCCTCCATGTCCTCCGGAACCAAACCCAAGGCTCTCATGAGCACATTCTCAGCCTACGTGGCCTTGGATTTCCCAGCCGGAGCCCTCTTGGCGCTACGAGTCGTCCTGCGAGGGGTGAAAGGCTCGGCATCCGTCCTAAGAGATGACTGCACCTCGAGAAGGAGCGGGGGAGCCAACTTCTTAACTAGCGCGTTGCAAAACCATTTGAGCTTACCAAAAGCAATCACCTCCTGGGGTGTCATACCCCCGTCTCCCTCCGGAAACTGATTTTGCATGTCCTGGTTAGCGCTAGGAATCGCCTGAATCAGTGCAAGTTCCTGAGAGGGCGCCACTTGTAACTGCACGTCCGCACAAGCGGGGGAGACAGCCCCAATCATAAGGGAATCAGCTTGTCGCTGCGGGGGCACCACCGGATTGGCCACCACACCCGAGCCAATCAGTGGCACGCCCACCGAAGCCTCCGGTCCCACCAATGCCTCCGATCCCACGGCCAAAGCCACAACCTGATCCACGGGCGGGTCCACCACGATCACCCCTTGGGTCGCGACAGGCGAGGAGTTCGCGCGAGGTGGGGTAGGTAGCAGAACAGGCCCCACGGGCCTGACGGGGCGCGCCAGGGTGGGTTCCACCGAATCTGCTGTCACCTTAGGGCCCGCCTGCAACCCAGGCTGATCCACCAACCCATCGGACGGGGAATCAGACTCCCTGGGCCCTGCCACAATCAACTGGCCAACGGCGCCGATTCTGGAAGCTCCCCTGTCCCCTGATGCAGCGGGCCCACCAACGACCCTCTTGGAGAATGGGACTATCTGCGAGCTGGAGAAGCCGCCTCAACAACCACATCCGACCGGGGCGGGTCCCGAGGCGGGATGCAGGACGGAATGCGCAGGGGCGATGGGGGGAAAGATGCGGATTGTTGATTCAAAATGGCGCCGGGGGCGATGGCAGCCACATCCACCCGATCAGACGCCCTGCCCAGACGGTCAAAAGCAGACAGGCGGGCAGTCAGCCTATCCTGAACCAAATTAGAAGGCCCACCTGATGCAATCACAGGAATCACCGGCTCCATTGGGGGAAGCTGCCAAGCCGGCGTCACTCGCCACCGCCGCCGCGATCAAGGCGAAGTCCGCCACCGGCCATGGGCGAAGGCGTCGCGCGAGTTGTCACCACGAACGCCTCGGCACCAATCGCCACTCGCAACGGCGCGTGGAGGCGCCACCACCCATGTCCAAGTCCGAGCCTTGAAGCCCGCTCTGCCCGCTGTCAGAGGAAGCGCCGGTGAGGAACCATGGCTCCTCGCCATCCGGGAAGGTGGTCACGGCGGTGAGATGAATCAGCACCCGATATTGCAGAGACTTAGGTTGAAACACGTCCCGCTGCTCCTCGGCCCAGGCCGCCACCATCTCGCGAGTGGGGATCACCTCCGGGTCGGCAGTCCAAGCGATGAGCTTGAAAGAGGCCAGATCAGAATGCGACGAGGTCTCCGATGCAATGGACTCGATGAAGCATGAACCGCCCAAGAGACTCTCGACCACCTCAAGGCATGGGGGGGGGGATGCCCTCCAGCTCCAGACTGACCCTGGTCCTGAGCGCCACAAACACCGCCTGGTTCTGACGAATCCACCTCCTGAATGCAAGCCTGAACCCTCTGAACTCCAACACCGGCTGCAGCCCGACTCTGGAACGATCCTCCTGCCTAGCAAACACCACCAAGAAATCTTCCGGCATGAATCTGTGAATGGACACGCTGTCCGGCGAGACACCGCACTTCTCTTGCAGGGCCTGTAGCACCAACTCCAGCAAGAGCTCCGACCTGTCCCCGCTGCAGTAAACAACCATGGCGTTTTGAAGACGCCCCTCAAGCTCCACCAGAGCCCGTGAACGCCGGACAACACAAAGCTCCCCCGGCGCCATCTCCAGATCGGAGGCAACCACCAGACGAGGATCAGCCGGGCGGGGCCAGGCTGCCGGCGTCACGCCGCCCGAGCGCGAGGAGGCAGGAGGCGGAGGCGCGCGCTTCCCGGAGTGGCAGGGCCGCGCCGGACCCGAACCCACAGCCACGCGCGACCCGTAAGCGCCTTTGGCCACCTTTGCCGCCGCTTCGCGCCTGAGCTCCTCCACCGGCGACGGGCTGCGCGGCCTCTTACATTGGCTGGCGACGTGGCCGGACACCCCGCACTGGAGGCACACCACCAAGTTCGTGCAATCCTTGAGAAAGTGCCCCTTCTCGAGACACTTGAAGCATCTGTCACGCATCTCCGGCGAGACCTCCTTGCGACCAGGCGAAGGGCGCCGGGGCGCGACCGCCAACGGGCGCTCCTCGAGGCGGCGCCTCCAGAGAGTCCGCTTAGAGGCAGGCGCCTCCTACCATGGCGAGATCCGCCGGGAAGGGCCACCCTCGAGCCCCACCTCCGGCCGGGCCACGAGATCCCCGACCCCAGCCGAGCTCTCCGACGCAAAAGCCGATGAAAGGCCAAGACCAGAGACGACCGGGCGCTCCCCTGGGAAGGCGGAGGTCAAGGAATGGGGACTGGAGCCCATGGAGCGAGCAGGGGGAGGGGAGAGGGAACGCGGGAAAGCCGACGGGCACGGGGAAGAAAGGCTGGGTGGCACCGGAGCGGGGGCGGCTACCGGCGGGAGGGTGGACGCCGGCATCGGAGTGACGCACGGCGGGGCGGCGCGCTCTCGCTCTCGCTCTCGCACTCGCAGAGTGGTGGAGTGCCGACTCTTGGAGTTGAGAAGCGAAGAAGAGTAAAAAGAGGGTACATAAAGTTGTGCCTTCTAGTTTCATCCATCTCGTGATCATCAAAATGAATCCACTAACAAGGTTGATCAAGTCTTGTTAACAAACTCATTCCGAATAACACGGAACCGGAGAAATTTCGAATAACACTAAGTTACCTCAACGGGGATATGAAAATCCCCAACAATAAGAATATCATACCTTTTCTTGATAGTAGGGAGAGGAAATTCAAAACCTCCAATAATGATAGTTGGAACTTTTCTAATAGAATTGATGCTATGAACTTGAGATTGTTTCCTCGGAAAGTGTACCGTATGCTCATCACCATTAACATGAAAAGTGACATTACCTTTGTTGCAATCAATAACAGCCCCTGTAGTATTAAGAAAAGGTCTACCAAGGATAATAGACATATTATCGTCCTCGGGAATATCAAGAATAACAAAGTCCGTTAAGATAGTGACATTTGCAACCACAACAGGCACATCCTCACAAATACCGGCAATGTATAGCAGTTGATTTATCACCATTTGCAAAGATATTTCAGAGGTGTCAACTTATTCAATTCAAGTCTACGATATAAAGAGAAAGGCATAACACTAACACGGCTCCAAGATCACATAAAGCGGTTCTAACATAATTTCTTTTAATGGAGCATGGTATAGTTGGTACCCGGGATCTCCAAGTTTCTTTGGTATTCCACCCTTAAAAGTGTAATTAGCAAGCATGGTGGAAATTTCAGCTTCCTAGGTATCTTTCTTTTGTTTGTAATGATATCCTTCATATACTTAGCATAAGGATTTACTTTCAAATATCGCTTAAGCGCATACGTAAGAAAATAGGTCTAATCATTTCAAAAAGCGCTCAAATCCTCATCATCCTTTGTCTTGGATGGTTTAGGAGGAAAGGGCATGGGTTTCTGAACCCATGGTTCTCTTTCTCTACCGTGCTTCCTAGCAACAAAATCTCTCTTATCATAACGTTGATTCTTTGATTGTGGGTTATCAAGATCAACAGCAGGTTCAATCTCTACTTCATTGTTTTTGCTAGGTTGAGCAATAACATGAACATTATCACTAACATATCACTAGGTTCATGTTCATCACCTGATTGTGTTTTAGCATCAGAAATAGAAATATCATTGGGATTCTCAGGTGTGTCTACAGTAGGTTCACTAGAAGCATGCAAAGTCCTATTGTTTTTCTTTTTCTTCTTTTTAGAAGAGCTAGGTGCCTCTAAATTATTTCTTTGAGAATCTTGCTCGATTCTCTTAGGGTGGGCTTCAGGATACAAAGGTTCCTGAGTCATTCTACCAGTTCTAGTAGACACTCTAACAACAAAGTCATTTTTATTATTTAATTCATCAAGCAAATCATTTTGAGCTTTGAGTACTTTCTCAGCTTGAGTAGCAACCATAGAAGTATATTTGCTAATGAGTTTGAGTTCACCTTTAACTCTAGCCATATTATCACTCACGCGTCCTATCTCAAAAGCATTATTCTTTAACTCTCTACCAACATAAGCATTAAAACTTTCTTGTGTATCCATAAAGTCATCAAATTCATCTAAGCATGGGCTATGAAATTTAGTAGAGAGGATTTCAACTTTATCATATTTATAGAGAGAATTTACCTTTACTACCTGTGTCGGGTTATCAAGACAATGTGGTTCTTCAACAGGCGGTATATTAAGACCATGTATTTCTTCAATAGGAGGTAAATTCTTAACATCTTCAGCTTTAATACCTTTTTGTTTCATTGATTTCTTTGCCTCTTGCATATCTTTAGGACTGAGAAATAAAACACCTCTCTTCTTGAGTGGGTTTAGGAATAGGCTCAGAGTTGGCTCAATTGGTTCAGAATTGCTTGAGAATTGGCTCAGGAAGAGTCCAATTATTTTCATTAGTCAACATATTATTCAATAGTAATTCAGCTTCGTCAACTGTTCTTTCCGTGAAAATACAACCAGCACAACTATCCAAGTAGTCCTTGGAAGCATTAGTTAGTCCATTATAAAAGATATCAAGTATTTTGTTTTTCTTGAGAGGATGATCAGGCAAAGCATTAAGTAACCGGAGAAGCCTCCCCAAGCTTGTGGGAGACTCTCTTCTTTGATTTGCACAAAACTATATATTTCCCGCAAGGCAGCTTGTTTCTTATGAGCAGGGAAATATTTAGCAGAGAAGTAATAAATCATATCCCGCGGACTACGCACACAACCAGGAGCAAGAGAATTATACCAAGTCTCAGCATCACCCTTTAATGAGAACGGAAATATCTTAAGGATATAATAATAGCGAGACTTCTCATCATTAGTAAACAGGTAGCTATATCATTCAACTCGGTAAGATGTGCCACAACAGTTTGATTCAAGGCCATAAAAGGATCGATTCAACTAAAGTAATAATCTTAGGATCAACAGAGAATTCATAATCCTTACCAGTAACACAGATAAGTGAAGTAGCAAAAGTGGGGTCAGGTTTCATTCTAGCATTAAGAGATTGCTGCTTCCATTTAGCTAATAATTTCTTAAGATCATATCTATCATTGCAAGCAAAGATAGCTCTAGCAGCTTCTTCATTCATAACATAACCATCAGGAACAACAGGCAATTCATAATCATTGGGAGAATTTTCATCATCACTATCATCAATAATAGCATCTTCAATAATTTCGTCCCCCCTAACTCTAGCAAGTTGTTCATCAAGAAATTCACCTAATGGCAAAGTAGTATCACACACAGAAGTAGTTTCATCATGCATAGCAGAAGTGACATCATCAATAACATGCGACATATCAGAATTCATAGCAGTAGCAGGTTTAGGTGTCGCAAGCTTACTAATAACGGAAGGAGAATCTAGTGCAGAGCTAGATGGCAGTTCCTTACCTCCCCTCGTAGTTGAGGGCAAAATCATAGTTATGTCGTCTTTCAAGTTCTCCATAGTGATCAACAGATATAAATCCCAAGTGACTCAGAGAATAGAGCTATGCTCCCTGGCAACGGCGCCAGAAATTAGTCTTGATAACCCACAAGTGTAGGGGATCGCAACAACTTTCGAGGGTAAAGTATTCAAACCAAATTTATTGATTCGACACAAGGGGAGCCAAAGAATATTCTTGAGTATTAGCAGTTGAGTTGTCAATTCAACCACACCTGGATAACTTAGTATCTGCAGCAAAGTATTTAGTAGCAAAGTAGTATGATAATAAAGGTAACGGTAGCAAAAGTAAAGATAATAGTTTTTGGGTTTTTGTAGTAGTTGTAACAGAAGCAACGGAAAAGTAAATAAGCGAATAACAATATGTGAAAAGCTCATAGGCAATGGATCAGAGATGGATAATTATGCCGGATGCGATTCCTCATGTAATAGCTATAACATAGGGTGACATAGAACTAGCTCCAGTTCATCAATGTAATGTAGGCATGTATTCCGTAAATAGTCATACGTGCTTATGGAAAAGAACTTGCATGACATCTTTTGTCCTACCCTCCCGTGGCAGCGGGGTCCTAGCAGGAAACTAAAGGATATTAAGGCCTCCTTTTAATAGAGAACCGAAACAAAGCATTAGCACATAGTGAATACATGAACTCCTCAAACTACGGTCATCACCGAGAAGTATCCCGATTATTGTCACTTCGGGGTTGTCGGATCATAACACATAATAGGTGACTATAGACTTGCAAGATAGGATCAAGAACACACATATATTCATGAAAACATAATAGATTCAGATATGAAATCAAGGCACTCGGGCCCTAGTGACAAGCATTAAGCATAGCAAAGTCATAGCAACATCAATCTCAGAACATAGTGGATACTAGGGAACAAACCCTAACAAAACTAACTTGATTACATGGTAAATCTCATCCAACCCATCACCGTCCAGCAAGCCTACGATGGAATTACTCACGCACGGCAGTGAGCATAATGAAATTGGTGAAGGAGGATGGTTGATGATGATGACGGCGACGAGTCCCCCTCTCCGGAGCCCTGAACGGACTCCAGATCAGCTCTCCCGAGAGAGATTAGGGCTTGGCGGCGGCTCCGTGTCGTAAAACGCGATGAAACTTTCTCTCTGTTTTTTTCTCCCCGAACGTGAATATATGAAGTTGGATTTGAGGTCGGTGGAGGTCTAGGGGGCCCACGAGATAGGGGGTGCGCCCAGGAGAAGGGGGCGCGCCCCCCTATCTCGTGGACAGGGTGTGGGCCCCCCGGTGTATTTCTTTCGCCCAATAATTCTTGTAAATTCCAAAAAGTGCATCCGTGGATTTTCAGGACATTTTGAGAACTTTTCTTTTCTACACATAAAACAACATCATGGCGCTTCACGAAAAGCGTCGATCCGGGTTAGTTTCATTCAAATCATGCAAGTTAGAGTCCAAAACAAGGGCAAAAGTGTTTGGAAAAGTAGATACGTTGGAGACGTATCAAGGCTCGCCGGAGTGGCGCTAAGGCAGCGGCTGGGTGCGCTGAGGGCACCAGGAGGGAGCTCGTGCTCCCGCGCATCCAGTGGAGGCGGTAGCAGGTCGCGAGGCGGGCTGTAGCGGCGACAACGGCGAGTTGGGCGGAGGCCGGAGTTCGGTGTCGACGGAATCGACGACACGGCGCGCGGGAGGACCGGCGGTTTGCACCTACGGGGTCTACGAGAGCTCATGAGCCCAACGGAGGCACACACGGGACCATTTGGTCACTGAAGCCTCATCGGTGACGAGCTCGTGCGGCGGCGGCATACGGGACTCGCGGTCATCGGCGTTGTAGTGAGAAATCGACGATGGGGAGAGGGAGGATGACGGCGAGGCTCACAGGGAGTTGGATGGGCGGCTTGTTTGGCTCGTGAAGGCGTCAGAGCGAGCGCGCGGTGAAGGGGATCTCTGGCGACCCGAGGAGGAAGAAGGGGTCGGGGACGTCGTCACGGAGCTCCTAGCGGCGCCTGGCTTGGTGCAGAGG